>CM056995.1:192726605-193292724 GCA_029891345.1 Dryococelus australis
TCAAAGAATAAAAATGTTAGGAAAATATTTGTGAGTATTTAAATGGTTTCTTTTGTTTCCTGTTATTTTTTAAGTTCGATAATGACGAAATTGGTAAGATATTTAATTTTCATTATTCTAATATGACTAACGCCAGAATAAAGTGATTAGGTCCATTGCAGTGTTAATTTTACATATGGCGTAAAAATACACAAAGTGAATACAAGTAGATATTAATCAGGTCTTAGTGCTCAGTTTACAATGAACATCCTATAGTTCAGTCGTTATGCCTGTGCTGCTGTGTAACGTCAATAGCTAGTAGTTCGGTATAAAGATACCTACTACAAAAATATCATTCTTTAAAAATACAAACAAGCTAGAGGAATAGCAGGAGAAGATTCCCCTTAACAAATACACCCGAAGTTAGAGTCGTCGCAAGAGGCTTCCATCAAGACGATGGCTTCCCCTGACAATCCTAATATATAGATAGTTGTAACATGATGATGTCCTCGGATTGGAAACTAACTTCCGTGCCTCGCTGGCCTTGCATGATGGAAATTAATAAGGATGTAACTTTAATTTTGAAAATGTAATTTTTTCCCCAAATATAAATAAAATGATCAAGTTTGCCGAATGTATTTACAAACTAATTCACACACTTTCGCTCAAAAATAAATCAGTGTCGGAAGAAAAAATATGTTTCTATCACGAAATAAGCGCAATTACTTCTAAATTGTAACTTTGAAAACTATAATTTTGCTGGATGGAGAAACCCATGAACCCCCACTTTATAGATGGCAATTAGCAAGTAATAATTTCAAAGCAATCCCCACCAAAAATACTATTCCACTGCTAATTCGATTACACCCTCTGAAAAATGGACCATCGTATGCTTCTGCCTGAAGTATAGGTTTTACGACATTTAAAAATGAACTCGTTGCATGTATATAAGTAGGGGGTGCTGGCCGGTCCGAGGCCATAATTATTTTTAAAAAAATGGCGGGGGGTGCATTCGTTTAACCTGAAGAGGCGGTCGGGGGACGAGGCCAGCAGGGTGGTGAACCCCCCCCCCTCCCACGAGGCACATCGGGGGACTTGGAGATGCAGGCCAGCGACATACATATAAGCATTCCTATGAAATATTTCAGCGAATTACTCAGATAAACTCATTTCATCATCATCATTTCATCAGCACCATCATCATCATATCATCGTCATATTATCATCGTCAACTCATAATCATTATCATCATCATACTCTCTTATACTTCATTTTCAAACAGGCACTATCTAATACACCCTACCTACTGTCAAGCGATTGATACTAGGGATATATAACATATCGCATCTCATATTAATTGAGGTTTACCTTTATTCAGACGACTATTTGCTAGAAAAATAATAGGATAAAAAATGTCTCGTATGACTTTTCTAATTACCATTTAAATTGTTAGAGACATCATTTATGTTAGTTATACTAAACACGTATACACATATATTTAAGATTCTTATATCTTCACAGCTTATTGTTATTTTGTATATGACAGAAAGAAAAAAATATGTATTTTTATGTAAAAATTAATAAAAACAATTTTTTTCGATACACATTAACTTTATGTCGCCCACTTGTCAAAAATACATATTATTATTTACATACACTCGAACATATTCTCCATTTGCCAAATTATTTATGTTTTAATCTAATTTCATAGAACAAACCCTGTTGTGTGCAGTTAAGGTATCCCTATTCGCATACACAACACAGCAATTATTACATGGATACTTCTTGTATGAAGTGCTGAACTTATAGTAACTAGCTTTATGTTGTCTGTTTCTAGAGGTCTTCGTGAATGTCTTAATGCAATACTTGCACTTGACTCCCGATGAATGACAGAGATTGCCTTTACACGTCTTGCTATATCCATACAAAACATCGCTGCGCGTATACATATAATTACAGTTATCACAGTAGAATGCCATGTCGATGTTTTCTATGTCGTCTACTAAAATTATTTCCGCAGTAGTAACATTGATACCGGAATGCTTTTAACATCTCTTCAGACACTCTCGCTGCTACCGATATTGTTGGTGTTCAGAGTCTTCAACCATTGATGTTCTCTTTAGTGAACTACATGCCCATACTAGATTAATGTACTCATACCGGTCAACCAAACTTGCCAAATATATATATATATATATATATAAACTCGAATGCTTTTTGCTGTTCTTTACCCCAATTAAATTTTGCTCCCTTCTTTCTGAGAGAATTCAATGGTGCGGCATGTTCCGCAAATCTAAGGATACATTTTGAATTTTACCATACCTATGAAAAGGGAAATATCTTTTGCGTCTTTTGGGTGTTAGAAATTTCTGATCGATTTACTTCTGTCTGGGTATTTAGACACATCCTTCTCGGAAGCTAAATGCCCGAGAAAAGAAATTTTTTGCCGGCAAATTTTATCTTTTTGATATTGGCCGCGAGACCTGCCTTGCACAGTCTTTATAAGACTTCCTTCAAATGAGCGCATGCTGATCAAAGTTTTCTGAATACCCGACTAGATCATCCAAATAGTTTAAAACATAATTGGAGTTGACATCTCCCAAAACCTGATCAAGGAGACATGTGAGTGCTTGGGCTTCTGTAGTTAATCCAAATGGTACAAACTTGTTCTGGAACAAATTCCACGGTACACACAATCCAGTGACGTGTTTTGATTTCTTAGTTATAGGAATCTGGTGGTAGGCAGAATTTAGATCAAAAACTTAAATACTTAGCTTTACTAAACCAATGGAATGCTGAGTTTAAACTTGGCAAAGGCGCACTTTCTATGTCTGTTTGTTTCGGAGACGATAATCCACCACTAAACGATGATAATTTCCATTTGGTACCAAAAAGGCTGGAGAAGTAAAAGAAGAGATGAATGGTTCAATGACCTTATTGTCTAGCAATTCCTGAATTTTGTTTCTCATGATTTCCATTTTGGAGGTGCCAAATCATAAGGGTGACGCTTTGCAGGTTGGGGGTCCAGTAGCTTGATATCCTATTCAATTAAGTTAGTATGGCCCAATTTTGGGGTCAAGACATCTGGGAAGTCAGCACACAGTTCTCTTAAGACCTTCTGTTTCTCTTCGTTGAGATGACGCAGTACAAGAGGATGCTTATTATTGTTAATTTTAAATACTTGGTCTATTCCTTGGGTTCACTAGAACTAACAAATGTGATGGTAACATGATTATTAAATTTAAATTTATTATACCTAGCTTATATGTCAATTAGCATACTCGTTTTTAAAATGAAATCTGATCCCAGAATGAGGTCAGTGGCAATTGAGTCACACAATAAATGAAAAACCAATAAAAATAAGTCAATTTTAAATTTTACCATGGCAGTAATACTGACTCTTAAAGGTTGGTCTGGAGCCATGGCACATATAATGCCTACTGGTTGTGTACTTCTAACGTAACCCTTGTTGTCTTATTCCTGAAAGATTGAAGCAGAAATAAAGCTATGTAGAGTACCTCTATCAACAAGACCTACAATTTCAAAAGGGCCTAATTGTGTGACAAGTAAAGGTAAAAAACGTTTATTTAATGGTAAAATATTATGGCGCCTCCTTTTTTATAAGAATTTTCCTTACATTTCATACAATTTTATTACAAAACATCTTTATTTATCTCCAAAATAATTCTCAACAAAATTTTTCGCAATACACACTGGTTGTACTTTTGTACTAAATTTATTGACTTAGGTGGCTAGACACTCTTTAGTTGGGGTGTGGACCACCGCAATCCTTGTTTTTTGACACATTTTTCCCCTTTCTTTGTTTCCAGAAATTTTCTACAATATCTTCTTAAAATGGCCTTGTTGCTTACAAAAGAAACATACTTTAGCTGATTGCTTCCTAGTATCCACCTTTTCGTTAGACTTATCTTTGATACTTGCGCAAGTGGAATCCTTTATTTTCCCCTATATTTTTCATCTTGTTTTCGTCTTTGAAATGAGTTGGGAGGTCTCCTGAAATGGAAGGATGCACTTTCTCTTGTTTTATCAGCAAATGCAACATGCGTAGAATAAATGCAGAATCTGTCCAGATCTGCATATGTGAGTGGTCTGTAGTAAAACACAGTGTGTGTGCATTCATTGGGGTTCAATCCATCTACAATGGTTGAGACTACTTCCGCCTCTGAGGCTGGCCAATGTAACGCCATAGCTGTCTCTTAGACATCTGCTATGTAGTTAGCCAAGGGCTCGGAAGGTTGCTACAAGCAGCTGAACAATTCCAACCTGATGTTTTCTAACATCCTGGCTGGAACAAAGTAGTTCAGAATGTCCGGATGGTGCTATTCAAAACTATAGCTGTTCGTAATGGCTAGGGCAGTTCTGTCACTCAAAGGTGAACGAGAGAAAGGAAAAATAATTTCCAAAAGTTGATTATTGTGTATATTCCCCTTCTATTTCATTCGAACTAGCTGAATTATAAGCTTGAGAAATTTACGTATGTTCAAACTATTGGTTTCCGGGAAATCTCTCGAAACCATTTCAAGGGAGTGGGAAAGCTTCCAATAGGCGGAAAATTAGGATGACATGTGATGGATGATATTAGGGTGTGTTTGAGCTTGTTGGAGGGGTAGAGGTGGAAGGTGGTGAGATGGGTTGAGTTGTGTAACCCTGGCTGTGGTTTGGATGCCAAAAGTTCTTCTATGTGGGTTCGATTGGAGTTTTGCTTGTGATTGGGTAGGAAAGGAGGTTGAAGGGATTGGTAGTTTGACGATAGGAATGTTAGAGGGTAGGGCTGGTGTAAAAGGTGTGGCAATGAGTTGGGATGTTATTGGGGACCGTTGTTGAGTGTGTATCTGGGATGTCTAACTCATGTGATAAGGATATTGTGGATTGAGTGTTTGGAATGGGGTTAGGAATGGTTGGGTGGTTGTTGGAACGTGATCAGGCTGTGAAACACTTGAAATGTGATTTTGGATTTGCTGATTGTCAACCAAAACATTTGTTGAGGGCTGAGTGGAATGGAATGTGATTAAGGGTTGAAAGGTGGTAAGGGGTGGGGATGGTATTACACAAGTGACATCTTTTGTGTTCAGGTTGGTGGGAACTACCACCAAAGAGGTAAAGTTCTCTTCACCAATCTGTTATGTTTCCGAGGTGAAACACACTTATGAGGTAGGGATGGGGTCGAGTGGAAGGAGAGGCATGATGTGGGGGCAGCTGGGATGGATGGTGAGATGAGTGTGGTGGGTGTGAGTGGACATGAAGAGGCAGGGGTCACTATTTCCGCATCCGCAATGCAGACACTAAGTCCCTTTTCTGACCGCCCTGATATTGATGAACCAAACAGTGCCTTCCTGGCACTAATTTAATAATTTATCATGATAAGCAAATGGGATAAGTGTTCGATTAAATAATCTAATTAAATAATCTTATTACATGGGTTCATCACTCACTTGATGTGAAATGTTCTACACCTCATCTCGTAGCAAGCGGACTCGATGTAAACCCGACACGACACTGTCATAAAAATTGAATAATATATTTTAATTTAATTTCAATAATTAATAACTCGAAGCGATATACACGGAATGTTTCACCCTGCGAGAACCTATCGCTCACACTAAGTGATCTCAAGACTTACAAACTTATTCTGAGAAATTTGTAAAAAAAAATTCTCAGTATATATATATATATATATATATATATATATATATTAAATGCCTGGTAAAATGGTCGCTGGCCAGCAGAACTACTTGTATTACATATTATTGAAAATCTGCTTATTTGAGCCCGAGCTGTTTTGGCGGATGGACGTGTACATAGGTTTTGTACCTAGCAATTATTCATTGCGACATTTAATAATTCATGAATTCATTGCTGCATACACAAAGGTGCAAGTGGTTGAATATATATAATTAACCGAATTATTTATGCATTGTGCGAACCAATTATCTCAATCGTATGCAACAGGGTCTCAGTATGTATACTTGTGTAATTAGACTTTGCAATTGCGATATATACTCTCTGGGTTCATGCAAAACTTCGATTAAATATCCAACGCAAGTAAAAATGCACAATTAAATATAATAATTAAATTAACTAAGTATTTATTTAATGCCATATATATATAGTCTCTTCTGTACCTCCAACAAGTACTTCAATGCTCCATATGCAGGGACATACATACCCCAGTGCACATGCAAGTGTATGTAATAAGTTATTGCACTATAATGTAATTAAATTAATCTAATTATTTATTCAATGTGTGATTCAGTTACGTCAATCCTATGCAACCCCTCCTCACCCCTCCACTCATTTAAATGGATTTCCCTTCCAGTCTGCCTCCAGATCATGAACAGACAATACCTATCCACCCCATCCATCCTCCTCATCTGCCTACAGCTACCGACCTGACAACATGTGTGCTTGCTCTCGTTGCTCATTGCGCAAAATATAAGTACCATAAGTATCGGTTACTGCGACCCCTCCAGTCTGGCGGCCACTAAGTCCATGACGCCAGCCTGAACACCTCTTCAAATCTCTGGCACACTCACAGGGTGATGGGGGAGGATAGGTAGAAAAAGTCCCTCTTCAAATGCTATTAGCTGGGGTGGGGTAGAGATGAAGACAAGCAGCACTCAAACCACACAACAGCACCATGGGGGGTCGGAAATCCGCCAACAAACAGGAGAGGCAGATAGTGAGGGGGGAGGTAACCAATAAACTCCCAGGGGGCTCGGGCGGCACAATTGCTACAATGGAAGTATGTTACGGGGTTGACGACTTGGAGGGGGTGGGGAGGGGTACCTCGCTGGGGGTTACCTGTTGCCCGCCTGCCTGTGTCTCCAAGTCCCCAGGGTGGTAGGGGGGTGGGAAGTTGTGCCGCCCTGGGGTCCTCATCCCACACCACCCTAATGTCCTCGTCCCTCGACCCACTCCACAGGTTAAACAAATGCACCCACCACCATCTTGAATAATTATGGCCTCGGACTGACCAGCGCTCCCTACTTATAATCACAATATTTACAAACCCCTGCGAATCGCGTAATTATACAATAATTGATGGTGTAATTTTCCTCTTTAGATAATTTATGAACAAGTACTTGGTTGCATATTTTCATTTTGATAGTGGTAGCAGAGCCATCTTTGTCTATGTGCCTCTCACAGCTGTAATTTCGTGAATAATTGCATGAATATATTCATAAAGTTTTTTCCCATCTTCTTTATTATGATGATAATTTCTATGTATGCATATTTGATGGGGAGACTGAGGCTAGTTGCAACAGTGGTAGGTTGCAACACTAACTCATAACCACGCACTCTTAGATGCGATAATGCTGCCTCTCAGCAGGGTAGTGGTACTAAGTGGCAGCCATCTTGTGCCAAACTCCCGGGCGCGTCAACAGACCACTTCGGAGCACAAAGAGGAATAAAATCGTTTTGTATGTAAAATTATTTTGTGTAGTGTTTAACTAAAGTTGTTGTGGTTTTTAGTGATTTCAGGAAGTAATACAACCTTTATTGTTACGAATAGTGCAAACTTTCATACGTATTTTTGTTGTATAGCGATAAGGTATCTACAAAGACAAGAGTCGAAAATTCTGGTAAAAGCTGCAAATACTTTATTGGGGCAAGTTGCAACAGACTGTTGCAATTTACCCCAACTTTGTTGCAACTTGTCCCAAGTGCCTGTACTTATTTATTTTCTTGTTAAAGAGTTGTTTCGCCTAACTTATTGCTGGCTGTGTGTACTATTACTCACGATACTTAATTATGTAAAAAACACTACAATAATTTCCTTTTAAAAATAAGTCTGATAATGTTTATTAGACTAGGAATATTATATTGTACTGATTTCATGAAGTGCAACCCAGGACTTCTCATTAGACAAGCTGAGTCTACAAGCTTGGCAAGGTTGACTTCATTTAATGAGACAAATGTGTCCCAATTTTACGAAAAACTGTCAGATGTGCTTAGTCGCGATAAAATCTCACCTTTACATGTATTCAACATGGATGAGACAGGTGTGTCTACTGTAATGAAGGCTAGTAAAATAATAGCCTTAAAAAGAATTAAACAAACAGGTTATGTAAATTCAGCAGAAAAACTTGAAATGATCACATTAACAACTGCGATAAGCCCAACTGAAAATGCCTTACCACCCATGTTTATATTTCCTCGGAAAACGTTCAGTTATCTTTCGTACGATATTGGCCTGTAGGCTGCAAAGGAACTGGAACTAAATCTGACTGGCAAACTGAGGAAAACTTCTTGATGTTCATAAAGCAGTTCATTGAACAACTTCGCAGTGTCTTACCAATTATGTATTCCTACTCCTAGACAACCATTCTTCTCACATCAACTGCTCTGTTTTGGAACTGTGCAAAGCAAATGGAGTAATTTTCTTATCATTCCCGCATCATTGTTCACATCGTCTTCAAGCCTTCGATGTGTTAGTCTATGGGCCGTTTAAGAAACAATATGGAACAGGTATTAACACTTGTTTGAATACTAACCCAGGATGTACAATCAAAAGATTCCACCTGCCATCAATTGTAAAAGAATCTTTTCTGCATTCAGTGATGTTGGCTAATATCACTGCTGGATTTCAGAAAACAGGCATTTCACTACTTAACATCCACACATTTTTTGATGATGACTTTCCTTCAGCATTCGTAACAGTTAGACCGGTACCATGTGGTGATCCTAAAATATTACAGAATGATGAAGTTTTTTTTAAAATAGTTCGCAGGCTTTCGCGGCCATTATGTAATTTATTGGCCAGAGAGCACAGCCAATCAGGGTAGAGACTACATCGCACAAGGATTGGCCAATCACCTCAGCCAATCACGAGGAAGATAGCCTGTGATTGGCCGAAGAGCCCAGCCAATCAGGAAACAACCCTCCAGAAATCAGAATATATAAGGGCCTCTTCTTTCGATTCATATCACCCTCATCAACCTCACAAAGTCTATCTTCGCGAACGAACAAACACCCTACTTTCTCCAACCCAAAACCAATAAAAGGAATTATTTTTTACCCTCCACAACTGTCACATAGTTTTTCCCAGGCCCTCTCCGCTCTGCCTGGTTTTCTATGCCCTTTACTAGACCCCTCTTCTTTCGGGGTGTGTCCATGGCTACAATTGCGGCCATGGCCCCAGACAACCCTGCTCAGCCACGATGCATTCGCCCATTTTATTAATTAAACCCGATCTAAGGTGTCAAGGGCTTGCCCTGAGACGCATCCCATTCTCCAGCCGCCTTAGCTACTAACAAGCATGCCGGAGGGCACACAGAACTGTGAAGGTGATCACGCTGGCATATCGGGATTTGGAGGCTTGCAAGAAAATTTAAAAAAATTACTGTCCTCAATTGGTCATCATCAGGGAACACCCTGATGATGACAGCTGCAATTACTGCCGAAACGTTGGAGAAGAAATCTACGACGCGGTTCAAACCCAGAAGCCTAGAAATTGATGACGTTTATGTTTGTGAAGCAACTGTTGAAAAGAATTTTGATGCAATTGATGCACGTGTTCTGAATGTTCGTGTCCGTAATGCGCAAGAAGTCAATGAGATCGTACATCAGCAGAGTGAAGAACAGAGAAGACCTCTGAACCTAAACAGTATCTCAGTTCCAAGTACAAGTGGGTTTAGTCCAGAGATTGAACATCCATTTACAAAAGCACACAAGAGAAATGAGAACCCTCGCAGACGATTGAAGAGAAGAAAACTTCCCATCCTTACCGACACAAAGGAAAAGAAGTCTATTGATGAAGATGAGAAGAAGTGAAATAAGGGAAGCATAAGGAAACAGAGAGGCAAAGGAAATAAATAAGAAAAATGTGTTCAAGGAAAAAGGAAAATCCAAAGGACAAGTCATCTAAAAGAAGAATGTGCATAGGAAGATAGAATTCCACGAAAGCAGCTCTGGCGAGGAATAAAATACTGTTTGCTTAGTGCGTTTGTTCAAATACAAGCTTGGAGAAGAATGAGTGCAATACACTGTGTGTAAACATTGGTCTCACTGGTTATGTCCTCGTAAAACTCGTTTGTATGTGTGCTTAGATTGTGTAACAGATGAGTCCGATTCTTGGGAGTAAGTGTTGCAGCTAGTCCTACGTTGTGTTGCAGCTTACCCCAGCCATGGGGCGAGTTGCAACATTGAAATGTTCTATGTAAACCAATATTCATAAATTCTTTCATTTATTAAATGCACTATAGTTGTATATGTTGTTTCCTAATTATGTGAGATAATAACCATTTATACTTCGTTGCCTGAAATGAAATAAAAATATTTTGTATCTTTTAATATCAAAACGTTTGCAATTAGTACCGGTCTCCGGTTTTACGACATTAAAAAATAATTTGTTGCATAAATAAATATAATATTTACAACCCCCTTCGAATCGCGTGGATATAAAATAATCGATGGTGTAGTTTTCCTCTTTAGATAATTTATTAACATGGTCTTGGGTGCAAATTTTCATTTTCATGGTAGTGGCACAGCCGACTTTGTCTATGTGCCTCTCACACCTGAAGTTCGCGGCACGTGCGATTTCGTGAATATTCGAATGAAAATATTTACGAAGTAGGGTTTCATCTTCATAACTATGATTCAAATGTTTACGTTGGCATATGTGGTATTACATAACTGCGGATAAATAACGCAATTAATAATTGTGCCAGAAAATGTAAGTCAGTATTAATATGTAAGTGCGTGCGCTCTCAGCCAACATAATAAAGAAAGCATTTGTATTTTAGTATGTGTGCTAATGCTGGCAGTACCATAGAACCTACTTCGGCCGGCTTTCGCAAGCAACAAATAAATAAGAGAAGTTTATTTTGCTAAAGTTTGGTCCTCGGCCAATGTCGTGTACATACATAACAAACGTCTGCATAAAACGTTCACAAAAATATGCCGTTCATATTGAACGTGCTCGATCTCTGTTCAACTAATTACACACACATACATGTATACGAACTAACTTGATTTTTGTGAAGTTGTGATTTATTAGTTATTATATTCACAACAGGTATTTCCTACAGAAGTAAAATAAAAACAAAAACCTGGGTTTACTTTGATAAAGAATAAGATCTAATTAATAACAATCTTATTGTTCTTTGCTGCTTTAATGCTGTTGGCGGATTTCCTCCCGTACACGAATATATATATATATACCGCCATTTCCAATATGCCAACACGTCAAGGATGTTACTACGCGACATGTACGCCATGCCCATGAACAGTTTGGTAAAGAATACCGTAAGCGGGGATGACTTTGTGACACAGGATTTTTCACAGTTATTTGCATTTCCTTCTATTTCAAAGAGGCTATTTGTTACGCTCGGTGCTTCAATTGGCACCAATGAATATCTGAATCATCCTACTGAAATAGGGGACATTTAAAAGATATTTTCTGTGTCACAAAGTTACCTCCGCTTACGGTACCTTCTTTCATACTGATCCATATAAGTGCATTATGCACACATTTTCGTTCGTAAACAGACCTTTTTACTATACATACTGCTGAGTTGTAACTACACATGTCCTTGTATGGTCGTTGTAAGGAAACAGGAGTGAACACACTTGAACGAGCATCAACGAACTGAACATTCTCACGGGCGTGAACAATATGCGAGCAAACACCCCCTCGCCAACGTTCCTTCTCTTTCCGTTCACACATTCCACAGCGATCCTTTCGTTGCCAGTTTTCTATCGAAACACTAAAGGTTATGAGTATTCGCTCAAGTTCGATGCTCGCGGCTCGTTTACGCGAACAGTAACTGCTCGAATCAAACCGGAGCGAATGTTAACAAACATGTGCGAATCATTCGCTTTAACTTGTTCGCATGTGTTGGCTTCCGTTCGCTCCGGTGTGAAAAGGGCTTCACTCGCCCGTCGACGATTCACACCATGCAGTTTGCTTTCATCACATTTACGACGTGTTTATTGAGCTTTCCAAGCCCGTAGACTAAATATTAGGAGACACTGAACTGCCAGGTATGTTTGATGCATACATGTAAAGACAACGTCTATCAATGTAGTTTTAAATATAATAAATATTACCTCTACATTTAAGAATAATTTAACGGTAAATATAAAAATGTAAACAATTTACACATTTTATTCTGTTACTTATTTTCAATAAGGCGGTAATTTTCAACATTCCGGCACTATATTTTATATCGGGAACAATTTAACAGATTTAAACGAAAATTTAGTACTCTGTCAGTGAATGATGTAAGAATAGAGTATAGAGCGACAATGTTAATGGTTTGACATTTTGGAACAAAGAGCAACATGAAAAAATAAAACTATAAGGTAATATATTAACAACTACAAAACCGATTACTGCCAAATTTGGCACATAAGTAATACTGTTGTAGGAAATGTTAATGTACGATATTTGAATAGATAAGGCACGGACTTTTAAAATAGAGGACACATACATATTCTAAGTCCATTTGCTGTATCTACCATACCGTTTGACCAACTTTGAACAAACTTTATACTATGAAAGTATACAGGATGGTCCGCCTAACGTGGACATGCCCAATATTTCCGGAACAACTGCAGATCACGAAATGCAGTTTTCGCTTAATTAAATTACGTATGGGGGCAAGTAACTTGCCTCAAAGTGACTTTTCGTAATATGTGTATGGACACAAATAATTAAACCACATATAATTTTTCTCCTGAAAACATACATTTATTCCAACGGCATCTGAAAGTACGTGCAAAGAGGAAGTCAGTGACATAGCATATGCAATGGAATGTAACACAGAAACGCTAAGAAATAATGTGCAGATGTGATTAAGTTAGGGTGACTGGTAGAATGGGGCAGTGGACCTGTACTCACAGCTGTAAGTAAGCAACATGCATCATGACTAATCCTGGCGGGACCGCTTCCTAATAGCAGCGTAGCATCAGTCCCCGTAATCTGTTATGGTAAGTGGTATTGCAGTGTGTGGCTGTGCGCACGCAATAAAGTTCACGAATGAGGAAAATCTGGAAGCTCTACTTATTTACGTTCAGTGTGGCAGAAAAGCCAAGCAAGCTGTCCAAATGTATGGCGAAAGGTATCCTAATCGGACGCCTATCTCACGGCAAACGATACGAAGAATTTGCACACGTTACTTGTCACGAGGGACCACGGTGGCTGAGCGATTAGCACGCTCGCCTCCCACCAAGGCGAACCGAGTTCAATCCCCGGCCGGGTCACTGGATTTTCGTAAGTGGGAATCGTGCCGGACGATGCCGTTGGTCGGCGGGTTTTCTCAGGGATCTCCCGTTTACCCCACCCCTTCATTCCGGCGCTGCTCCATATTCACTTCAATCACCCTCATCGGTTCTCAAGACCTCGCTGTTAAGAGCCGCCCAAATCTCTTCACTCTTGTCACGAGGTGATTGGAATTCCACAACACAAGTTCGACGAAAGACTGCTACGGGCGAAACGCAACAACACGATGTGTTGGCACGTGTCGATGCAAACCCCCACGTGGGTCCGCGAAAACTTTCTAAGTTCGTAGGAATAAGTAAAACAAGTGTGTTATGGATACTGCGCTAACGGAAATTCCATCCATATCATGTGACTCATCATCAGGCATTAAATGAAGGTGATTTCCAGCAGCATGTTCAGTTTTGTAAGTTTGTTCGGATGTCTGTAAGGGATGACAGCAATTTTCTGAATAACATAAGCCCTACAATTTACCGATGACGCGACCTTCACAAACCATTGGCGCGTAAATTTTCGAAATATTCACTACTGGACGACGGAGAATCCGCTTTGGGTCCGGCACGTGGAGCACCAGCAGCATTGGAAAGTGAACGTGTGGTTTGGATTCGTTGTAGATTACGTCATAAGGCCAGACTTCATTCAAGGGACAATGCCCGGCTGTACGTATGCCCATTTCCTCAGAGAGACCTTACCGGCACTTCTGGTAGACATATAATTTAACATATGTCATTATATGTGGTTTCAGCATGATGGCTATCTTGCGAATTTTGCTTTGGTGACGAGGCAAGTATTAAATTAAACGTTTCCAAAATTGTGGTTAGAGTGTGATGATGTTGTAGAAGTACCCGTTCGCCACCCCAACCTCAAACCTCTCGTTGTTTTCCTGTGGGGAACACTGAAAGATAAGGTGTACAACACGGTTCCTACGTTGCCAGAAGACATACAGGAACGCATAATGGAATTGTAGTAGCTTGCAGAGGTATTCGGCCAGAAACAATTCAGGCCGCTCGTCGCTGGCTACATGTGCATTTATAGATATGTAATGCTGTCGATGGTAAACACTTCGATCACATTCTGTCAAATGATCTAATGTGAAGCATTTCAACCATAACTGTGATCTTTTGTACTATGCATGCGGATGGGATTGCATTTCTCCTATTTGTGTTGTGCTTATGCAAGCACATGTTACTCAATACAGGTAATGACTAGGAAACAAATCTCCGGAATTACGTTTTTATCTGAATAAAATGTAGTGTATTGATATCAGACTTGCACTCACATTGCCTGTTTTCCCTGTTTTACCAGGATGAGTCACGGCGCATGTTGCTTACTTACAGCTGTGAGTACATGTCCACTGCCCCATGATGCCGGCCCACTTAAATTATTAATATTTTCACATTATTTCTTGGCTTTTCTGTATTACTTTCCATTGCAGTTGCTATATCACTGACTTCCTCTTTGCACATACTTTCAGATGCCACTGAAATATATGTACTGTCATATCCCGACGGGGTAGGGTTGTGTGACTCCTAGGTGAGGCATTCTTCGGGATTTGATATCCCTGGGGTGTAGTAGACAGGAGGAAGGTCCCGGGCATGATGGTGGTGTGGCAGTACCATGCTATAGTATGCCGAGCTAGGTATGCACCACACACAACCTGCACAGGGTGAATGAAGCATCTCTTACAGCCTCTCTCCACTCAAGGTAACCCAAGGCTTCCTGGGTCGTCGTTTAACAGATTGGGCAACGCCGCTCATTACCTATGGGTTGCCAGAGTCCTCGTGACTGGCCAGGGGTATCTGCCATGATGGTTGGACCGATAGCTGGTAACAAGGCTCGAGCACTTGGCGGGGTGTTGGACCACTTAGCACTCAGGCCGTTGGAGGCCCAAAGTCTGTACTTCAAAGAAGAGTACAAGGACATGGAATGGAGTGTGTTTAACCCCCCCCCCCCCTTGTATGGGTGATTAGTCATGTAACACCTCGGTGGTCGAGGGAGCAATGGCTTGGTTGCAGTGATGAAACTAAGGAGAATATATGACTATATTTGATATAAACCCTCCACTTCAGAGCAAGGGCTGCTATCCCCGGTGAGCTGCGACACCTGGGAGGGGTCCCGGCTGCTCTCTTGTGCCCGACTGTTGGGGTGGTGGCCATTCTGGGTCATAGTAATTCCCCGCCACTAAGGATGTGGCTCCCAGGGAGTGGAGTGTGACCGGCCCTTCATTGGGTGTAAGGATATGCCCCGTGTGGTCTCCTCAACCACTTTGTGGAAAGGAATTCCTCTTGCCACTCCATTCGGGGGATAATGTCGGTCATGAATAACCCACAAGTGCCATGGAAATTAAGTGGTAGCACGAGACGATCGGTTGGCCCCACCATGAGGTTCTCTCTGTTGTCCGATCATAGGGTTAGACTCTTGCTGATAGTGGTTGACTCCGTATGCTGGAGAAGGTCTGGAGAGATTCCCACTCTCGATGACAGACCGGGCGGTGAGTGGCAACCTGCTCTGGTTGTGCCCTGGAAAGGCACTAGGGGTATGGATAGAACCCCGGCCAGACCACATACTTGGTTTCTGAGGGCGAAGATCTCAGAATCTCTGTTGTAGAAGGGGCAGGGATGTGCGGACATGCCTGGTTTGGACTTCGGATCTGGCCACCGGTCGCATTAATCTTGGCCTTCTTGCGTTGAGAGGACGTGATTCCTCTCTCCCGCCTATTGGGAGGCCGAAGCGCGGTAAGGCTGTAAAGCTAAGAGTGCTGTGTTAAAATACAAAATACAAAACAGAGTGGTCCATTGAAACTGTCATATCCCGAGAAAATAGATATGTACCCTCAAACTTCAACTCTTTGAGGATAAATGGAATGATTAAAGGTAATAACCTATTAAATCGTAACCATATTGGTCTCAAGTCATGTCAGATGCTCGGCTAAGTTTCGAATTTTATATACTTCCTATCTCTAGCACTTCAACTTGGCAGCTTCCCTTCCTTCCTAGCACAGTTTTTTTATTTCGCGACCAGAACGAACCCCTCCGGAACAACTTATTATTCTCTTACTTCACAATAGAATGGTTTCAGCGACTTTCTGGAACAAATTGTTTGATCACTGCATGATTTCTTGGTCACAAATCGCACTTTTAAGCAAACTCATGTGACGTACCAACTATTTAATGTGAAATCTTTACTGACGTTCGTCTGTAGGAACAATTTCTTGTTCCACTAGCCCTGGTGCGTCACGAGAATCTGGCGTGACTCGCTCTTACAATTTCCCAACACGAACGAACACTGAAAGAATATGCTTTACTACCTTTTTCTAAAATATAATTTTACAATATATAAAAATTAATGTTTATAATTTTTACCTAATGGCTAGTACACTTAGAACACTATGTTTTCATGGGAAAAATCAGATGTTGTTTAATTATTTCTGTCCATACACGTGTTATGAATAGTCACTTTATGGCAGAATAACTTGCCCCCATACGTAATTTAATTTAGTGAAATCTGCATTTCGTGATCTGCAACTGTTCCGGAAATTTTGGGGGTGTCCACATTAGGCGGACCATCATGTGTATTATTAGCATTAAATGTGTCGATTCACAGCCGTTTTGTAAACCATTTCCTAAGATAGGATCATTCTGTATAAGTAAATATTGTGTAATATCTCGGGAAACAGTGAAACTATTCCTATAGAATTTGGTATTAAAGAAATAATACGATATGAGAGTATGGGAATGTTCCTTCGGACACAGATATCATGCATCAGAGCTAGGAGGCACCAGCTACCTCGGTTATCGAGGCTGCCATTTCATTGACAAAATTGCCTGTTTCATCCGAAAAATCATTTCCGAAATTAATTATTTTGTCAAAAAATGACTTTTCCACCTAAAAATTTCCGAAAATAATGGGAAAATGTAAAAAGCTGATCCGAATCTTCTTGAAGGAAGAGCCGAAAATCCTCAGTAGTGCAAGAGGATGAGACGCTCTTGGCAGAATGAGTCACAGAAGAGGAGGATATGAGACTCCGAACCATGCCCAGCAGACAAGGGAGGATCAGCAGATATGGCATTTTCCCCAACCAACATCCTGCACCTACAAAATCCACATCCGCTACCTCCAACCCTCCCCATCACCAACACAACCCCTCCCCAGCCATCCTTCTCAATAATTATTTTAAAAATCGCAAAAAGGCAAACAAATTCTAAAATTAGATGAACATAAAAATGTTACCCTATTCTACCCCTCACTCACCCCTCCAACCCTAACCAACGCCCCAACCACCCATCATAAAAAATCGAAACAAATTTCAAAACATCGAAAATAAAATTTTATAATTAAAGAACATGTAACGTTAACCTTACACTCATCCCACTATCCCACCTCAACTCCAATATATACACATTCCAATCATAAGAATCTAAAAAAAAAAGCAAATAATTGAAATCTTAATTCTAAAAATCGAGGAACATTAGGGCCTTATCTGTAGTCAGAGCTTCGTCCAAGAATTATATGGAGTTGGTCCGAGGTTAGTCCGGACTAAGGGTAACTATATCGTATCCATATCATATAGTTATCCATAACTATATCGTATCCCCGAAGGATTATCGAAGTACACTATTACCAGGTTTATGCGTATTGCAGATTTTCGTCTCTAGATAGTACTAAACTCAATATAAATTATTTACACTTTTTTTCCTTTTCAAATTTAATAGTTATTTACAATAAGCGTTAATGTGTGAAACAAGAAACATAATATAATCTATTATACTGTGTGTTGAATTGTAAATAAAAGTAGAAGCTTTGTAAATATACATATATTATACAAGGAAAGTTTGGAAGCAGAAGATTATATAAAATGTCTCGGCACTTTATTAAGGGTTTGATTATTTATTTCCGTTCAGCATTGATGCTCTCGATAGTGTGCTGAGTTATTTTCTGCCTGCTCCTGTAAAAAAATCACATTATTCATACAGTTTCAATTACAACTCCTTTTTAGACTTGTCCATAACATTTTGCTAAGTGAGGATAGCAATTTCATTATTTTTCACTACATAAACATCACTTAACTCGTTATAACCTTGCTTTTATGACTCTCTATCATATATAGTAATACTGCAGGATGGGGAATGATAAAAAACTAATATCTTATTATTCCATATTGATTTGTTTCATTTCCATAACACACCCCTACGCACTGCTAATGTGGGCTAGTTTCATTTAATTACGCCATTACTGTCTTTATAATGAAGCTGGGTGGGTATTGTAATGCTAAATACATTACAGAAATTAATTATAAACTGGTTAAAATTATTTTTCCCAGACGAGATTCGAACCATGCACCCTTCTTTTCTTCAGCCCGCGATGTTACCATTGAGCTACCGATACATGTTTGCTACGAGTATATACTTTAGTGTGTGTACATCTCTCACACACACTCTCTCTCTCTCTCTCTCTCTCTATATATATATATACAGATATTTTTTCGCTATGAGTATATACTTTAGTGTGTGTGTGTGTGTGTGTGTATATATATATATATATATACATATATATATAGACACACTCAAAATAAGATTTGTATTAAAATGCTCTGAGTTTATTAATATCATGACTCGTAAGAATCTGTTTACAGAGACGGCATTTGGTTGATACAGAAATAGAAAGGCATTGCTTTAGCTAAAAACTGATATATTATTAAGCTTATAAGGTATATTTCCTTTGAATTATTATTCACGGAACATTTGATCCATAAGGTCTGCATTTTTTTGCGGACAGAATGACAAAATCGGCCTTAAATGTATATTTTATATTTAGTGAAATTTATCTAGCTTTCACTTGCATGTAAAACTAACGAAACTGTCGTATTTTATGTTTGCCATGTTTCTTTTTGACCTTAATACTTCGTTAGTCCTACCCCCAGTCCGGACTAAAATTTAGACTGTACCAAAGTATGATGATCCTCGGACTAGCACTAACAAGCTATCTGAATATGAAAGATTTCGTTCAGAGATTATCTTTCCTTAGTTCGGACTAAAAACGGCTATGAATAAGACCAATAATGTTTACCTCACACCCTAACCAAACCTCCTCTCCTCCCTTGCATCACCCAAAAAAACAAAACATAACAATTCGAGAATAATAGCAAAAATCGAAATATTAATCTTAAAAATTGTTAAACATATAAAGTTGTCTCGTATTCCCCTTCTCCTCACTTCACTCTATTAACCAACGCACCCATTCATCGCCACTACCTTCCCAATCATAAATAAATTACAAAACTCGCAAAAAAATCGGAAGAAACTAATAAGAAAATTTCAATATATCTTACATCATTGACTACAACACCCATGTTGAATATTGCTGACCTTAATCTTGACCTAATAACCTTGAACACGAAAAATTGAGAAAAAGATTGTTAAAATTTATAAAAATTGACAAACACATTGTACTAATTCCACGTCCATTTAGAATGTTCGCAGCCTTACCCTTAGCCCCATTGACCATGAACTCTAAAATTCGAGAAAAAAATGTAAAAAATCGAACAAACAAAAATGGGGTGGGCTGTGTTGTCTACACGGCCGCGGGGATATTTACGGTGACGTCTTTACATGGCGAGATGGAAAAAAAATGATAAGACTGATGATGACACAATCGCCACGTTCGCATTTCGCTACTGCATCGAACTGTCGATTTCTTCTTCATATAACTCCGGAATGGATTGAGGTAGCTGAGTTATCCTTTCAGTATCATATTTCTCTTATCGAGCACTATTCATGTTGTTAATATCAATAATGTCCTTTTTGCCTAACTAGCAATTTTTAACTATTTTGGTTTGTAATCTGCAATAAAAATAATTATTGGTTAGAAGGTCACTATATGTATTCAATATTTCTGATTCTTGATTATGATTTTAGTTACTCTTTTTTATGCATAAACTGAAAACAGAATTTCTCCGATCGAATGAGCCGTTCCATCGCTACAGTGATCTTAAGCATACTAAACATGTCGAAATAAGAGGTTCGCAGCGCGGCTACCATCGCAGCCTGATGACGTCAGAACGATAAGTTTGTGTATGAAGCATGAAGTCAAAGGATCTTACCTACACTATTGTACAGTTATGTATATTTAACATACTGCTCATTCTCAAGGAGTAATTGCCACGGACCCGAGAGCAAAATTCCGTAACCCTCACTTTCTGAACATAAGGGGCTAAGTTGTAAGAAGTTGTCACGTCAAAAATCGAAGAAAATAATATGTTACTGACTCTGACTACCATGTTGAAAGTTGGCGAGTATAAACTTGAGCCATATGACGTTGAACTAGGAAAATTAAGAAGAAATTGTGGGAAATTACATAAATGTTAAAAATTACATACATAATGCGAAAAACCAAGTTAGATATGCGTAGTCCTAAAAGTTCGATTCTTGTAAAGATGGCAGAGCACAGCCACTCCCTTGTACGATGGTCACCACACGTCTGAACACTCACCTCTACATTTCATCGGTTATATAGTCCATACCAAAGCACTCTGCCGCCATCAATATTAATGTATGTCACCATCCATTCAACAGACTACCCCTCTCCCATTAAATAACTCGCCAAAGCTCGTCCCTCACCATCCACCATCGCCATCAACCAACCACACTATTCACCACCCCTCCCCATTTCTCTAAACGAAACCCCAACTGGTCTTCAAGAGGCATAACTCTCCCATGACCAGCTCTTGCCAAGACAAATTCCTGCAAAAATGGCTAGAACAGTGGACAAGAACAAATCACCAGACCACCCACCTATAACAACAGTCTATGACAATAAGTCTCGAAATGGTCGCCTAATGCGAATCTCGGTGCTATCCTCTTCGCACAAAAAAAATTGCAAAATCTGCGCAAAATTGAGCAAATCTTCACAAAATGTTTCAGCCAGAGCTGGCCATAACAAAGGGTCATGCTAAATGACCAGGCCAACCAACCAGTTGCGAAACAATCCTCAAAAATATTCCCCAGTTCATTCATTCGCCTTATAGAACTCAGCCGATTTTAATCGACCATAGTAAGGCATAATACTTCAGAACCTACGTGCGCCTCCTCCTGCACACACACTAGCGTACATTTCTTTTCTAAAACAGACTCTCGCAATCGATTATACACACCGATGAATTAAGAAGTTTTCCAAAGAAGCAGGACGGACTGAATCAGAAATTAAAACTCTTATTATTTTGTATACATGAGAATTATTTATTTACTTAGTATATACATTATTTTCTCTAATTATGACATACACTTTATCGTTATATATTAATCATTTGATCGAAGATCATTGATAGTAGCCAAAAGTCTCATCTGATATAACACCGATCATTCAATTTACTTATGATAGAAGATATCTAGTTAATATCCTAGAAATCTCCATCTTGTTGCAAAGCGATCAAATGTCTGAGTCTATTAACAAGTTTATTCGGGTCTTCAGTAAACATGTAAATAGTATTTTCAGCATACACCGCCTTCTTCATGTTGCTCGTTGCAGCAAATGAATGAGCGTTCTTGACGCCTTCTGCCTTCTTCACACCACTTGTCGAAGGAAACGCTTTGGTGAAATGTTTGGGAATGTCGAGAGAATCATCACCCATCTCATCAGGTACTTTATCAACACTGTCTTCATAGTCATGATAATCAAAGCATCTTCATGATCGTCTTCACCTCCTGTTTCATACTCAATATAAAGTTTACTTTTCTTTGTAGCAGTCGCAGGTCATCTCCGGTATTTAGCGCACACTACCACCTATTTTGAAGTACGTGGACTTCATGCAAGTGTACATACTACAAAAACTGACTCTACTGCACTCATTCTTACTCATTCTGTCTTTAGCATTAACTGTCTCATAATTATCGCCTCACGAATCAGAACCCACCGATGCCGCAAGGGATATTAGTAACATTTTCTGGCTCCCACTAGAATAATCCTTGCAGATATCTAAGTGTTCCTTCAATGTATCGCCTTTCATAAACAGCACGGTACCAATGTCGTAATGCTTCATCGCGCGATAAGCTGTCATTTTCGGCGACGTGAGAGAACCACCTGCACGAAGAATCCTTTTCGCGCGATTAAACATTACGACATTGGTACCGTGCAGTTTATGCAAGGCGATACATTGAAGGAACACATCGATATCTGCAAGGGTTCGTCTGCTGGGAGCTACCAAGGGATGTCGCCAATACCCCTGCTGCATCGATGGGTACTGTTTCCACAGACGATAATGACGAGGCAGTTAATGCTAAAGACGGAATGTATGCAGTACAGTCGGTTTTTGTAGGATGTACACTTGCAAGATTTTTGCATGTAGTCGACGATCTTCAATATAAACAGTGGTCGACTCTATATACTTATGATGGCCATGCGACTCCTACAAATAAAAGTAAACTTGATATTGAGGGTGAAACAGGATGTGAAAAAGATTATAAAGACAGCATTGATAGTCATGACTATGAAGACAGTGTTAATGACGTTGTACTGCCAGCGCCCCTGGTGTCAGCAAGGAATAGTATTTTCATCCAGTGTAGTGGCTTTCTCTGTGTCTGCTTGGCTCACTCCCCTTCCTCCCCCCACCTACTTACTTCCCACTCCTTCTTTCCCCTCCTTGTTCAATCACATCCCCTCATTGGTTAGGGTAGTTTATTTAAGTGGTCACGGGTGCGTTCCCAGCCAACTCTACACTCAGTTCTACTCCTACTATCAGCTGAGATGTTCTTCGGGACGACGCAATTGTTTTTTACAATGTTTACGCATCAATATAGATTGGGTGATCATGCTACAGCCTGAGTCGCCTCTACGTGTGTTTAGTGTAAGTCGTGGATTAATGAGCTACTAGTTTGTTTGATTCACAATAGTGGATGCGTGTCATAATGTTTGGGCGCAGATAGTATATAATGTTTTTTTTTTTTTTTTCCCCAAAATTTTGTATTGGGTTCGCTCATATTAAATGGTTTTCGAGTAATTTGATAGTTCTTTGCTGTGTTGTAACCGTTGAAGTAATCAGTAGTTATATGTTAGCTGCCCAATTAATTTTCTTTCTGTTGAGCTGTGTTGGTGGCTTTTTTATCTTCATGTATTTTAATAGGAGTGAAATATTAAGGGCCTGAGTTAGCTGCCCTCTCTCCTTAGATTGCGATTCACTAGGGCAACGAGAAATTTTTCATAACCTGCTTGTTTATAATAAATTAATCGATGTTGACGTCGATCCTAGGTTTCTACAAATCTTTCAAAGAGAAACTCATGTAGTATTATTTATGTAGTTTGAAATGCAACCATTTGCGAAATTCAGGTTGTTTATAAACAATTGTTAACGTTTAATGTCACAACCCTGCTGCTTACTTGACCCAAGGAGACAGCAAGGCCGATTCCAAAATCAAACCCAACATATGGTGGTCTGAGCAGTAAGTAAACAAATGGCAGAAGCCAACACAAAAAGGTTTTTTTTTTAATCAATTAAGTCAGGTATATTATTTGCTGAGCTAAGTTCAAAAAACATGAACTGTGTGAAGTATTATTTTTATTCATTTATTTTCTTTGCCTTGGTATGCAATACATCAATAGAATTATATAAAATATTGTGTACACTCATTCTGCAAAAACCACATTTACGATATCACGAAAATATTTAGTGATAATACATCTCCTTTGAAAACTACAGGGTTTTATCAAATTCTCCATTAAAAATACATCTTTGAGAATACTATAATTTGAGAGTAATAATCTCTACTACTATACTATACTATCCACTTACGATGATTTAGGTACTGATATGCAAATTTTTGTACAAACTTTAAGACCATATTAACTTATTTAAAACATCATAAAAGGGCACATTATGCCTGTGGGTAAATATCAAAAATATTTCCAACATGAAAAATATGTATATATTTGTATATGCTCAGTTTCATGGCAAAACAATTCCCTGGCTATATACAGCCAGCCAAAGGATACATTGAAATGTGTAACCTAAATTATAAATTAATTCACCTAACCCTCATTTTGACTGGGTCTCACTTGATCAAAACTCTCCTCTTTTTTTTTAATTTTCATTTAATTTCCACAAGAAATTCATAACTCATATCACCATACTGCCATTTATTAAAAGGAAATATGGCATTTTAAAAACATATTAAAATTCTTGAAACTACAGGCTGAGTTGGACTTGCCTGCAATTGAATCCAACATGTTCTCCCCTCGTCCACTGACCAAAGCAACTGCTCGCAATTAGAAAGCCTTAACTTTCGGGGAGAAAAGTAAAGTATATTTCTTAGAGAGTGATCATAAAATACTATTTGCAAGCAAAATAGATGTTCAAAGTTTTAAGCCCATGTTAGGGCATCTAGCCTTATGTCAAAGTGATGCCATAACCTACTGCTTGAAGAGCCTAGGAAATATACTGATGAATAACATAACTTCAGGTGTAGTGATGCTCCCTTGAGGCCGAAATCGTCTGACTCCGACCGAGCAGAAGGATAAGGTATTTATACTGTTACCTTTCCAATAATTCTTAGAGGGGTGAACAGATTCCAAACTCTATGAGAATTCATTATTTTGCTCTGAAAATACAGAAGGCAATAGAATTAGGTATTACCACAATTGGAACTACAGTCGTTATACTTGGTAGTGGGAGATATCAACAAGTAATTTTCCCTAGAGAGGTATTAGAAATAATCGTCGAATAATAGTTTATATTTCTTAACATGTCCAAATAAGGACGACACTGCGTCACTCCAACGGCCGTTTGAACGGTGCGCCGACCTTCTGCGCAGATGACGAACGCACCCCCGCCTCCAGGGGAGGGCGATCACAGCGCTCGGTACCGCCGACAGCAAGAATGGGAACTGCGGCCGCCATAATGTCACTTGTTGATCCAGGCGGCGCGTGCACGAAGTTCTTCTTTCGCAAGTGCCGTGAAAAGTTTACTTTTACTGTCGAGCCGGGCAACAACACCACCAGCGAGCAGTACAAAGGTAAACAATAAGGTGTATTATGAGTAAAATGTTCAATTTAGTCCAATTTGTTTAACTTTCCACAAAAATGTTCACGTGCGTACGTATAACTGACTGCATACGATGTCGGGTTGCAAGGTTGAATAGGAGGCAGACCAGAGACAACACAAATCGCGTAGATTTTCTTGCAGCTGTCTCAAATGTATGCTGTTCACCCAAATATTTGGAGACTTGTGTCACATAATTTGTAAACAATTTGGTCATTGGGTAGCAGCTTTCAAACTGTATTTAGTTGTGGAAACTGGCGGTGAATTATGAACCCGATTTGTTCGTAAGCTAACGCTTATTATGGTACTTGTGGTAATGAAGTTTTATATTGTGTTTTTTCTGTGTCGTCGCTAAGTTTTGCAGATCATGTCATGTTGTGCGGGTCACCAAAACTTATAAGTGGAACCAAAGACATATTAAGGATTTCTGTGACGTATTTTAATGTCCTAGATTTATTGTTCATGGCAGTGGGTAATTGAAAGTCCCATATCACTACTTAATGAAATAATTGGCTTTGTTACCAAGTGGGAGTTAGAGAAAAGTTACAGTTGCAACATTCTTGGTTGCTCGAATAATCAATCCTAAATAATGTGTCATGTATGAGAGTCTCTTCCCAGAGATTGGAAACAGAATTAATAAAAGTGTAACCAATACTGTTCCTCATTTGTAAATAGCATAACCAGTCAACTATCTACTCTTATATAAGTATATTTGAAATGTTTTATATTTTATATCGGTTTGCACCTAATTTTGCTAATTGCAGAAGCTTGACTTTAAATGCAATTTGTGTGAGAACTGATCTGCTGCTTATATTATTCTATATGGAAAAATATTTTTGCATGGAATAGTGCTAGTACTACCTATTTGAGGAAGCGTACATGTATCTGATTTAGAGGCTGTAATAGCTTAATTAATATTTATTGCGCTGGTAGTGTGAGTGAACATGGGTATTTGGTTGGCAGACCTGAGTAGCTTGATAAATCAATTTCAGCACTTGCAATTCTCACGTTTAAATTCACTAGTTAATAGGACGCCTACACGTACCTGATTTCAAATCTGTAATGGATTAAATGATAGTTAGTACACTCGTACTGTGATAGAACATTAGTAATTTGTTTGCAAACTTTTTTAGCTTTTTATATCAATTTTGGCACTTGTAAATTATGAAAGCATGTATGTATGGAATGTTTTAATATATCCTAATGAGAATGTTTGTAATTTTAATGGTTACGTTTTGCAACCAATTGTTAATTATTATGTTTGAAACTTTTTCACGTTTAAAGTCCCAAGTTAATTAATATTGCCCTATTTCTAAAAGGTTGAAAATATATCTGATATTATTGAAACAGCTTGTTGTCAAATTATTTGTGAAGTTCGTCACAGAGTATCTGATGAGAAGGATGATGATTCTCTCGACGTTCCCACACATTTCGACAAGTGGTGTGAAGAATGCAGAAGGCGTCAAGAACGCTCGTTCATTTGCTGCAACGAGTGACATGAAGAAGGCAGTATATGCTGCAGATACTAACTACATATTTACCGAAGATTCGAATGATCATTGTGATAGACTCAGCCCAGCAAACACAAAATGTATGGCCTAGTATCGTGCCAGTGAAAGCTAGCCGACTAACTACAGCCAGCTAATTCTGGTCCACTGTCGCATGTCGGAAGCGGGCTGATATAAATAGCAGACATTTAATCGCTTCACTACAAGTTGGAGATTTCTCGCACATTAACGATATGCCATCTATCATAAGTAAACTGAAGGATCGGTGTTACATCAGATGAAACTGTTGGCTACTAACCATGATATGCAAATATATGATCAATATATAAAGCTGGAATGTATGAAATAATTATAAAGATATAATGTTTATACCAAGTAAATAAATAAATTATACGTATACAAAATAATGAGAGTTTAAATTCTTATTCAATTCGTTCTGCTACTCTGCGATGTGTACAATCGATTGCGAGTGTCTATTTTTAAAAAAATTATGCTAGCGTTTTCAGGAGGAGGGACTTGTAGGATCTGAAGTAATATACCTTATTCAGTTGGATTAAAATCGGCGAACGAATGAACTGGGGAAAATTTTTAGGAATGTTTCACAACTGGTTATTTGACGTGGTCATATGGCATGGACCTTTGTTATGACCAGAGTAGTAAGCGTATGGGAAAACGTAGACAATGTATTTTAAATGTGCGCATTCATGTTGCAGGCTGAAGATTTGAGGATCGAGGATCCGCCGTCATGTTGGATTCCGGGCTTCTTGCACTGCAAATCCGGTCACGCGTCCGATATGTATGATTCAGCCATCTTGGTACTTAGCAGACCACCATCTTGGACCGCCATATTTGTAGCCAGTGTGTCTTTTTCATGCTCTATCATTCCGAGGGTTTTCTCCGAGTACTCGCATTTTTCTCTCGCTTGCATTCCGAGGATTTTCTTCCCACATTTTTCTCTAATTCATTTTCTCTTCCTTCATTTCATTTATTCCTTTCTCTCTCTCTGTTTCTCTTTCTTTTCTTTCTCTCCCATTCTTTGTAATTTATTTCTCACATCTGTCTCATGCATAACAAACTGCAATTCTGTTTGTTTTTTTTAGTCCGTTATTTGTTTATATGCTATTGGAGGCTGCCATCTTTGTTTAGATTTACATGAAGGTCGCGGTCTTATTTTTTTTCATTTGTCATTTGTTTCTCACCTTTGCTCGAAAATTCGCATATGCGCCACTGCCATCTTGGCTGCTAGGGGCGCAGCTTTTTTAAGAACTGACAATAACATCTGGAAAGGTGCAGGATCGAAGTACTGGACATTGGGTCACCAGACTAACGCCTTAGACCACTAGGCTACTACGACATGCGCTGGGACAAGGGTTTATAAAAAGTATATAGCTTGTGGACGAATAAATATCTTGTGTTTTTTTTTTTTCATTGTATTTTTTTAAGTATTGATTTATTATTTAGAATTAACTTATAAAATTTTTAATGTGTCTAGTTTTTATTTACACATAACAATTTTTAATTATATATTTTAAATATTTATTTTTATATTAGTTAGGTTTAACTTATATATATAAATTAGATTTAACTTTTATAATTTTAAAGAATTTTTACTATTAAAGTATGTACGTTTTACTTTAATTATAGATATTTTTTAAGTATTTTTATTATATTTTTTATTTAACTTTTACAAACCAGTGTATCGAGCGACACGTCTACACACTCGTATTTTTAAGAATAAATTGATTTTGGGAACGCAAAAGTCAAATATTCAAAGCATAATTGTATAAAATAAAACATATGTATTTTGTTTTATATTTATTATTTAACTTTTACACACAAGTGAATCGAGTGACGTGTCTACAGATCGTATTTTTTAGGCAGATAAGAATATGTCATCAGAAAAATATTAGATAACGTGCCTATGACCAGTGCCATATCGGATTTTTTATAATCATGCATAAAAATATATTAGTAAATATATAACAAGTGTTGTATGTATATATATTCGGAATTGTGTGTTTTCAAGTCGAATGCTAAAGGAACATTATGAAAGTTGATATTTCGCACCTTTTCGATTTTTTATTTATATATATATTATATATATATATATATATAAACTTTCCCAGACTTAAGTATTTATATGTAAGGACTTCGTACCCTATTTTGAATGTGGAATATTTCCTATCCCTATGCTAGAACTTGTAAAAATTTCATTTAGTTACCTTTGTTCCACCTTGCGTAGGACTTAGAATATATTTTCATATTGTGTAGGACTTTGAATATTCTTAACATAGTAACGTCCGTTCTACCCCATGTCAAGAGTCTGAACAAATAGATTTTATTTCTCTCAACATCCCCTTAACCTAACTCTTATTCATTATCAACCTAACCATCTTGTAAGAACTCTGGATATTTATTTAATTTTCAAATTCTAAGCTTCTGGGTTTGAGCAGCGTCGTGGATTTCTTCTCCAACGTTCCGGCAGTCAAGTATTGTTCCCTGATGATGGCAGCTGCAATGACTGCCGAAACGTTGGAGACGAAATTCACGACGCGGCTCAAACCCAGAAGACTAGAAATTGACGACAATGACCAAGAAAGCCTGCGGACTATTTTATATATAATTTTATTTCTCTAACATCCAGTTAACCTAACCATCTTGTAAGATCTTTGAATATATTTTATTTTGTTTCTCTCGTCCTCCACTTAACCTAACCATCATGTAGGACTTAGGATATATTTTACCATTTAGTCACATATGCTGTCCACTTTTTGTCGTATGCTGTCCACACACTTGTGTAGGACTCGGAACATTTTTAACTTAGTCACCCCCATTCTACCCCATGCCATGACCTTGAATACTTTTTTATTTAGTCACCTTGTGTAAAAACGCTGTTATAGTCTATTTCACATAAGTGGTCTGAAATTTGACAATTCTAGGAAAGTAGTGCCAATGGCATCTGGATGGCTATGTATCCTTCCGCCACAGCTGAACTGTCATTGAAGGTGACTGTTTGCAAACAAACACCATGTGTCTGCCAATATTTGTAAGCAAACAACGCATGACTGCCTGTTTTTGTAAACAAACTGCATGTGCCTCCTCCTAAATGACTTTTAGAAGCCGTGAAGGACTGTTCAAACAGTTGCAGGTTGGCAACAATCCCATTTTTTTTTATTACAAATATTTTATGTAAATTACTAACAGCCCGTGTAATAAGTCTATAAATTGATAATGTTTTACCTTGCAAGAAATCTGTAACCAGGATGCACGAAAATGAAATTGTATTTTGACTGTCAAATGAATAAAATGTATTTTACTGTTTTTGAATACACTCAAGATCCCCCCCCCCCCAACCTAGACAGCACAATTACCGAAATACCACCCCCTTCTCCCTCACCTTCTTTTCAAAGACAACATACATTCTTACAAACAGGCTATGCCTACTATTGCATTAAAAGTACATAATTCAGCTTTGTGGTATGATATGACAACAAACTCTGTACAGTCTGATACTTTGATGATGGTTATAATTCTCAGGATGTAGCCAGCCAAAATAATATTTAAGCAAATGTTACTTAATTTCAGTAATTTTAATAACTCTCATTTAGTAACTCAAATGTTAAGTATTGCAGGTCTACATACAAAATACTTTAATAACTTTTCTCAAATATCTACGTGTTCAGATTGTCGTGCTGCGAATAAAAACTTATTTCTGAATAACCCAGTGTTGATATTTACACTGAAGTTCAGTCGCACAACCTCCCTCCTCAAAATTGTGAATACAGCCGTAGGCTTGTTCTCGGGTACCTAATGAAAAACTGTATTTCAGTTCAGAGATGTTACTAGGCGCTCTAGAGAAGCAGATGTGACCTACAGAAACAACATATAACACGAACATGTTATTTACACACAAAAAGATGCTCCACCTACCCAATATTGAATACATCATAAAGTTCATTTTCCTTAGCGATACATTTTGGAATGTTACATTTCCTGCTGATGCATGAGACACTTTTTTATGATGTTGGAGCACCTTCGTTGGTTCCTTAAATTGAAAGAATTTTGTTTGATAAACATGTTGTAATTTACTTGATATCAAAAAAATGTCTTTCCAGTGTAAATCCTGTTTATGTGAATTATTCTTCCGATACTCTTATAATATTCTTAACAACGCATGTTAAAAACATATGAGCGCTTTTAATTTACAAAACAAAAATGCTCAAAACGTTTATGAAATACTCCAACGTTGAAAACTACATGTCAGTATGTTACTTTCAAATACAGCCTTTAAAAACCGGAAAAACCTTTAAATTTATTTGCTGACAAGTATCCCTGCGTAACAAGCTTGACAAATTTTATAAACGTTCTAAACAAATAAAGTGATACAACTTACAAGTTTGTATGGCCAGTAAGATTTACATTTTGAAACCCTCCAGAACCAGAGTGTAGAGTTTCAATCAATAATAACACAGAGAAATGTTCATAGCAATGAAATGTAGGCCCAATTATGGTATCATCTTTATTTTATTTCGATGGAAAAAGGAAAAAGTGAGCATATTGGGGGGGGGGGGGGCTTTAGTTTATCGTCTTTCATGAGATGAGATTATTTCAATGTTCTTACGATGCCAGAACCACATAGCCCCAACGCGCACAACACGACGGCCAACAGCCAATGAAATACAAGATAGATCGTCGTAAGCCCGACCGATTCTGTCGTCCGACCAGCAATTTTGGTTAGAAATAATTTCTATTCTTCGTCGTGTCGTGCGGCACGACGCACAGAATGTACAACATTGCAAAATGAAATGGTATTGCAAGCTTTCCCTACAATGGTAAATATGCAGATTAAAAGAAAAATAAATTGAAAACTACTGTATTTAACTCTTAAAAATAATAATTGTACTTTTGTATGCATTAGCGATACCAATTTGTCACCATTATGTATTACAAATTTCTCTCTTGTTCACCACCTTTCAGACTTACTAGCCTATCAGCGCCTTCTAAATAGTTAGTTTAAACGTCGAGAGTGTGGTGTCAGTCGTTCTGGAAATTCAATTAGTCACATTTAAATGTGTCGTGGTTGCCTTTTGGTCGTGTCGTGCTGTGTTGGTCAGGGTTATGTGATTCCGGCGTGAGTGTGTGGCATTTTGAGTTGCATATTGTTTTGATGGCGCAGTGGAAAATTTTGATCGTATGAAATAACATTTAAATTATTTAACTTCGAAAATTAATATACACGCGCATACTTTGACCGAAATTAACCTCACACTCATATTTACGATGTAGACAAACACATATTATTCACTCACTACAAAAGTGTGGAGAGTGCGGCATTTTTCAGGCCACGTGCATTTCAATAATTATATTAACGGTTTATAAATACATTTACAAAACACGCAAACCTACTGTTGTAACCTTTTGAATACGTGTTTTTCTATGGCAATCCTTGCGAGTTTGTTTCTCTAAAATCACGTTTATTCGTCACTGGCATTAAATAATTTATTTGCAAAATCATTCAGTAAAATCAACACTGTGCACGTTTCCTGATACAATCAAACTTAAACTTATAAACCGAAATTATATTCGTGTCACTTCAGCGTAGAAGGCGGTTAGTAGAAAAATGGCGGAACGAGCAGTTTTAACGACGTGCCGATTAATAATACATTTCACTCAACAAAACGCACTACAACGATACATACAACCAACTATGTTTGGGAAAAGCAAATAAAAAATAATTAACTACCCATTAAATATTCCGACAACGTCAATAAGATATTCGTATAATAAATACGATTAGAAAAATAGCGCACTCACAACTGCCTTCACTGGGCTGGAAACTGAAAACACAAACATTGCTAGCCATTGGCTGGAAATGTTTACTGTTCGTATGTGTCGACATACTCAGTCATAAATGCTGAACATGTTTTTAAAGTCCCGTTACAAATAGCCAAGAAAATTTAATATTGCTTTAGAAACATAATTTAAACCATAAATGTTGTAAGTATAATTAATATTTTAAATTACAACTTTTAGTTCCGAGTACTATTCCTTCCAAAGATATAATCAAAATAGCCAACCTAACAACACGGATCCCGCAGCAGTTCATCAGCTGATACAATACTGTAGGAGCGAGAGCATTTACTTTTTACATAGTATGTAGGTTCGTCACATTGTCCGTCAAACTTAAGACCACTTATGTGAAATGGACAATACAAACATAACCTTTGGTTTTAACTAGTATCCTCCATCGGCAGCAGGAGAACAGAGACGTCCTCGTCAATGATTAGATTATACATAGCAAAATTGTATATATCAACTCAGAAGACTAGACAGATACAAGATTACTTGGTGGTCCGAGCAATGTGATGGAGAACGTCACGCCACCATTTTGACCCCATGGCTGAACAACCAATTATGCTAGTAGTGAATCCACCTCCACATCCACCTCCACCTCTACAATATTTCGTAATCTTTTGCAATATTTCGCAATCTTTCACAATATTTTCGCAATCTATCGCAATCTGTTTGAAATCTGCTCGATATCATCCCGGCAGGCACCTTAATAGTCCCAGATGTCAAATTCAGATATACGAAAAAATTGCAAAAAAAAAATTAACTTACGTATTAAATTCTATTTTTGAAAGAAAAATGGAACAAATGGAAAAAAGAAATATTTTTTTCCAAAATAACTTATTAGTATTTTCATATGTGTTAAAAGTTAAACTAGCTTGATATATTGAAAGTTTTTTATACTAATATAAAATATTTAGATGCTGATAAACACAAAAAGTTATTACCGTACTTGTCATGTCGGTCGATACCAGAAACAAATAACTTATATGTGTCTTAATATTCGCTTGAATGACAGGCTTAAACACTTGCATCCAAAATATTCACCTCATTTCATCATTGGTCAGGTTGAACTCTGCCGAATTTAAAACAAACTGAGTAGGCTACTATAGCCCTCCTATGGCTTGCACTCGCATAAATTTGATTTAAAATACCACTGAATTAACAAGTATTTCAGGGAAGCAGATATGCATATAAATATGAATATACTAAAGTGTGACTTTATTATTTACATTATTTTTGTTTTTATTCGCATGCATATTATGCTATTCAATTGACAGATCCCCACATTTTTGGAGAATATCTTCTCGACCAACCATCAGCAGACTAAATATACGCCTCTTTCTAAAATTCAAGAATACGTCAGCCTACAACGACCTTACAAAAAATTTACTTACTGCTCATACTTTCTGCTTCTACTGGTCGATATCAGTCAAAATATCATACCAGACATTAACATAAACCACTCTATCAACCAACAAAACATACTATGTAAAACACCTCCAAAATACCTAACAAGTGTATTGTTCTTCTGCGATGTGTAGGTTGCGAGATACCTCTGGGCCAGAGTGTTGGTTTCGAATCCAACTTCATGTTGTCATTATATTCAGCAACATATTTACGCTTTGCAGATGTCGTCAATTCATCATCGTCTGTAAAATATGCATTTATCACAGCAGTCTTGGAGTTCACATTTTCGTTCTAAGCGATGCGTGGATGTTGTTTACAACTTCTGGAGATCTGTATGGCTCACGTTTTTTTTTTGTAAAAATGAGTCCAACAATTTTATTTTTCATCGTCGCCAACTGTTTTGAAACACGATGCTGGCTCACGTTATGTTATGGACGCTTTTACTGAAGATATTGGCACAGGAACCTCATTGTTCGGTGAATATTATATTAAAGGCGAAATGGAAGTTTTAGCCTACGGATATAGGATTGCAACCGATTGCTGATACGAGTTTTCTAACATTATTAGCGATGCTATTTCTTAAGTATTCATACGCACATAATATAAATGTTGAACAATACCCACCAGTTCATCAATGTGTATGTGACTCGTGTCCGTAGTCCGAAACCAGAGAAATAATAATTCACTTTTGGACTTAGAAAAAAATGTAATTATTCCCAGTGTCCGGCAATTATTATAGAAATATATAATGACGACAAAATATAATAATGGTCAGGATGAAATACAAAGTTTGTAATGTTATTAACTATACAAGTTTTTCTAAGATTAATAGCGCAGTTCGTGCACTGTCTAGTGTTCATGCGCACCTGTTATAAATCTGAACTGTCAGTCATGGTGTATGGTCTCGAGTTGAAACCTCGAAACTATAAAAACAATATTAATTTTTTCTCTCGGTATTAGACTAAAAATCGGACGACCTTTTCCGAGAGATGGGAGAAAATTTTTCTTAAAGAATAAAACCCGTAAAACGAAAATGGAATCGATTTGTCGTGATAACTGTAACAGGTCAGATGTATAATATAAAAAAAAAAACCTGAGGACAAAGGTCGAACATAAAATGAGCGTTCGTATAATAATAACCTCCCAGACTGGGCATTCAAATGAGACAAACGGGATCGAAATGAGGATCGATGATCGAGCAGCTGACAGGTTCTGGCACATCAGGCTGGTGGCTTGGCCATTTTTTACCTGTTTTTCTGATTAAAAAATCCACGTTTTGGCCCGTAAAAGCTTTAAAATTCCCCTTTCTTCCCTAAAAATTTCTCATTTTTCTTCAATATTTCCCATTTTTCTCTCAAAAATAGTCATGCCCTGGAACATGTAGTAGAAAACCGCAGAACCAAAGACGAGCCATTTTTGAAGATTTTGGGTGGCTTCCTATTCCTTCTATTCCAAACAATGCGGTATCTGAGAAATTGATTTAAAAAAATAAATCTATTTATTCTTCTATAAATTTAAATACATTTTTATAGTTAAAACTTTAAATACATATGTATTATGTTTTATCACCGGACTCGTCTTTTCAAGACACATGCGATCGTGATGTCATGCCATCATTTGTGTCGTTTTTTCATGCTCTATCATTCCGTGTTCTCTCTTTCTCTCTTGTCTCTCATTGCATCCCTGTTTCTTTTCTCTCTTGTCTCTCATTCCATCTCTTTCTCTCTCCATCTCTCTCTTCTTGTCTCTCATATTCGTTCGATATCACCATCTACATAGTTCCTTCATCAACTGCAAGAGTGCGCGAATCGTCGGTGTGTATATTTATTTATGAATTTAAAGATGTAATTTTCCATACAGGAGAAAGTATATAAAAAATTATTGTAAAGTACATTCCATGCAGGAGTTTGTGAAAACGATTCGAATTTTAATGCTTTAAAAATAAATTTAATCGATATTTAAAAGAAATCAATATTTTTTTTATATTTACTTGACTAAATTTGTTTTTACTGTTGTACGAAAATGAAGTCGCCTAGCCTTGTAACGAAGCATGCATTCATGCCCCGAAAGGCCCCGCAAGTCAGACGCAGCGGTTGTGACGTGCGAAGTGTGCAGTGACGTCAGTCGGCACCGCGTGGTAGAGGGGTTGAGAGATGACCTCCAAGCCAAGTGCGCGCGAACTTACGTGATCACTCGCGCTGCTGGCCGGACTTGTCAATTAGACATCTAGGAGTCTATACATTACAAATAATTTGAGTCATTTCATTAAAAAATGTTTCCTTTTTCATTTGAATAAATGACAAAAAATTATTAAAACATACAATAAAATTTATCTAAAACACATGTTTAATGCAAAATCAGTTTAGAAATGTTAATTATGTAAATTTCACACTTTCCCGTCATAGCTGGTAACATTTAAAAAAAAGAAAAAATTATCATGCCAGCATAGATTCGAGCACAAGACTTTTAGTTGAGAAGTCAGGTATGCTAGCAACTTAGCCACCAAACCCACGGCCATAAAAAAAATGCTTAATAGTTGTATATCAACTTCCAAACGAAATTGGCAAATTCCCCTGTACAGTTACAAAAATATTTTTAATGTAGTAACTGTTTCGTTATATTTTTTCGATCAGTATATTTATATAATTTATGTAAACTATATTTTAGAGAAATTTTTGTTTATTTAAAGGCAGTCGATGTACTGTTTTAAATTCTTTTCGTTATTTTCATTCAGGGTCAGGTACATATATGCCTAAGCGCGAATCTAATTATTTTTTACATATTCTTTTTAAAATAATTATGTAGCACGTCACTCCCGTAGTTAAGCAAATATTTATAGTCAAAGGTGAATATATATTGCGAACTCTTGGAAGGCAGGCTCGCGAAATTCAGTATGCAAGTAACATTTCTAGCTCCAGGAATGACTTGGTTGTACAGTTAGTTCACTTGTATGGTTGGTATAGGTGTTATGTATGTTGAATGGTATGATCTGATCTCATGTGCGATTTTTAGACAGTATGGCCAACGTGTGGCTTCGATGGTGTGGGGAAAATGGTTTAATTGTGTTATTAGTTTGTAAGAGCACAATGGTTTGATGGACTTTTAGATGTTTAGTTAGTATGAGAGGGGCAAAATTCTTAGCTAGTATGTTTTGTTAGTATAATTGGATGGTATAATATATCTGGGAATTAAGATGTATGGGTGTCATAGATGGTTAAATTAATAGTATTGATCTTATGATAGCATGGGTGGAGCTTATGATTGGAATATTTGATTGCTTCGGCTGCTGGTATGGCTTGTTTATATGTGTAACTTGTGAAGTTAAATGGGCTGAAATGGCAGTCAATATAGTTAACTGTTATGATTTATCAGTAAGTCTGTATTGTTAATAGCATGACTGAGGCAATCTCATGACATGGTAAAAGGCATTATATCGGTTTTTGGTACTCAGTGCCATTCGGTTTTCGATATGGTTGGTAAGTATGCTGGAGGTATGTTACCTGGTAGGTTTGCAAGAGCAGCTATTAGTATGGATGGCTGGTATAATTAACTGGTTTGTTGGTTGATAGAGTGATTTATTTAATGCCTGGTATCATAGAGGATTGTGTACGGGAAAAAAATCTACAATTCCTAGCATTACATTACATAGGAGTAGGAAATATTCCATGTTCAACATAGGGCGTAAAAACTTTTTTCTAATTTCAGCGTGAGTAACAAATTCCTTACATATAAATGAAATACTTATGTCTGGGATAGTAAAAAATGGTATTGTATGTAAATAAATTTACTTCAAAATTATATAAGTTCGAAATCTGAATAATAAAATATATTACGAAAAAAAAAAAAAACACTTAAAATTACATGCATGTAAATATAAATATTAAAAAAAATACTTAAAATGTAAAACTTAAAAATATAATGAAAAGAATACTTATTGCTGGAATAGTAAAATAATTTATGTGTAAATAAAATACTTAAAAATTACATGTGAAACATAAACATTTCCTTAAAAATATACTTACAATGTAAAACTTCAATTAAATAGGTACTTAAATAGTAAAACTTAAAAACTAATGTATTTAAATGACACAGAAGATATTTAATCGTCTACATACACCAAAGCTATACACTTTTTACAAACTCTTGTCCCAGTGCATGCCACGATAGATGCCACGATAGGTCTAAGGCATCAATCTAGCGACCCTAGGTCCGGAAGTTCGATCCCGCACTCTTACAGATGATAATTTGAGTTCAAAAAATTCAGTGCCCCTAGCGGCCAATTCTAGAACCAATATGACAGTCGAGCGACACCAGTGCTCCTAGCAGTCAACTCTAGAGCCAAGATGGTGGTGTAGTGACTAATCTAACAAGAGCGACACCAGCACTCCTAACAGTCAACTCTATAACCAAAATGGCAGTTGGAAACAAATGAAAAACCAATATTCCATCCTCCAGCATCAGATCATGTAAACAAATATGATGGCCGAACGAATGTCAGAGACAAATGACAAACGAGAAATCTAAGTTGACGGTCGAATATAAACAAACGACAATAGAGGAACGTGAAAAACAAGAAATAAATAAAGGAAGAGAGAAGGTGAGAGAAAGGAAAGAAAGAAAGGAATTGAATAAGAGAAAGGAAAAAAATATGAGCATTCAGAAAAAAACTCGGAATAAAAGAACATGATAAACAACATGGAATCATAGTGCATGTAAAATCAGCATGAAATTATATAGCATAAAAATGATATACTGGCTACCGATATGACTACCAATATGGCGATGTACTGGCTACCAACATGGTGTAATCCAATATGGTGGTCGCGTGACCGGATTGGTAGAGCGGGAAGTTTGGAATCCAAGATGGCAGCTGAGCCCCCTGGCGCCATGCAGCCACTCCCCTATCCCCTCTGCAACCATTTCCCCATATTCTGCTACTCTTGGGTTTCACCAACAAGGACTAAACTAGGTTCGAGCAAAGAGACACTTAATCTTAAGTGGCCCTTAAAGATGTTGTGTTTCGCCATTATAAAACTCATTTTTGTAAGCGTGTCTTAGCTAAGGGTTTCTTAAAGAAACAAGTTGCAAATATTCTCATTTTGGTAGTGGTGCATTGTTGTCATGTGACTAAAAGAACCAATAAGAATTATTTCTAAGGGAGTAACCCCCCCCCCCCCTAAATGTTGTGTTTACTTTTGTTATGAGCAAACGAATCCTAACCAAATATTTGTTTTATAATAAACAATAAAAACATTATCGTTTGCGTGGAGGATGTTAAGAATCAATTAAAATAGATGTCACTGCTTATACGAAAAATATATGTGTATTCTATTTGTTCAACTAACTACGCGTGCCGAAATTTATTTATGTTCGAATTGCGTATGTGAATAGATAAGTTCTTAATTTTTCGAGGCTAATTATCTATTGCGGAAGTGTTGTGTTTCAATTCTGTAATGTTTTGTGATCTCGTTTTTATTAATTATCAGTGCCAAGTGTGATTTTTCACAGCAAAAATTATAACGATCCATATAAACCTAGGCTGATTTTTGACTAGTCAGAATGTTAATTGCCTTATATTTTATCTTCTCGTGTAATGTTTTAGACTCGTTATATTTACGTAGCTGTCATCAAACATTTATATATTCAATGCTTTATAAAATTAATATGTTAGGTTAATGATAAATTTTAGAATTAAACTATTGTTTTATTTAGACACTGATTAAATATTCCCTAAGCGTAATGTATATTCCGTGTAAAATTCGTATGTCCCTCAAAAAAAAAAAAACACTGGGCCTAAATTTACTGCTATGTTTTGAAGTTTCAGTACAAGTTTCGTTTGAAGTTTTTATTTTTAATAGACTTTTTCAGTGACCTTAGTTGCAATTTCGAAATCCAATTTTTTTTATTTTTTTTTTTTTCAAGTTTACGATACGTGATTGATAAAAAATTAAATCTCTTATCTATACTATTTCAAGCAATTACGCTGTGAAGAAAATACATCTCCCCATTGCGGATAGGATGGTTAATTAATATGTTAGCTTTATCACTAACCAAAATTAAACCATCTGAAATTGTGATAGTTTGTTGATAATAACATTGACGATATTCATGTGCAATTTAGAGATACCCAGTGCCCGAATTTGAATAAATATGATTATCGTCAGTCAGTCACGCCTGTATGGCATCTTTAATTGGGCTCTCGTTAGCATTTATAATTCAAAACAAAGTTGAATGAGTGTAAAACTTGTATTGCAAATTTGTCATGTGTAGTAAAACGTAAGTGTAAATGCGTTATATTACGTCCAGTCTCAAATTCAATCAAAGTAATAATATTTTTTTACACACAGTATCATACATATAGGCATAATGTAGATACATTTTCACTGTAAAAATTATGAAGTGTAGTGAAGGCAAACATTTTTTCCTTTTATTTCAAATTATTCCGTAGCTTGCGCGTACTCAAGAAAGTATTTTATCAATCAGCTAACTGCCTACAATCAATTTTCTGTGTATATATCGGTTTTGCCTCTTGCAAATACGTGGAAAATGCACATATACAAATAGGCCTATGTGTCTGCCACGGGTTTTGTTTTCGACCATCGTAATTGGTTATTTCAGTAATTAAGGACTTGCGCCCAGACTCAATAACGTTGATACACAGGAATTTCTTATTTTTATTTATAAAAACTTAACTTATAAAACCAAATACTTTATAACACATTTGGGGTTATCTACGCACAACTTTTTCAGTAGCAGCCAATTTCCTTTTAATTTGTTTACAATGATTTAAGCAGAGCTTAAGGTGTTTGGCATCCGATTTCGACTGCCTAATAAATTATGAGCTGCTTAAAGAATTTTAAGAAGAGGTTATGGTTGGTGAAACGGTACAAGGCGCTAGGGACAGCTAATTCAGTGTTCAAGTGGCGCTTAAATGTAGAATATTTTCCATTTTAAATACTCTGATTTTATCAACTTTATTTCAAAAGTTAAAAGTGAGATACAGACAAACCGCACAGCAATTCTCCAGTAAATACTCCTCGTGATATTCTAATAAAATTAACAATTATTTCGAACTGTAACATAACATGTTGTTTGGTACGATTTTGATATATGTACGAAAAAATGTATAAATATTACATTCACATAACTCATTTAATTATTTTCTGAAAAGTAATTGTCTGGAAATGGATACTTTATTAGACTATTATTTTATATCAAAATATATGTCATATGTATATAAATTATGTCATACGCTAGAATTTAGAAAATAATTTTTACGTTTGAATGCTTTTTATATTGTATGGCTGGGTAAATAGGCAATGAATCGTTAGCGTACAGGTTATAAACATATCCTATATTAAGAAATAATCGTTGGTTAAAACCTTCCTGTAAACAAACGACCAACGTAAAGGCTAATACAAAATACACTGTGAAGATAGGTCCTGACTCAACGGATCTCGAAACAAAATTACCGCTAATAAACCGTAGAGAATCTAATAGAATGTGTGAAGAAATTATTACGCAAAGATCTTTTCTATTACTTCTGTATCTCCGCCATTATATCTTTTATTCGTCGTAGAACATCATCTTGAGTGATAGCTCTGTACACAGGACTCACGGAACAATTTGTGAGTCGCGTGTACGTAGGTCTTGAGAGCCGATGAGAGTAAGAGAGGTTAGTATGGAGCAGCGCCGGAATATAAGAGGTGAAGTAAACGGGAGATCCCCGAGGAAACCCACCGACCAGCGGCACCATTTCCAAGTGCAAAAATCCGGGAGCAACCCCACCGGGAATCGAACCCGGTTCCCCTTGCTTTGAGACGAGCGCTCTAGCCGCTGTAACACCGCGGCCCCCTCCCTCATTGTCAAGTTACTTTTTCTTGATAACTTTTGTAAGACAGAATGGCCGGTGAGTCTCTCAATGCTGTGCAGAACGTCACGTGGGACGACTTCGCAAATGTCGAGATCCGGCGTGTGAGAACCTCAACTCCCACGCTTGTATGTGCGGAACGTATCTCTCTCTCAGTACGCTGCGCTGCGGAGCGAACAATTTTCTGCTCAACTCGGCAGCGAAGTTTTCACGACCGAATCATCCTCCCCTTACTTTTTTTCTTTGCCTAACGCCCTCCTTTCCCCTTTTGCCGCTGATTTTTTCCTAGTAAATCCTCACTCTGCAGTCAGCCGACCGTACGCACACAGCTTGCTAAGCCGCTGCCTGTTCCCGCCATATTCAAGGCTCTGCAGACGGTGAGTGATCAAAGCTACGGAAGCTGTTCTTCCGAAACCTCCCTCAGCCTCCCTAACAGACGCTTTCACCTGCTGGATACGACTGGCAGTGTTGCCAAGTTTATCCCTTACCTCCCAGACCACCCGCACTAATTCTGATTCATTTCTAGACGGAGTTTACGTGCTTGGTAATATATCATTTACAGCGATGATCCTATTGAACTACACGTACAGGTATTTTCGCTGTCGGATCAAGAGACCCATTTAGAAGAAGGCAATTTGAGTTGTGGAGTAATGTGTATTATGCTCAAACCACATGCTTACCAGTACATGGTTAAGATGAACTTAATTTTATTTTTTAGTTTACTTCATTTTGTATTAAATTTTAATGCTACATATACATCTAAGTACTTGGCGTGGTTTTCGAAATACTTTTTTAAATATTGTATCGATATTTTAAATTTATACGTTAAAAATAAATTATTAAAGCGTATTTGCAAATAATTAGGATCTCATTTTATCCCGTGTAAAGTCGAGCTTCAAGGAACTGGTTTAAGTTCCCTTGGTCCTATTGGCTTTTCACCTGAATATTTTTCCCCTTCTGGTCGGTGTTTGAACTTGCGACGAGAGACTAGACACCTGTGACAATTATACGTCGGAATGGCTCCGTTGATCAATGTTGTTTGGTCATATGGCAGCTTGTCTGATAAGTAGGGCCAACTGTTTATCGCGAGAATATTTACACTCAGCAGTATCAAAGTCAGAGTTCTAAAAATAGAGACGTGGACTTCAAAAATGCCAACTCAGTCAGTAATCATAAAAACAAGAAGACTTGGCCTAATAGTAGTCTAATAAGCTAAATATTTCCAACAAACGCCATGGCTTCACAATGTCGTCACAGCAAACCAAGTCTGAGACACAAAGAAAGAGCACAAAAAACGAGCTGAGAGTAGCTGTTGTCATTACATATAAATAACACGATTAATAAATACTACCAGAAATTTTGTCCGAAAAATAACAAAATAGAATAACCAGAATACAAAATTATAGAACGAATTGTCAAACGACAAAAACTGAAAATAATAATAATAATAATAATAATAATAATAATAATAATAATAATAATAATAACCTAACTTAAGACAGTACATCGAGCACAGTGACGAAAACAAATTTTTTTTTGCACAAGACAGGACGGCACAATCATGAAATAACAGCCGCAAGTTATACAATGTATATAATTTGACTACAGCTACACTCGCCTTGTTTTTTGTGTTCGTTCTTTGTATCTGAGATTTTGTTTTCTGTGATGACATTGTGAAGCAATGGCATACGTCCAATATATTTCACTTAATAATTAACTCCTATTGCAAGAATCTTTCAAACAACTCATCAATAGGAGACTGTTCACGATACACTGAGCATTTTCGAAAGCCCGTATTAAGATTTACTTGTATGCACATTGTTTATTCTTACACCTTAGATGAAGTTAATATGGGCATGGACCTCATCACTTTAATCATGTGTCGGTTAACCGAAACTATAAAATTATTAGTAAAGTAAATATTTTGTAAATGTGATAGTACTTACACTTGTGTGCAGTAATGAAGAAAGCAAACAAATAATTTCAGTATTCACAAATGATTACCTGGCACTTTAAACTCCGTTGTTACCCGTTTTACAGGGCAGTTAGCGGCAGTGACGTAACTCAAAGGTTGATTTCAAAAGTGCTCCGCTGACCGTGAACTGCCTATACTTCCCAGTAAATTTATCTGATAAGCTTTCTGTGACATTGATTTTATAATAATATTTCAGTAATATATATTATATATACATATATATGTGTGTGTGTTTTCATACCAAACGTACGAAATTGTTATTATGCTAACTTTATAAGAAGATACTCAGTGAATATGGAGGTCCGGGTGCAGCCCCCTGGAGTGACTCGCAGGCTGTACTTCACATGCATAGGTGCAGCTTGTCACAGCTTTTTATAGACTCATTTAAGAGAAACTCAAAAATGATGAAGAACAGGAAATATGACGTAGTAGAATAAAGAAAGAAGACGTATTTAATTAATATTCGGCCAGGGCCATTTTCTATAAAATTAAATGACCGTCACAAACAGACAAGAATAATATGGTAACTGGCCAAGAGGAGGGAAGGGACAGGGTAATAAGGCTAAGTATAATGAGAAGGGAGTAGAAACATGGTGACGGGACTCACCAGATCTCGCACCTGGACAAGCTGCTGCCGTATCGTCTGCCTTCGAGTCGCCGACTATGTCTTCTCTGGCCCTCGTAGCTCCGTCCACACTTCTCACCCCACCACGTGTGTTTGTTGTAATGGATTCTGATTGGTCCCCGCCGTGCTCTGTGGGTCGAGTCTTGTCGAAGAGATGTTATGCTTACCGGCGAAACTAATGACTTGGCTGGACCCACATATTGTGTTATGTTCAGCGCATTTCTTTAACTGTTTACAGGTTGCACTTTTGGTCGAGTGTTTGGCTTCTACGTTTCCTAAACTAACTTGTCCTGGTTACTGTCGCTTCCTTATTTGAAACCTTATGAAACGGGTGCACGGCGGGGCTTTCATAACATATCCCCCAGAGCCATAAGAAGAGGTGTCCTCACCTCTAGAGTGATGCAGAAGAAAAACATTGACAGTAGAGAAAATACAGAAAATCACTGGGGGAAAAAGAGAGATGGAATGAAGCAGAAGCTGAGATCGAAGCAGAAGAGTAGAAGTGTGACGATGAGTGGGTCCACACTTTCAAAGGTCAATGAGTGTTGTAGGAGAATTGTGTGTCACGGCAGTGACAATAGTGTGTTAGCGATACTGGCACTGAAGCGCAGGTCGCTGAACTGAACATATGAGTGGTGGGGGGGTTGGCTGTGGAATGTACTGACCACGAGGGTGAGGTACTTCCTCGTCGGTGTCGGCGTGAGGCTTTGATGAGCAAGGCGCTAGTAGGTTGGTAGGGGATATTGGCCGCGTCTAAGCATTACAATATTTTTAATGAGATTACAATTTGTTATCTGTACGTAGTGAGCTCTTCGATATTCAATTGCCCTAGTTGTAAAGAAAAGTAACCTTTAGAGTCGACAATCATAATTTGAATTAAACATCTGAATCATATAAAGAAGAAATGCTGTAATATGAAGTACACTATGTGAGGCGAACCTTCTGTTAGATATTATATTTAAAAGATGTCACCTTTATGCAGTATATTTGAACACAAATAGTTCATGCGTAAGTTTATAATACCTATAAATTCTATGAAAACGATAGTGTGTTGTTGGAAACACATTATAAATTGTGTACAGAATTTTATTACATGTACAGGAAATCAATATTTATATACACATTTCTCATAATAATAACCTAACATTCTGTGAGGCCAACGTCCTTTATAGGAGTGTTCTGTTGGGCGTTGCCGGAAGTAACTAAGTCGTATCATATAGTTGAAACAATTAGCCAAATAAATACATAATGATACTATTTTTTAGCACTTGCTAAACCACTACGTAGAGTTGATTTGGTAATGGTAGTTGTTTGAAGTTTGAATTAAATATCGCTAAAGGCTAATAAATGTATGAAAGCCACATATGTGAGAGTAACACTTGAAGATAATTTACACACACACATACGCACACACACACACACACACACACACACACACACACACACACACATATATATATATATATATATATATATATATATATATATATATATAAAATACAACACCATATTTAAAAGACCATAAATCCTGGTACCCTATTAAGGCCATTACTATAATGGCAGAATCGCATATGATGACAATTATTATTATTATAAGTATTTACATATGTAAATTAAATATTTACTAATTGAGTAGTTCATTTCCAACTTTTCCCAACGTAGTGTTAGATATATTTTTATTCTAAAGTTTTGTAAGGTTGCGTTACCACCACTTCTTTAATAAAAACAGTACTTACTGTGTATTTATATTGGTGTGGTGTAAATGTGAGTAATAATTTACTGTTTAATGTAACTGATAATGGAAATATTTTACAACGTACAAGTTATAATTTTTATATTCCACTCATAACATACTGTCCTTTTACATTAATTGGCGTGTGTATCAAAACATTTATTAAACATATTGTGAGCATGTCATAAGAAGGATTATTCTTTCTTTTGTTTTGGAAGGCTATCGTTCTATGCATGACTGTCCTTTTGATGGATGCCTTCATTATTTGAATCGGTCATTTGAGAAACAACATAAGTCCAAAAGTACTACTTTTCAGGAATTAAAAAAAAAAAAACACTTTAATGCTGAAAGTTACCTATATAGAATTTTACAAAGATTACTCAACAGACATCTCAACATTCCTTTTATAACACATACAATGAAAAGTGTTTCTGTGTTTAAATGTAAGGGGGACGCGCATTTCAGATTTTTGACTTAATGGTGTTTTAAAAGTTAACAGTGGTATTTGCAGCATAAAATGATAGTCAGAAACAATTTGCATCGTGTATATTGCTACTAAATATGTCAATAACACCTCTTTGTACAATCTAACATATCATGTCCCATAAGAGAGTCCATACTAATACATGCCCAAGCAAACATCCCTTCGTAAAACGCTTGCAAGTAAAGTTCTTCTGATTAACTTGTGAACACAGTCTTACAAGCACTTCTGGTTTTTCAATCCAACATCTCATACTCCGTAGAAGAGTCTGTACGAATAGTTGGCCAAGCAAATCTGGTCAAAATGGTTGAAATTTTCGTAGGTCAGATATTTTTTTTCTCGTTGATGGGGAGAAGGCCATTGGAGCAGGCCTTGGTTAGTAGAAGTTCAACAGGTGTGTTGCGCTTATGGGCAATGTGGAACGTGTGTTTTACGAGGCCATCAATGGAGTTCCTTGCTTGAACTGTACCCTTGTAGTCGCTGGAGTGGGTGAAATGCATAAACCGCGTAATTTCAAGGATATTTTCTGTTCTCTCAGCACGCCCCTGCCACGAGATTCTTTGTAGAGAATGATTTTTCTGTATTTGCTATCACCCCAGTCTTTGAAATCAATAATATTTATCAATAAATCAATAATCAGGCAACTCAACAAGAAAGCGATTGTTATTATCAGATGACAGGGTCAATGCAGCCAACTCTTTTACAGTGTATATTCTGTCATGTCGTTTCAGTGTCTTCTTGACCACTGCAAAATCCCTGTCACATGGGAGGAAGGAATGACCTCTCACTGTAAAGTACTGATGTATCGTTTTAAACATTCCTGTTGAGACAAGGGCATTTGACAACCGTAGGAGAGTGTGATTTTTATTTTGAGCTCCACACTCATCAGAAAAAATGTGCAGTTGTTCAGTGTCTCTTATACTGTCGGTCTCCTGCAGATATTGTAGCAGAAAGGTGCACACCTCATTTGGACCTTTGGTTGCTACACCCTCATGGTACATATAAAATACAACGCTATCGTATTTGAGTTTATGATTGCAAAATACACTCACAGTCAGCTGGTGGAGATAGAAAGTGTCTTTAATAGGTATGGTGGGCAGTCGTAAATTCATCATGTAGTCAATACATATGCCTCCTACACGCTCGTTTCATTTTGCCAACGCCCTTACTGCATCAATTTGATTAAAGAGTTTTTTTAGAACGACGAAGATGGATCATTTTTTCACCAGCATGCACTCGTTTTGCTGTGTCAGCCAGGAACCTACTTTATATCTTTACCGAAAGTTCTTCACGTGTAGAGCAGGTGTCAACCTGGGGACGCCAAAGGAAAGAGAGAAGTTCTCATTGAATACTTTCAAGTAAAACTTGTAGCTAATATTGGCGTCTGGATGGGAGGCCTTAAATAATCTGTACATTAGTAACACATTAAGTCGCTCACTTAAGTAGTGCTATTCATGTGTACTATAGCGCGCAATCTTGACTGGAAAGGAGGAAATATGCTCCTCGACTGCATTATCTACACAGTCAAGTTTTGTGTTACCTGGGGTACATTTTCCTCGCCTATCCACTGGTACTTTTCCATCTATCAGTAACGTTGTTAGTCTTCGAATACGCTCACATGTGATTGCATGAATATTCATAAATACAAGTTAACATACCTGTATCTTACCAGAGGGTGTTGAAATGTCATGCACAAATGATGCCTTTCAAGATGGCTTCAAAGATTCTTCTGAAGATTTCCGTCTCCTTATTTGTTTCACTTCAGATGCAGTGATTAGTGCTTGTTAATAAATGGCTTGTTCATCTTTCGTTTGCATTTGCCGGAAGTTAGCAAACACCTGTTCTCTCGGCTGTGTTGTAAGTCTGTCATTGCATTTCCGACGACACCTGAAACAGAAAACAATCCACCATGTGCATTGTTAGGTTATGGAGGTTGTGCACTGTTACACTTTATTAGAATGTTTATGTCAGTGTACTTTATTGACAACAATCATACGAAAAACGCTACTTACTTGCGGTCGGGCCCAGGTTTCAATTCAGCACATTATTTTCCTGCATAGTTTGTATATGAGGATCCATTGATTTGTGCTTTTTTTAATAACCTCCGATTTATACTGTGCAATGTTGGTCACACCTTTCCGTTCGGTGTCGTGCTACACATTACACATAACGTCCGACTTATGTTGTTTCCATATTACAACATATATTTATCTCTGTAGAAAATGAAAACACCCAAACCTCATTTTGGTGGTAAATTGACTTATGTTGTTTCTCAAATGACCGATTCATTTACTATACGTGTTGGCCGTATTGAGTTTGTAGCTGTTCTTCAGCACACTTAGTGTCCACACTCAGATTAATTTGTATTCCACTAGTGAACATAACCTTTTATGTGATCACTGTCTCATAATATGGACTTGTTTAAGTTGAATAGTCAATATAATTATGATATAGTATTTCAAATGAAATTTACATTAACCAGTGCTGATGTAATCAGCCTATGAGTAATATATATACACACATATATAGTATAGCAAAACCAGTGTTAGTTATCGTAATATACAGAATAAATTAAAACATTTAAGATACAATTATAATCACATTTCTGTCCTAATTCTTAGTACTAATGAATTATATATATATATATATATATATATATATATATATATATATATATATATATATATATATATATATATACATATATATATAATGAGCTTGGTGCACCAAATATGTGAAAGTAAAGGAAGATTGTGTTAAAAGAGCCAAGTGTAGGAAATGCAAATTATTATGAAATGAATATAATGATTAAGTTTACTATATCCTGCCGGCAGTACTTAAGCCCTTTAAATGCAAGGAATTGGGTTTTAGGATAGGGGTAAAGGAACGTGCACGATATTTAATACGTACTGAACTATTTACCAAGTGAGTATTCTGATCAGAATTTCCCCCCTTATGGCCATTCTGACTGCAGTCAAGATAGAAAGTAAGGTGTCTGAAATGAAAACTATACATTGGTACCATGCGTCCCGCAGCAGCGAGAAGTGTTAATATGCATTTTGTAGCCCTGGACTTTAACACTGCGCATGCGTCTTTGCTAGTGCTGAGTGCGGATCTCTCAGTGTCATCTTGCAAGTGCGGGGCAGCGCCGTGGGTTCCTAGTTACTCGAGTTCACGCCGTGTCTTATGGAGCGTCGCTGAACGAGTCGCTATTGCGACGCTCGGGTTCGGTGCTCGCCGGTATGACTGTAGACGGCGCTCGTCGTAGACTGCTGTGCGCTGCGTAGCCAAGAGGATAGGACAATAGGTTTATAAGGGTGGTTGTTTGGTGGAGGGTATTTTGTGCTCGTGATGATTGGCGAGGAATGTGAGACACCTGGAAAATACGGACATACAAAAATATGCATACGCCGGTAAAGAATGCTATAACTGATGTAATGAAGTATGAATATTCAGGTAGTGAGATCATTGGCGTGAAGACATAATTCGCATCGTGTGGCAATTGTGTGAAGTGATCGGTGATTTGAGTATATATGTGTTGAAAATCGGAATGCGTGTGCCGGTTCGTGTGAAGTAGTTCGGTGATATTGAAGACATGTATACCTGTATTTATTTGACGTTGTTCCGACTGAAAGTACGTGTTTCGTAGCCTTTGAACTGGAATGCCGATATTTACTTGTATGGTGTTTGGTGTGCGGCCATTGCAAAGGATTCTACTCTGTATAAGGATCATGTTCTATGTGCGGAATTCGCAGTGACATGGTAGATCATATTCTATTGTCCCGATGGGTTCGTGTCGAATTTTGTGAATGCTGCCATTTTTACAATCAATATACGCTAGTGACGGGACATTTGAAATCAAAATTATTTTTGTGGCAGTATTTCTATTATTTTTACATGTGTTTCGTTTTGGCATTGAAAATTACATACAGTAAGATAGGGGTTGACTGTGCTGGGTAACAAATATTTCTTGCATACAACATATGAAAGTTGTGAATGATTTCGCTCGGGGATGTGATAAATATTCTCCGTGTGTTCTGTGTTTGACGTAAGCTCTTCTATCTGTTGTATCTGAAAATCTAATTCTATTTGCTTCTTGTCCAAATTTAAGTAGCACGACCTGTTACGTAACTGAAAAGGTGTAGGAATGATATTATAGATTTTCCAGCCCGAGCTTTTTTGCACAAGGGGTATCTGTATTTTTACAATTAACCTGGATGGACTGGCGGTTCATTCTGTGAGTGGAAGTGTCATCATAAACAATGGTTTTCGTATTCTCCGTCCAATACAGCCCAGCATGTATACAAAACAAGGGATTTGAATGGGATTGTTGGTATAGGTACGGCAGATAAAAACAAACAGAAGTAGGAATTTCAATGCCGGCAGTCGCATGGTGGCACCTGAAAACACATTAGAAGTAAGTGGCCATAGTATTGTTTTGGTAGTTATAATTTAGCTTTAAATGGTATAGTTGGTGTATGAATGGGTTATGTAGTGGGAGTATGTGGGGGATAGTCGGCTTTTTGTGTCAGGCAGACGACGGTGGCGTAAGTGACAATGTGTGTGTTCGATTGGTTTATATTTGCATTTACGGGCGTTGGTATAAGGGGGAGGGTGGTAATTGTATATTGTTGACTTGGATACTGTTGGTATATCTTCTAAGTTGCTCCTTAAAAATGCAGGTTTAAGTGGCGGGTACTAACTATATCTGTGACCATCGAGTTGTTTTTGCGTAACTGGAATGTGACAGTATTAGGAGATACTACTTTGAGTATACAGTAGGGCTCTTTAAATTTAAATTGTTACCCTTTTTTCCAGTTTCTATTTCTTAACCAGAGATATTGCCCTTTCTTGTAAGTTGTGAGATTGTATTTTCTATTAAAATATTTCTGTTGACTTCCTTGACTTTTTAAGACATTTAATCTGGCTGTTTGCCGAGCACCTGCTAGTGTCTGTTGCCAGTCCAGGGTTCGTATTGGCTGTTTGGATACTACCACGTGTGAGGGTTGCATTGCGTTTACCCCATGCACCAAGAAAAATGGAGTGAATCCTGTCGATGTGTTAATACTTGTGTTGCAATGAAATGTTATATAAGGTATGAATGTATTCCAATTTCGTGGGTCAGAATTAGCATTCATGGTTAAATGTTCCCCAATAGTCTTGTTAACTGCTTTGGTTAAACCGTTTGCGGACTATACGCGGTAGTATGTAGTTTTTGTATTTTTAGTTCAGTCAGTAACTTAGAGATTAATTAATTCATTTTTAAAGGAAGTTCCCCTATCCAATAAGAGATATTTTCGGCAGCCAAAATGGAGTATCGTGGTTTTAAAAAATTGTGCGCACACTTCCGCATCTATTGTCGCTACTGGTTATGTCATAACATATCTAGTTGCGTGTTGTGTTAGTACCAGGGCGTATTTTTTTCGCGACTCTGTGACAGGTAGTGGCCCTTTCGCATCAACAGACCACATACTAAAAATCTGTGGTGGGTCGATTGATTTCAGTTGTTTTGGAGGAGGGGGTGGGGGACTGATGTAATCGTTTGGCCGTTGGCATGTATCACAAGATTTTACGTATTGTTCGACGTCTTTATGTAATGTAGGCCATATGGAGGCTTCTTTTATATTTTCAATGCTTTTAAGAACAAAAAAATGGCGGCCTTCCTAACAGCGCCTCGGGATGAGCCATAATTATTTATTTTATGTAATGCTGTGGGACGACTGTTAGGTGGCATTCCCCTAAAGGTGTGTGTGTTTTGTAATAAATTTCACCATTTTTCATGCCATATCTACGCGCTAGACGGCGTGTTGATGCCGGAGCATTGTCAGGGTCTATAAGGACCTGTTTAATTTTTGATATAAAGGTATCATTAGCATACTCGCCATGAAAAGATGATGTATCTGATGGCGGATGTTATAAGTGAAAAATAAATAATTTCTGCTCCGGGTCAATGCTTTGTTGCTCTTCTAAACGGTTCATGATGGGGAAGAAGATAGTAGAGTTATGTTGCGTGCATGAAACTAGTGTGAAAGAGGCAACTGGGTCTTCTAACATAAATGTCTGTTTCTGTGTTTGCGTGTGTGAGAATATCTCTATATTTATTTAGTATTACTCTGTTACTGGATGTAATACAATATGATATGTAAGTTATTAGTTTGCGGGGAGGGGGGGTCTGGTTGTTGTTTTTGTTTCGTTTGTGGGATCATCAGGGTATGATAATTTTTGATAATCGTTCCAATTATTTTTTCCTTTTATGATTGTTGTTTCAAAATTAAATCTGTCAACGCGGTTGCAAATTTTTGAGTTCGAATGTTATGTTCTGCCATAGACCAAAAGTATTTAAGGGAGGCATGATCAGTTTCAATTGTGAAGAGCCTGCCGTATAAATATTGCCGAAAATGAGTTGCAAAATATTTTATTGAACATAGTTCTTGTTCTGTCGTTGACCAAATTCTTTGATTTTGTGCAAGCGATTTTGAGCAATATGCTTTAACATACCTGTTTCCACATTCATCCTCTTGTAATAATGTGCCCCCTATTGCAACTTTAAAGCATTGCAAACTAGGATGGTCTTCCTATCGTCTTTAAATGGAGCTAAAATCGGGGCAGATGTAATGGCTTCTTTAAGTTGTAAAAACGCAGATTGTTGTGGGATACTCCAGTAAATTTTGCATTTGCCTTTGTGAGTTACAACAAGGGTTGAACTATTTGTGAATAGTTTTTAATAAGTTTCCTTAAATATGATGTCATGCCAAGGAACGAGCATAGCTGTTTTAAATTTACTGGTGGAATTATGTTCTTTGATTTTTTCAGGGTCTGGATTTAAACCTTGTGGTGTAAGTTTATGCCCTAATATAGTGAGTTCCTGAAATGTGTAGTGGCATTTCTTGGGATTTAATTTTACCTGAAATTCCTGCATTCTTTGCAACAATTTTTCAAGGTTTCGAATATGGCTATCAAGATCATTGCCCAGTACAAAAATGTCATCTGCATAGCAAATTACCGATTCCCAGCGTAAATCGCCTAGTAATGTGTCAACAAACGCTTGGAAAAATTTTGAACTGCTTTTAACGCCCATTGGCAAACGAAAATATTGGAATTGTCCTAATTGGTAAATTATAAAAGCTAACTTATGCCTATATTTTGTCCTAATTGGTATTGCATAAAACCCAGAAAACATATCAAGAGTAGTTCCCAATATGGTGTTTTGCAATATTTGCAAAATGTCGTTCCTGCGCGGTAATGGGTAATTTTGATCTTCTATAAATTTATTAAGTCGTGGAAAATCTGAAATAAAACGTATAGAACCATCCTTTTACGGAACTACTAAGCATGGAACAGCCTAAGGGCTGATGGATTTTTCAATAATTTTTGCTTGGAGCATATCTTGAATTTGTGTCTTAATGGCATCGCGTTGTGCGGGTGCAATACAATATGGTTTGGCATGAGCAGGTTTGTCAGTTGTGAGTTTTATTTTAATTTTATACTTTTTGGTTTCTGTTAAATCAGTTATTTTATAGGCAAAATGGTCTTTGTACTTTGATATTATTTCCTTTACTTTATTTATCTGTTCTGTAGTGAGATTAGGGTTGCTGTTTGCGAAGGGAAGCTCCTGTTTGTCTGGTTCTAGATTTTGCATCTTTTGTATGCAGTTTAAGAGAAAATTATTTCCAAATAAGGAAGCAGCAGAACAAGGACAAAGTTAGTTTAGGAAACATAGAAGCCAAACACTCTACCAAAAGTGCACCCTGTAAACAGTTAAAGAAATGTGCCGAACATAACAATATGTGGGTCAAACATAGTTGAAGGTAAAAATTTGACATTGTAACAGGGGCTTTACATTTAGGTGTATTGTAAAAGCAGAAAAGAAAAGGAATCATTTAAATTTTCGCAAATGTTCACCCAATATTTTTAAGTCGACGTTAATACGTGGAGCTACTCCAGCCCGGTGTTACCCACGTTACTGGGCGCCCAGCTGCAGTCTGCGAGCCCGCTAAACTACACGCAGCTAGGAACAGTGACTTGCTTATAAGACTGATTACAAATGTACTCACTTTATCGTGAACAGCCTTTACAGTTCCTGTGGCCGTTACACTTAGCTCACGATCGACCTTGACGCATAGAAGCATAATGATTACCTCCCCAACCTTTCTCGGGCCACGACAACTTACATATGATGGCAATTGCATGCGGCACTGTCACGCCGAGTGTTTAACAACTGCCACGTGACTTTCATCCGAAAATAAATTTAACTTAAAAATAAACAATAATTATGTCTACTACGTTATCACAATCCAAATAATATCGTCGCCAACTATTCGAATGCATATATATTTCAGAAAGTATAACATAACTCAGTGGGGATATATAATTTTAAAAAAACGCTACATGGGTTCAATATGAAACACTATAGGTGCGTATTTCCTATCCTTGCATATATACATTAATTTTTCACAGCCAAGAACATAGGCCTATCTTCACTATGTGCAATCACTTTTGTGCTTTGTGTGTATGATTTAAAATATTGTTAGTCTTAAAAACTGGTAACTTTTCTACTAAAATATGCAATTACTGAATTTCTGTCGTGTGTTACGTACGTTCGCTGCGGGTTTTGTTTGTAATGACTTACTCGAAGGCTTGGCCAAACGAGTATTTGGATTTTCTCAGAATGCTCCCATACCGCGAGATGAATTGCGAATACGAAGGCCTGCCTTTGACCTGGACAACCACGGAGTCGCGACCTGCATCATCGCTATCTGATTGTCGCCAGTGTCGATCCTGCGGTCGAGTTCTCACCTATGTTCAAAATGCTCGTCGGCATGAGAGAGTGGTCTGTACGATGAGTCCTTTTACACGCGATGACCGACTGAGAAGCATTGTTTAGTACAAATCTCATGTTTGGCATCGACCAATGGCGAAGCATAGTGGGAGCCTGCTGTAGCTCTATGCACTTTTATTGCAAATTGCAAATACGGTTTACCCAAGAAGTGTTGAAATGTACCGAAGGACCTGGACATGTAAATTTGTTTAAAGCTACATTACTACAAAAATTTTCACCTTTCAGCTTTTCGAGGTAGGACTACATAGTATTATTTTTAAATAGAGGGAATTGGTTTTAATTTGCGCCACACAAACACGCGCGCAAAGAGTCCGAAATATACCTATTGGCCGATTGACTTTCGTCGACTGACTCCTACAAATTGACTCCACCTGCTACCTCTGCTACACTTGCTCCTCTTGCTCCAGCTGCTTCACTTGCCCAACCTGCTTCACTTGCCCAACCTGCTTCATATGCTTCACTTGCTCCACCTGCTCCACCTGCACCACCTACTCCACTTGCTCCCCTGCTCACTTACTCCACCTTCTCCACCTGCAGTATGGATGTAAGCTGACAGGGTAAGTTTGACGGCAGCTGGCATGAATGGTGGATCGTCTCGGATAGCTTTTACCTCTTCGCATAGATTTTTCTCGAGTTTTTGTTTGCAAGGTAATTCAATGTCATTGGATCAAGGTCAAGGAAGTTTGCATGTACTATGGTAGTATTAGTCCGTAATGTCATATGCTTGTTGACTTTTAAGAATTTTTTTAGAGTTTTTCTTTTCGAGGTTATTCAATGTCATGAGTTCAAGGTCAAGGTTACCTGAATCCAATATGGCGGTGGCAGTCTGTAATGAAATAAGTGTGTTGACTTTTGAGGACTTTTCTTGTGTTTTTTTTAAATGTCATTCAATGTCGTGGGGTCAAGGTCGAGGTAGTCTGCAAGTCTGCATCCAATATGATGATGGTAGTCTGTATTGTATTATGCTTGCCGAGTTTAATGGATTTTTTCTCGTGTTTTTGTTTTCAAGGTCATTTTAGGTCGTGGGGTCAAGGTCGAGTTTACCTGCATCTAATATGGCAGTAGTAGTGTGTAATTCAATATGTTTGCTGATTTTGATGTCTTATTTCTCGTGTTTTTTTTTTCAATGTCATGCGGTAAAGGTCGAGTTACTCGCCGTCTAATATGGGAAGTAGTAGTAAGTATTGTCATATGCTTGTTAACTTTTTTGGATTTTCTCGAGTTTTGTTTTCAAGGTCATTCAAGGTTATGAGGTATAGGTCATGCCAGTCTGAATCTTACATGGCGGTGGTAGTCTGTAATATATTATACTTGCTGACTTTTATGTATTTTTTCTCGGTTTTTATTTTCAAGGTCATGCGGTCAAAGACAAGGTTGTCGGTATCTAATATGGTAGTAGTCTGTTATGCCATATACTTGCTGAAATTTATGTATTTTTTCTCATGATTTTGTTTTCAAGGTCATTCAACGTCATAGGTTCAAGGTCTAGGATACCTGCATCTAATAGGGTGGTAGTAGTCTGTAATGTAATATTCTTTTTGACGTACATTTTCTCTTGTTTTTGTTTGAAGGTCATTCAAGGTAATGGAGTCAAGGTCATGGTTACTGACTTCTAATGTGGCGAATGGGTGACATATCAAGATGGTTGCCACCTACCAGGATGGTGGTCGCCTATCAAGATGGCTGACTGGGTATGGGCGAGGGGGTGGAAGCCTGCCGACTAATTCGTTAGGTGACTATTGGTGGAGGGAACCTCGAGAAATATAAGTTTTAATGATACAATTTTAATAAGTTTTAAAATAATTTTAATAATACATTTTTAATAATTTTGTAATTATCTCACTAATACATTTTTTTTTCAGATTTAAAAAAAAAATTCGGAATTTTTTCAGAATTTTATTGGACGTTTTTGGATTTTCAAGGCCCAATTTCAAGGTCTAATGTCATAGGTCATGGGTTAAAGGTAAGTGACATCCAGGATGGCGGTTGGATGACATCAAAACATGCGACTCCCCCGCTTCGGACTCCGCTCCCCAGTCCCCTTAGACCCAAATTCCCCAAATACTACTACTCTTACACATTTTTGTTGAAATAAGTTTTAATAGTTTGATAAATATGGTATAAGAGATTGAGATAATAAAATCATATTCTCTTATGTAGCTAACTAAAGTATTTACTACTTGTGTGACAAATTTGCTGGCAACGGGTTCATTAGCTCACGATATATAATGTAAATACTTTATTTTTTGCAGGCTAACTTGGAGGATTCTTTAATGCTCGAGTTTAGTAAGTTGAAGAAGTACTGTGAACTGTCAACTTACTAATTTTTATTTTAATCAGTTAAATGGTTCATAAAATGTTATAGCATCCAGAAAGTTTGAATGGTCGGCATTATAAGAAACCATTTAGCGTGATTCAAAAGTACACAATTCGGGTATTCTTAACAAGTAGATACTACAGGTGTAACGAGTTTGGTAAGATTCTGTGCGAGTGTCAAAAAGTTTGTAAGAGGACAGAAAAACTCAAAGAGACACGTGCATACATGCTTACATACATACATGCATAGGCTACATGCATGCATATATATGTGTGTACATATATATGTATACACCTATATATTAAAACGCAGACACATGGACAGGAAGGTGATCTCATAAGCCTATCTTTCTCTCGATAAGTAGGCTAACGTTTCGTCAAGATTTTCCACCTCATTTATGTTTTCCATTTTTTTCGTTGGTGGTTCGTGAGTTTCCATTTCTTCCGTGCTTTGCTGGAACTCATTAAAACCACGCAGCAAACTACAGAGCGTGAGCATGGCCACAGATACCGCCCCGCTATGAGATCAGTCATTAACCCAAGCAAGGAAGCAAGAAAGTTGTTATTAAAAACTAAATTAATATTCTTCCTTACGAGTTGAAGTTGTCTTATGTGCTCTCGGTGCTTTATCGTCGATAAAATAAATAACCAGGGTAAAAGTGCAATATATGAAAGAGCGCGCGCGCGCGTGTGTGCGCGTGTGTGTGCGCGTGTGCGTGTGTGCGTGTGTGTGTGTGGAGATATTTGGGCGTCACTTAACATCGAGCAGGTGTTGAGAGCTGATGAGGGTGAAGTGAGGTGAGGATGGCGCAGCGCGGGAATGAAAGGGCGGGGGAAACTGGAGATCTCCGAGAAAATCCGCCGACCAGCGGCATCGTCCGGCACGATTCCCTCGGGGTCCCAACATATATAACAATTTTAATTATTTTCATTCTGGCTTGAAATTTTAAACAACAAAAAAGGAACTCCTCACGTTAAAAATAAATGCATCTTAAATGAGCACACGTAATGCATCGTGTAACAAAGTTAAACGAAAACCAATTGTGGTGTATAAGGTTGACTGGTGCTGTGTCCCTCGTCAAATTTATAACACTTTAAACATGTCAATTATATTGCAGTTTTCCTGGCAGACGCACTCAGTATGGTGGCGCACACCGTAAAATATTTCTGGTAAACTCTAATGGATGATGTTAACCTACACGTTGTATGGAATTAATGCCACATATAGGATGTTCACAGCAAACTGTCCACTTTTCAATGTCCTGCTCAATACCTACGTCTATATACAATATGTAGTCTTGCGTCTTATGTTAAGTTAACATTTCCGTGTACCTCATTACTTTATTCATGCGCTGGGCAATGGAGACTGTGGAATTACTAGAAAAGTATACTACATTGGTCAAAATGGCTCATCCATACACTTGTATTCATTAAAAAACAGAAAGAAAAGTAAATGGTATCAATACTGGCGAGTTTTTACCTAACACTTTAATTCAACGTGAAGACATGGAACTACTTTCTCTCCGCGTCGTTACCAAGTTAACCGGGAGCGCTTACGTGTCAGTGAAGTGCGCCCTTTAAAATAAACGCAGTAATTAAATTTATGCAATTTTAGCTGCGATGCTACAAATACGTACTTTCTTTTAAATCTTTTAAGAAATATTCAGAATTATTTCGTAATACATATTTTGTAATCGTTCTACGATTCTCTAGACAGCTAAATGTAAAAAAAGAGTGTTGCAAAACACGAGTAGAGACATTCACATGATTTCGCATTTCTTCCTTTGAATAAAAGATTATAATTGTCAAAAATTAGCAACAGAATACAGGGATAAAGAAGATAAAAAAATTCTCCGAAAAATTCAACAGCTAGCGGCAGCTTTCATTTTATTATGTATGTACAACAATATGAACATTTTAAAAAGTTATAGTTGTGTTGGGACATGCCTAATAGAGCCGCATAATACTTGTTTTATGCAGTCTACACCAACCTACAGAGCTTTGTGTAGTGTTGCCCAGAATTGATTTAGCAGCAAATTTCCAACATTTTTTTTGTAAAAGTACAAAAAAAAATTTCCTTATACCGGCCTATCCCGTCAGAAGTAAATTATATACGCGAGTACGTTTTTGTAACGCATTTTACATTAAATATTGCAGCAAACACGTCAGACGTTGTAAAAATGCATGTGAAAACTTTCTGAGAATAATCACGTTTGAAAATAAGAGCACATTGTATTGGCATAGCCCCAGCGTTTTATTTTGTTGCTATAATTTCTATTACAAAAATTTTGTTTACATTTTATTGAGCGCGGTCTTTTAGTATGTGTGTGTAATGCCTCTCCACAGTACTCATCAGAACATGGAACAACGGAAGACGCGCAAAAACCTATCTATATTACGAAATGTAAGATGGTAAACCGAAGGAAAATCTGCAGCAGTCTTATACGCGACATTCTAACCAGAGCTGAGAATGAGCGTCTGCATTAGGTCCGATCGTTTTAGTATGAGGTTGTCGTCACACGATGGCATTCCCCGTCAACACAACTCGGACCATGCTTCGTACAAAGTAAGACGAGTCGTGCAAGTGGAGCTATGTTAAGGAGATTAAGCCTTTCCGTATCTACACTGATATATACATACATAGTGTTACAATTTCTCTCTCGAAATTAAGTGGGCTAAAACAAGTTCGTTAAGTGATGGAGGTCTTAATTAAATAAAAGAAATAATTATAATTTTCTAATTTTATCAAATTAACTACAAACAAAATTCTTTCGACTCAACATCTCACAGTACATTGTTATTACTTACTCAACAATTAATGGATTTAATTAACACAACTTATAATTACCTCAAATAAATCAAGTAAAATAAAAAATTAAGAATTAGTCCCAATATACACTGTATCAAACTATTCAATTATTTTATAAATCATGTGTCCATATTTGACAGTACCAATATTTACAATAAAATCCTTATTACATGTCCACTCAGTCCCACCTCAGTTTAGTCCATGTCCCGCCAGTCCGCGATGTTCTAGACTTCTCCGAGCGCCCTCGCACACAGTGGGATTCACTCGCCAGGTTTCACGCCCTCTCATCCATTCACACCAAGAACACCTCATCCGCAGTCGTACCACACTTCTCTTCGCGCCCGCACTCAGCTAGTTAACCTTCGATAAAAACTGCTGGCCGCTGGACCGCGGCAGTATATACAGTGTAGTAGGCCGTCACCCAGAATTTTCTCTAACTCGTGCGCTGCGCTGAGCATCCTAATACCAAGAATATTATTGAGCCTCCCACAAGTGTCGGTTACTTCAACCGGGGGGTGGGGAAGGGCTGTGATACCAGCCCGTCTCAACAGAATATTCTTGCATCTTTGCTACATTTGTCGGGATCTCCAGCTGGGGCGAAGAGGGGCCGCGACGCCATCCAGAAGCCGAGGGGCGCGACCTCTTGACCGCCGCTGTCAATAATCCACGGGCTTCCCAGAAAAAGGGAAGATACAAGGCAGCGACCGTGTCAGCCTGGGGAAGGGGAGATATGAGGTGAGTCACCCCGGGCCAAATACAAAGGGTGTTGGCTGCCGGTGCCAGCTGCAACCCGTAACAATAGTAATATCTCCACACTTATTTAAGCAAACCTTTGAGAATTCATCCCATTAATGTCATGTTTGATTGTTTCCTAACTAATACATATATCACAAGCGTTTTATATTTCTGATATCACAAAACTATCTTATTTTTTAGTTAAATTCAAAGTTTAGTTACATTTTTTCTATGAGTGATAATATTTCATTTATAATTAACATGAATAGTGCCAAAGATAAAATATGTGTGTTAGTAATGCCTATTAAAATATTTATCATACAAGAAATTATTAAAGTGAGTGCTTAACCTTTGTTTGCACTAGGTAAGGTATAGGCTAAAAGTGCCAACTTAAGCAGGTAATCTCAGAAGAGTAGGAAATATCCATGGATAGACTATATGAAGTCTGCCTCCTCTAGATGTTACGAATGTTCCACCTTTCTGGACAGTATATCATGTGTGACTTCCTTTCCCGTTTTAAAACATAACATTACATTCATTTTCATGTAATCCACTCCCAAGCATTCCATAGGCATGAAAGCAAGTATAGTAGATTGCAGAGGGACTTTGATGAACTTAAATGGTATAGTTCTTCCCATAGTCGTCAGGGTGTCAACTCCGCGATGATATTTGCCTAACGTACACAGAAAATAACTACACTACTGCGTTTATTTCAAACGTAAACCGTGATTACTCCTATAGTGTATTTGTGGCAGTGAATAAGTAAATTTTTTCAAAGCTATAGTGTCTTGTGGAAAGCTTTTTACTGTTTAGATACATGGAAAGCATAAAACTTCGAAAATTTGTTCAAGGACTATGGATTGGCATTCGCCATAACTACTGTAAAGCTCGGTAGTAGATAATTATATTTACACATCTTCATATGTATATAATATGTATTATATAAAAGGAAAAACTGATTGACATATCAAAGCTCAGCCTCAACCATTGGTAATGGAAATTTGAAATTTTGAGGAAACATTCACTATGTAATGTTGGCAGCTACTAAACAGAGATTTTTCCGAATTCAACTGCTAAATAGGTGAAATGAGGGCTCAAATTCTGCATAGAGGAAAAATTTACAGCCCCAATACTTATCTTATTTTGGACTTCCATTTCATTCAACTTTATATTTCACTTCGGTGGCAAACGGGATTGGGATGAGGCACGAGGATCCTGGAGCCAGCCGCCATGTTGAATTCAGGACTTCCCACTCTGTCATTCCGGTCACGCGTTCGCCATCTTGGATTCCACCATGTTGTTAGCCAGTACGCTGCCATATTTGTAGCCAGTACATCGCCATTAACAAAAATATCGAATTGTACTGAATACCAAAACTTATATATATATATATATATATAAGTTTTGGTATTCAGTATATATATATATATATATATATATATCTGTTTTGGTATTTTGGTATACTAACTAATAAAAAAAAAGGAATCATGCAATTAAAACATTCTCCTAACACCATCTAAGCTACACTTTTTTTCATACTGCCAAAATAACCTAACATGTGATCAGGTCATACCAATGAACCATATAAGCAAACTACCAGTACAACCAAGTCATACTTGTGTGTGTGTTTGATCCCATGTTAGGACTCTTAATATATTTTATTTCTCTCGCCATCCACTTAACCTAACCACAAGTCCAAGTAAAATTTCAATTTAGTGACTTCAACTTTTTGTCGTATACACTCCACGCACTTGTGTAGGACTTAGAAAGTATTTTCATATTGTGTAGGACACTAAATATTTTTAACTCAGTCATGTCCATTCTACCACATGTCAGGACTTTGAAAGACATGTTAACCTAACCTAACCACCATACTCTATAGTCATGTACATTAGAACTTGAAATAATTTTTATCATTTTAAATTTTTAAGCATTTTTTAAAAAATATTATGGATCTATGAAGCTATGGCAACTTCAGATATACGAAATAAAAAAAACAATAAAAACAAAACTTAACTCATGAAATTATGCTAATAGCTACTCTTATCACCGCCACCACTTCCTTAATAAACTCTGATGTGTCGTTTAGAGTCAATTTTGGGTCATTTTTGAGTCAAGGGTCAAATAATCAGTCTTATGAGCGGCTGGTCTGACAGTAGTCAGCTTTATAAGTTCAAGCTGAGCGAAGATAACACTAGGAGGAAATATATTTTCACATTAAAAAGAACTTATTCACTGGCAACAATGATTAGTTAGCAGCTATCGTTGGCCATTTTAGAACGAGTACTATAGCCCTCCTACGACATGCACTCGCATAAATGTTGATTTAAACTGAATTAATAAGTAGTTTCAGAAAAGCAGATATACATATTACTATGAATTTATATAAATTTTTATTCGCATACATATTATGCTATTCGATAGATAGATCACCACATTTTTTGCAGAATATCCGCTCTTCTAACCAACACCAGATTAAATGTACTCGTAACTCATACTATAAGTCAAGTAGACCACAGCCCACAGTTCAGACATCTTGGACACACCATTCTTAGATTTAAACTCACGACACCCCCCCCCCCTTCCACAGGGTAATTTTATCCGAGGACCAGTTGACCTTGTAAGTGTCAAGAGCAAGTCTGTATCTGCATAGTAACTGGAGTCTGTACATGCTTCCTGGCCGTTTTCGCTCCTGGACGGTGTCAGATAGCCTTAGTCATCACGTAGCATTTCTGCTCCCCCTTGGTGTCTGGTAATGGAGTCTGTATGTACTTACAAGTTGTTTTCACACCTGGATGGTGTCGGATGACTATGTGCGTGGGAATAGTTGTGTTAGCAGGTCTGTACCTGCACGGTGTCATGTAAATAAAGAGAATGAGTCAGCAGGCTTTACGAGCAAGTACAAGCCTGCAACTAAATTGAACTTTTTTTATCCATCTACAAAAATTTCCTCCTCCTCATCACCTTTATGTGAGTACTGATCAATTTAGTTAAATTCTTTGTTTTTTTTATTGTTATATGATACAATTTTTACGTGCCCCTTTGAGAGCAACTATGCACAAAGATGCGACTTATGAGCTTTATTGAATTAAATTTCATCACATCTAATTTACTATCATTCCTGTACGAATAACCGCACACAGTATGAATTATTTACAAGGGAAAGCAAAAGTTGGTACACAACACCATCACAGGTACTAGTGCGAATTATTTAATTTTGGCTCTGATTGATCCTGTAGGAGTGACACTAAGGGGTGCCAACAACGCTACGGTCCTGATAATACAAATTGTCGTAGGGCAAAGCTGTTCACGCAATGATCATTGTACGTGTGGAGTGAACGCCAGTGAGTAGTTAGCAGGGTGGCCGTCACGCCGAGTAGCTCGCCACCTGAACCACGCGGCAGAACTGTGCAGTTGTGTTGGCAACAGTGGGAAGCACATGCGCACTGGGAAGCTTTGGGTGACTCACAATGGCTACCAGAAGAGATAAAAACTTCATCGCCTGTCTAGAGCGAACTCAACCAAAAGGCTCACTTTCATCTCCAATATTAATGTATTGTCATCACTAACAACCCATTTTTTTCACCTGTGACATTGCGACGCTACTTACAGAGGGTATTTGTGTTCCCGACATTCGTTAAAACGTCTTGCATTACAAGATGGAGATTTTTGGACATCCGCCATTGCAATGCAGATGTCTGTAATGGAAAAAACAGAGGACTGAGCGCGAAAAAAAAAACTTAAAAAAGACAAACAACCTATGGACGAGAAAATAAACATATGTATACAACAATGTAAAATTCCAAGAGGGAATAGAGCCAAAAAACAAAACAGCAACTAATTACGAAAATATTTATTTATTTTCTCGTCCATATGTTGCTTGTCTTTTTAAAGTATTTTTTCGTGCTTAATCCTGTATTTTCCACGATAGACATCTGCATTGCAACGGCGAATGTCAAAAATCTCCATCTTGTTATTCACCCCCATTCCACTATTCATTCAAAGATCACCGTCTTACAATGACACCTCGACATACGCATTTTCATCTGCAGTTTCGTCAAAATCGGTTGACTTGTACTGCTAAAGAATCACAACACATCGTATTTGCGGGCATATCCAGGCTTCATCTAGACACGAACGGCAACAATATTTCAGTATGAAGGAACAGTGGACAGCACACAAATCCGGACTACATTTTTAATTGGTACGCAACAACCATGAATGGTTCTCTGTCGTCCCTGGTAGTAATCGGTAGTATTTGTGGTTATGGACGGACAGACTAATAGTGAAGGATTCTTATGATCACATGAAGCATCGAACCAGTTGCTTACTTAATTCGATGGTCGAATTCACAATCATAGTACGAGTTGATGTTTGAACCATCACCTATTAAGCATGTTTGAATCATATACTGTATAACAGATGCAGAATAATGGTTTTCTGCAGTGCCATCGTCCTTGATAAACCCAGAGAAACGAATCATGACCTTGTACGATCAGAAGCATCATGCACTCAAGGCCTAAGTGAACTCTTCCCCCGACCCCTTCCCACGCCATAATCTATACGCGAGCGTGGTGGGGCAGTGGTAACGCAGTGGACTCGTATTAGGAATGTGCAGTCGAGTTACATTCCAGTATTCGTTACTTCTAGTTACTACTTAATTGAAGACTCGTTACTTTGTACTAGATACTTAGTTACTAGTTACATTTTCTCGGACCTTCCGGAGAAAGCGCGTAGGTCGTGAAGAAGGAATAATTTCTAAAGTTCCTTACTCGTTACTAGAAGTTTCGTTAGGTAGCGCGGTATTCAAGAAGGAACTTTCGTTACATGTCATTAATGGGCTAGTTAAAGAGGTTACGGCACTATTTTAATGAGAATAATAATACGTACGGTACGCAAATACTCAATACATAATTTTTGCTGAATATAATTTACAGTTTATGTGTATATATATATATATATATATGTGTGTGTGTGTGTGTGTGTGTATATATATATATATACACAAAATTACATGTATATTTATGACTATCATATAATTTAATTTTGTATAAACTAATATTTACAACAGATGCACACTGAAACGCTGCGCTTATATTTATGGATTTGAGTGCCAGATTAGATACTTTAAACTCTCTTTATTTACAGTTTTAAATTGGACTGGGATTTATTTTCTTGGAAAAACTTACAGCGGATTAAGCGAATATGGTTTAACAGCATAAAATATGCACAAGCGTAATGGTATATTATCAGTAAACAATCACATTTAAATAAACAAATATATATCTGTACACCAAAAAATTATTATAGTAAAAAACGCAACATGAACAATTTTGTCATCGATATCATAAATCATCTAAGGACGACTGTCTAAGGAACAAAATATGCAAAAGTTTTACATAATGAACCTTGTTTATATCAATTACATGTAGTCACAACAAATAATGCAGCACTTTCACGAAGCTCTCAAATGAATTTTCTATAGTCCGAACGGCAATGTACAGGAAAAATTATAAGATTAAAAATAAATGTAAGTAAGACACAATAACACACTTTCTGTAGCGACTTAATAACTTTTAAATGTACAAACATCGTAATTACCAATACAAAATTATTCCGCCTTCCCCTGCCTACCGAAACCCTGCGAGACACAAAGGTTGTTTCCGCCCGAGCATAATTCCCTGCAATGTTGAGCTGCGTTGAGGAGATGGCTCGTTACATCGTTACTTCCTACTACGCACTTCCTCTCGAGCCTGCACGATACCTACATACCTGCGAAACTTCGTGAGTACAAGTAACTATAGGCGATTCACGGTAAAGTGAGCACTTTTTAAGGCCCTGCTGATTTTGTTTTTTACATTATATTTCTATCTTCCTGTCATTTTTTAACATAAATATTCTCATCAGACTAATAAACATACTGTGTACATTTCACCACTAACAAAAGTTAACGTCTGGAGCTGCAACTAAATATATTTATTAGTAGTTAATGCCTGTTGAAAGGGCCTTAAAAAGTGCTCACTTTACCGTGAACAGCATATGTAGTTAGGCCTACTTCAGTAGCGAGTATATCCGTGAATCGGTACTCGTTACTTCGGATTCTGCGTGGTAACGACTACAAAAGTAACAAGTAGTTACCTTCCGCCCATCACTAACTCGCATGCGGCAGGATACGTATTCAATTCCCTGTCTGGCCATCTTCATGTCAGTTGTAGTCATGGGTAACTCACTGACATTTCTGGTGATAGCGCACTAACTCAGGCGCACCTTACTGAGTTGGCGCAGTGTGTCAACTCAATTGCGCCATGGCGCAGTGACTGTGCCCTGCAACGGGCATACCATGGCGCTGGCACAGTGTACCCGCGCAGCGCAGCGCAGCGCTGTAACTGCACAGTGCGTCACTAGATTCTATTGTGCGCCATCGCCCTTCGCACCCGGCACGGCGGCCGGTGCTTTGCAAGTTGTTGCAGTTAAAGAAAGTATTGTATCGTGGTTGAATGTGCATTTTGTATTGGTATATTTTGGTACCTCGTATAAGTTATTATTATGTGTTAGGTAAGAGCAATCAAATCTAAATTTCATGCTTGAATTGTGTTTTAAAACTGTTTATCAATAAACACGTGTTCGTAAAAATTCGCGGTGCTCTAGCCGTGTCTTGAATCAAAAACTGATTTCTTTTACCACATTTTTCATGCAATGCAATACAGATGTTTCGCCGACCATGTGTCGAAGTGGTAATTTTTAGAAAGAAAAAAAAACAGCTACGAGTGCATTTAAGTAAGACAGGGTGTTATTATTTCACATTTTAGTTAGTCGCAACAGTTTTTACTGTATACATAGTTTCGTAAAACGACACTTTAAATATAATCGATACAATTTATATCGATATTTTTCCCGGTGCCTAAATTACTAACGCATTGCGCCATTGAGTCGTGAGTTACATATTTTGAAGGAAGTGAGTTGGCGCAGCGCTGTGTTGCCCATCTCTGGTCATTTGTCCACAGTTGCCCGACACAGCCCCAGGTGAACTGCAGGACGGGTCCTTGGTGCAAAGACATAGTCTCTCCCTTCTCCACTCCACAATGTCCGAGAAATTCATACTGTCTCTAAAGTTGAGTTGGGCTGAGAGATTTGCACGGCTTTTAACAACGAGCTCTTGAGAGCCGATGAGGGTGAAATGAGGTGAGAATGAAACAACGTCGGAATGCAAAACGGGGTAAACGGGAGATCCCCGAGAAAACCATCCTACCAGTGGCATAGTCCTGCACGATTCCCACTCGCAAATCACCTTGGTGGAGGGCGAGCAGGCTAACCACTAAGCCGCCGTGGCCCCTCCGTCTCTAAAGATACAACTGTTTTGGACGGGACGTGATGGTGGATTTACAACAACCCAATAGCCAAACGTTACAGATATGTAAACAGTCCATGAGAAGCAAGGTCACCCCGAAATAATCGCAGCCCCGACAGCCCGAAAAAGTAAATTCTATTTCTATTTTCGTCTGTGTCGGAACTCCGGCAGCAGAAAAAAAAATATCAACACAACCTTACAAAAGAAATGCGTCGTGCGGATTTCACTACTGTGGCAAACTTCAGTCTGGAAATACGTTACTCCTTTGTATGTACGTCATGGTTATTTTGTAGTTGAGGAAAATAAATTATCATGGAATATTAACTTTGCTCCAAAATCCAAATATACATTGTTTACTCGGCTGTCAAAACATAACATTGAACAAATTTGTGTGATTTCTACGTATCCCAATGAGTATGTATAGCACGTTACAGGTCAGTGTGGGATTCACCGAAAGCCACGCAACACTTATCGGATGGAATCTTTCGGGGAATCGCAATCATTTAACTAATTTATGTGGCGAGAATGGTCGGCGTGTGCTGAGATGTCGTGTCGGACTGTCGGGGCGAGCTCGTCGTGAATATGTAACCACATCGAGTAAATTCCCTCCACGCCCTCTAACATCGCATTTGCCAACACAGACGCATGCGCGTGCGTGTCCGTCGGAAGAGAAACCTTTCCAGGACGACACTCGCGATTACGTAGCGTGTGTATCGGCACGCCTCTTGTTTGCAAGAATCTTGTCTCACTTCCTGTGTGTCACGCAGTCAGCACTTGCACTACACAATGCGGGAGTCTCATTCACGTTGGCGCCGCGGTGGCTGAGCGGCTAGAGCCATCTCCTACCACCTAGGCTAACGGCCCTTTCACAATTGAAAACTTTAACATTTGACTTTACGTTTGCTTTCCGACGTGTTGCTTCTTATTGAGCTTAACACGATGGAACTGTCAAAGGTAAATCCAAGCACTCTATTTTTACGATTTCGAAAAGTTGACATTTAAAATCAAAGTCAAGCAGCCGTTTTTCCGAGAATCTAACAGAGGTTATGTGGAAAGTGTGTTATTTTATTGTAAGGCGATTTTAATCTAGGTATATTAAACAGAGCTTGTCTTAAATTAAATGTATGGCAAACGAATATAATGTGAAGAGAAAATATATTAATTTAAATTTTTGAATAAAGTAAACAAATGAGTTTCTGTTTTCAAATACACTTTTAACACAAATGTAATGCCCATTTAAAAAAAAAAAGTACATAAAACGCATTCCTGGATAATGTGATAATGATTCACATAACAAGATACGCATTTTTACAAAGCTCGCAGAACGATGTTTAATTGTTTTCAACTCTGACCTTAGAATTATATTGTGTATTGGCGGTTTCGTCAAAGTAAAGGAAATGTAAAGTCAAATGTGAAAGTTTTCTTTAGGGTAAGAAGCTTTAAGTCGTTATTACACGATACCAGATTCCGTAAAAGCTTGTGCAAGGTCCGCCGTAGCGGCCGGTGTACGGGCTAGTGTGGCACCCGTCATGGCATTTCCCGCCTTGCACATCCAGATTTCGTACCAGGTTTGGCAGTTGGTCTTGTCCTATGTTTCGTGGCAGGTTCAACACCGGCTTTCGTACCCGGCCAATCACGTCGCAGTGTCAGAGCGTAGAGCGCTCCACGTAGCTACTTCTTGAAACGAGTTGATGAAGAATCCGAAAAGGACGCCTCCATCTTGATTGTACAGCCGTGAGGTTGATACTCTTTCAAACAGTTTTAAAATACGACAACGACGAATAATATTGGCGGTGATAACTTCTAATTACTGTTTAAAATCGTTCTAAATATTTCAAACATTAACTACTCTATGAAAATATTATTTCGAAACTATGCCATATCCAAAATATATAAACTCGCTGTCAAGAGTGTGAACTGGTAATACAGTGGTTATGTCATGGCACCCGGGAGTAATATGTAACTGTCGGGTGTGTGTTCGAAACTCCGCCTGTCCCAAATTTTTATTATCATTAAATTTTACATGCGGGTAGAATCCGGTACGTAAAGAAAAAACTATATTTTGCAACCGGTAAATCATTTTTTTCAAAATGAAAAATAACAAATTCATACTTTAGTTACTTCTCGTCATTTTCCAGAAAATGAATGAAACTATACTAGTAAGTAATCAATTTATGTAAAAGGTGAACAGTAAAATAGCAATATTAAGATATGCTAGCTGTTTTTGCAGGCTTACTTAACTGCTAGCAGTTCTACGAATCGTGTTCATCTTTACTACAAACCACACACTGCGCACCCGCTGAGGGTACCAAATGATAGTATAGGCTGTTCACGTTAAAATGAGCACTTTGAAAGCCCTGCTTAGGATCTACTTATATACCAATTGTGTATTCTTTCGCCTCATGTAAAATTAACATTGTCATGGGCCTCATCACTTTATTGATGCGTCGGTCAAATGAAACTGTGAAATTATTAAGAAAGTAAATACTTTACAAATCTGCTCATTTTTACATTTCGATGCATTGAAAAAACAGAAAGCGAAATAAATAATTTTAAGTTATCAGAAATGGTTACCTAACACTTTTTATTCGACTTTAAGTTATGGAACTACAGTCCATCCATAGTTACCAACTTTAATGGGCGAATGTCACTCAGTGCGCCCGTTAAAATATATGTATACAGGGGCAGTGACTTTATTCCAAGGTACATTTCTAAAGTGCTTTCTTTATCGTGAACAGACTATAAGCGAACTGCTGTCGTGTAATATGAATCTTGCATGACGGCTCATATAGCGGTTGATATACCGGCTCGTGCACCAGGGCTTGTAGAAGGTTTTACAAGAACCAAGTGCGGCTGCAGGTTCGTATAACATCAGCTTAACCGAGTCCAATCCCCGGCGGGGTCGCTCAGGGATTTCCGCACGTGGGAATCATGTCGAACGATTGTCGCTGGTTGGTGGGTTTTCTCGGGGTCTCCCGTGTCCCCTGTCCTTGTATTCCGACGCACGCTGCTCCGTACTTGCTTCGCTCCACCCTCATCGGCTCTCAAGGCTCCGATGTATTCGTGCCGTGACGACGTACGCCCTGGCTACTGTTCCCACACATGTACACCTGTTATCAATAAGCAGAAAAAATAATGGCAACTAGACGACTGCAGACAGAACAGTTGACAGGAAGGGATCAAGCAGTACAGCTGTACCAGCCCATCAGATAAGGGAAGTCCCATCGGTTAAGGGAAGTCCCATCGAGAAGGAAAATGCAGTATTTTTCTGAGGATAAATAAAAGAATTTTGCTACATTTAAAAAGAACCGAACTTGTATAATACGATTGATTTAGAGCGATAAAATATTGTGATATCAAGTATTCTTAGTCATTTGAGAGCAGAGCCCATTTTTTATTTTAATTGTACGTTAATAAAAATATATGCTGTTTGTATTGATTTAATTATAACAAGTTACTTAACAACTAATGAGCCTACTAACTCCATACATGGATCCAAACAGTGTTGAAGAATTTCTTAAAAGAGAAAATTGTAGGTATGCTTTGGCATCTTGCTGACAGAGATATTACTCTTGATGGAACCAGAAAAATATGCAATACTAATAAAACAATTACGTAATTACATATAAACACGAGCCTTAACCAGGATTCTAAACCAGACCCCTCGTAAGGTAAAGTGACCGAATATCGGCTACTTTTACAAACGTCACATTTATTTGTGGAAGGAAAAGAAATTAACAACCAGATATTTATCCAGTGCTTGCTTGGTTAAACATAGTTTAAGTCAGTATATGTTTAAATTAAGCAAATCATTTATGGAAATAGCAAAAAAATTAAAACCAAAACAATGCGAATTACAAATTTTCAAAAAAGGGATCCTAATATCGGATAGTAGGTATTCCTAATATCGGATAGTAGGTTTTCTTAATAATGGATTATTGAAACCCAGTCATAATTCTCCCAGACAATTAAACAAGCACATAACATGAATGTAAAACTTAAAAATTTTGCATTTGTAAGTATTTGCTGGTATTTACATATCAAATACTTATTACAGTTAACATATTCTTCATATGAAAATTATTTGAAAAGGTCTGCTGAAGAGATTAACATTTTACCGACTATAACAAACACAATAACTAAATCAAGGACTGCAGTTTTCATAGACAAAAGTTTTCCAGCTGTTTTTATCGACGACGTCACATGATTCGTGTACCCATCGTAGGCAACGAATACACTGAATCCAGTCGTCTCCAGAATGATCTTCGTGATATGGCACAGCACAATAGAGGCATTATTCGTCTGCACTGTCGCTGTCATCCATTGAAACAATAGGTGGGTCATCCTCCGAATCTGAATCTTCCAATTCTGTAAACATTGTCTTTCAACCTCCTCTCTTGTCATGTGCCTTAGACAATGCTAACTTCCTAGAAACAGATTTCGTTGCTCCCTTCTTCAAGATTTTAACATTTTGTACACTTTCCTGCTTGCCTTTAATTGAAGCATTCTGCTTACGTTTCCTTAACTGTGAATTTTCTAAACAGACTGTCAGCTGTGCCTTGTATGGAGAAGAGGTGACGATGGCAGTTTGTCCAGTCCTTCGACCTCTTTTAGAAGGCCCTGGTAAGTTAGGACACGGACGTAAATTGAACGAGCTGATAGTAACTGCACCATTTCCCTTCTTAGTCCCACGCGTAGCTCGACTTGCTTCGATTCCTTCACTAACTTCATCCATAGGTGTATCATGACTTGTGCCTCCTTGTTCCTTTGTACTGTTTTCGCATCTTTCCGTAAGCTGGCAAGTGGATTTCCCGACACTCCTGATACCATTTTCACGCATTAAATGTTCATCAGTGCTGTCATTCTCGACATTTTCAGGAATAAAATCTTGTTCTCCAAACACTAGGGGGTCAAAGGGCGATATGCCGTATCTTCTAAACCCGTTTACAGCCGATTCCATGGTAGCTGCTCTCAAGTAGGATCGTCCTATTAAAGATCCAACTTGGTAAACAGAAACAGCTCTGAAGGGATGGGCATCCAACCAATTTTCAATTTCAGCTGAATAAAACTTTTTAAATGGCGCCATGAAATCAACATCCAAAGGTTGGAGCTTGTGTGTCGAATATGGCTGTAAGCAAATCATTTTGACCCAATTCTGCCTTGCTAGTTCTATCACATCTAAATTTTTTGTATGAGGGTAATGATCGTCAAGAATCAGAGTCTTCAACAGTTGGCTTGACTAATTTAATAAAATGTCGCAACCAGTAGGGGAAAATGTGGTGTTGTATCCAACCAGATGGGTGGGTAGCTGCTATAGTACCAGGTGGTGTACTATCAAGAAGTTATGCTTTCATATTGGTTTGGGGGAAACTGGCATAGGTGGCACAAAATTACCTACCGCAGTCATGCATGTAACAACTGTAATCAGGGATCCTCGCTCTGCAGAAGACAACTTAGTAACTTCTTTCTTTCCCATGATGCTGATAATTTTGGAACATGTTCCCTGAACCACTGTCACACCAGTTTCGTCAACATTGTAGATTCTAGAAGGATAATGGTTTATCAGCTGCAGTTCTGTCTTCAAAGTTCAAAAAACATGTCGACTTTCGCTCTTGTAAAGATTTTCACTCTTGCTAATGAAACAGCACGAGGTTTTCTCACTGCTAGCTCTGGATGCCTATGGAGGAAGTTTTTCAGCCACTTTTTACCAGCCATTCCTTTCTCGGCAGTAAATGGATGGGTCAAATTATTTTTCACAGCAAGTTGGTAACCCTAACATCTCGTCTTCTAAGCCCATGTTAACGCCTGTCCATTTCTTTGCAGTAGGCAGATAACTGATCTTCAAGGTCATCCCCTGAAGAACTCTTCCTTCCCAAAGGAGTAGACAGAAGCTTTTCGACGTCTTTTTCCTTGCTATTCGCGTAATTTTCCAATGTAGATATCGGGAAGTTAAAGCTTTGGTAGCCTTAAGGTAACACACGTCTTTATTTTTCATTGCGTCTATGGCTTTCCGCATTGAGTCTGGATCCCACTACCTTCATTTTCCGGCAGTAGACATCTAAAACAATAAATATGTAAAATAAAGTTAGCAAAAAAATGTAATATATCACGCTCAGATATTATAGGCTTCTTGTTTCTGCGTGAAGATTTTTTTTTTACAAATATAGGTCTAAATAAGTTTACAAAAATTATAATGTCTTTACAAACATGAAAATAAGCATCAGGTAGGTTATTAGGATCAGTTAATGTGGTTGGCAAAATTGAAAGTGATAATAATATGACTGTCACTTTTCTAAGACTATGTGGGCTGTTATATTTTTATCCCTGTGCTATAGCATTTTTATCGTGGCAGTTAATTAATAGACTCTGAAAAACTTGGCAATGCACTTCACACAGCAAATAGTATTACTACAAGAGATTGATTAATTTTTATTTCACAATACGAAACTACACTGCGTTTGTAAATTAATTTTAATGACTAGTGGCATGACAAAGTTGTTCTTCGTTGAGCGCCTTTCTGCGGTAAAAATAGCGCCCTATTATCCGATATCAGATAGAGTATCAATCACTATCCGATATTCGGCAACATACAGCTTCGGATGGTAAACTCTACTGTGCCAAAACCCAACTCGTATTTGCATTTATAACACTTGCACATTAAACTGCATTAAATATAGGTTAGTCTACAATATAAAGGTGAATTTTAACAACGCACCTTCTGCCCGTAATATGCCGTCCAAATTTTCCTTGGACATTTAGGAACTTAACAAAATACACAAACAACTGTGGCATCTGATTCGCAGCCAACTACGCCTGCACACTCTCGTGGGTACAATGGCTACCTTTAAGTAACTGTTTAGTACTGTGGCCGGTAGAGTGCAGCATCTGTGACTTCAGATATCCCGGTATCCGATATTACGAACGTATCCGATATTCGGTCAATTTACCGTACTGTAAGTCGGCATGTAACCAACTATATTACATAAATAGGATTAGGATTACAAGTATCAACTTCAGTCTTAACCAGTCTAAAACATTTTGGAAGACAGGGTTTACTAAACAGAAATATTTAGAGGTCAGCCATTTTTCAATCAAGTATATGATTCACTTAAATCACGTAAGTTTACATGGCCCTCTGTAGCACAACTTGTGGAGAAAATTTGTGAGAATCAATTTTTTGGTTCCCGAGATATTGCGCAAAAGCCTCATTTTCTTGTGCTGCTATCTTCATAAAAGGCGGGCAAATAATCCTAATACTGTTGTTCGTCATAGATAAAGCATATAATATTTGTGTGAAATTATATGGAACATAACGACATACTAACATAATAAATTTACGCGGCTGTTATAGTGATAATATGTGACAACCCTCTTACGTCACAAAAATTAAGTTGGACTACAAAATTATAATTGGTCGCCTGAAATTGACTGAGATCGGTTGATAGTTTTTCAAGATATACCAGTAAATGTTTATTTTTATGTGGTGCTATTATACAAATCGGTGGAGAAAGAGGTTTTGTGTATACACATATAAATGTAGTAATAGATAATTCCAGTATATCACGTTAAGTTGAAATGTGTTGCATAGTTTCGTAGATACAGCATACTAAGCAAAAATATTTATATGACTACCATTTTGAAAACAAGTGTATGACTCACATAATACATAAATATTTGTATTTATGTATTATATGACAAATCCAAATATTACTATACCACAGTAATATTTGGTTGCGAAATTTGGTAGGAATCGGTAAATTGTTTCCCGATATACCTATGGTATAGAAATTAATTAATTATTTTCATGTGACACAATACTACAAAATAATGAATAAAAGAGGCTCTGTGTATACGCATATTATTGTTGTAATAGGTGGTGCCAACATACAAAGTTTAGTTGAAATTGGTTGCATGATTTTTTTGCAATTTCGAAGATAAGCGTCTGGCTTACTTAAACATGCAATTTTGCATGGCCTACCATAGCACTACTTGTCTGCCAAAATTTGTTGGAATCAGTTCATTGTTTCCCAAAATATGACAGATGTTATTTTAATGTTATGCTTTCTTACACTGTGAAGGACAAAAAGACTAAATAGATACTGCCAGCATTCAAAAGATAAGTTCTAATTTTTATTACATGTATACGTTACTATGCCATCATAAGAAAAATTATTAATATAGCCACTATTTTGAAAATAAGTGTTTGATCCACTAAAAAATAGTAATATAAATGTCCTTCCATAGTAGTGTTTGGTTGCTAATTTTGGTATTTATCGGTAGATTGTTCTCCGACATAGGACACAAAAACTTTTTTTTTCACTTGACGCTATTTTAAAGAATGGCAAACAAAAAAGTTTGATTCTAGATACGTTTAATTTTTCTCATAGATACTGCCAATATACAAAGTTAGATTGAAATTGTGTTCATGGTTTCGTAGCTATAGCATACTAAACTAAAAAATGATATGACCCCCATTTCTAAAATAAATGTCTGACTAACTTAAAACATACCAGTTTACATGGCCTGCCATAGTCGACCTACTATACACTGTTCACGATAAAGTGAGCACTTTTGAAAGCCCTGCTAAAGTTCTATTTTCTTACCCATTATGTATCATTTTGCCACATTTAAACAAACATTGTCATGTGACTGCCACATGTAAACAAACATTGCCATGTGACTGCCACATGTTAAAATCAATGTTTACTTTGCAGGACTGGCTAAATGTTTTGGACCCTAAGTGATGAGCATTCATAACTAATTACATAATAACTGTAGTACACAATACCCATGAAGTGTGTAAATGAATGTATTGTATATACATATTATAAGTATAAAAATATGTAATATATGCGATATGTGTTAAACATGTAACATACATATAATGCATTATATATATATATATATATATATATATATATATATATATATATATATATATATATATATATATATATATATATATATATATATATATATATATATCATGCATTATATACATCATATATGTTACATGTTTTATATATAGTATTATACCTGTTTTATGTGTATTGTGTATGTTACATGTTTAACACATATCGCATATATTACATATTTTTATACTTATAATATGTATATACAATACATTCATTTACACACTTCATGGGTATTGTGTACTACAGTTATTATGTAATTAGTTATGAATGCTCATCACTTAGGGTCCAAAACATTTAGCCAGTCCTGCAAAGTAAACATTGATTTTAACATGTGGCAGTCACATGGCAATGTTTGTTTACATGTGGCAGTCACATGGCAATGTTTGTTTACATGTGGCAGTCACATGGCAATGTTTGTTTACATGTGGCAAAATGATACATAATGGGCAAGAAAATAGAACTTTAGCAGGGCTTTCAAAAGTGCTCACTTATATATATATATATATATATATATATATTATATATATATATATATATATATATATATATATATATATATATATATACAATGTAAAATATACAATAAAAAAATATGTAACATATATAATCGTTTGGATCATGTCTAAACTCTGATAGACAAAAACTTTACAAAACAAATAACAAAGTATCGAATAATGAACGCCCTAGCGATGAAGTTATGGAAACCGTGAAACAGCAAACATTAAACTTGGGCAGTGAACAAGGACCAACACGGCATGTTAAAAAAGGACACACAGAACACGACACCATAGTTATGCTGATAAATAATTTGGAAGGGCAGACAAATACAGATTTTTAAATAGACTAGCACTACTGCACACCTAAGGTACATCACTTGTCACACAAATTACCAAATATTTAAAAACTGTACTGCAAACTTAACGTTTCCCACGACTCACAATTTTCTAAGTGCCCCATCGCTCTGTAGCATGACTAGTAAAACGTCAGGTCGAAAACATGGTAGCTGTGTTTGGCCTCAGCTGACTGAAGTGAAGTACAACTAAGTCATCAGGAAAAACATACGTCCTGCAGACATAAGGTAGCGGCGTAACGTAGCAGACGTCTGAAGCATAGAGCGAGGCCATGCAAGGCCTTTAATAAACAACCACAGCAAATAAAAAAATAACGATGCATTAAGGGTAAAGGGGAAGGCAGGGAGGCAGAACAGCGAGGAAAGACGAGCGGATCTGATCCGAGCAAAGAGTACACCACTGCACAGAAGTAGATAGTGCTAATAAACTTAATGTGACGGTGCTAATGTGGCAGTATATATAATATGCAATACATAAAAAAGTAAAATATATATAATATGTGCATGCATATGTACATTTTTAGAATTACTTTATATGCACCTTTATAAATGGAGATGAATATATTTCAACATAGTCTTATTAAGTATGTATAAAATAAAAATTATTTACACTAAAAATATAAACATATCAACAAATGAATTTGTGTATACGCGCATTTTTTTGACTCCATTACTCTGTGTCCGTTCCCTTCTGAGACCCACCAAAAATGTATTGAACATTTATACTGTGAATTGAAGTGATAACAGAAAGGTATACCAGGCTTGTAACTGGCACCTTCTTCATTTGTACAAAATAATTCTAAAAATAAAGTATATTATTTATAGCCAAGTGTAATGCCGATCCGATGATGGCCACATTTCCGGCGTCTCTTGTGGCCCCAATGGGTGCGACATTTACTTTTAGTCTAACCCACACAGACATCAAGAAAGCGATTTTACGGGTAAAGTAAATGGACTCTCATCATTATTGCGGTTACTTCATGCAATGACTGCAGCAAAACTGAAAACCTTAATAAGAAAAATATTTAAAGAAAATTACTATACTTACAAAAAATGGTTCATGCATGCACACACAAAGCTGAAATAAATGTTTTTTCATTAATGTAAAACCAATACATATCCACAAATGACAGTAAAATGAAAATGTGAAGGACAAATTATAAAAGTAATACTTACAGACAAGTTACTTTTATCTAGTGTCTATTTTGACTTCATTCCTCAGGAAGATATTTTCTTTTGTTTATTTCTGAATAATCACAACTATGGAAGTTTTGTAACGCTTTTAGGTAACGTTTATATTAAAAATTGAAATGTTAATAATTGATTGTTTTAAAAATGTCTGAGATCAATTGAAAAGATTTATTTTAAATAAACCCGCTACCAAATCTATATACAGACCTTAATTTCTTCGGTACAAATGTAGCAACATAAACAAACTAATATTATTATCATTATATCATTTGTAGCCAAGCCCCTGTGCTTTTGTGTTCTGTGTGTGCTTATCGTTATAACTGTGAATGTGTTAGGTATGTCAATTGTAGCCCGGCCCTTATTGAAAGCAAGTTCATACAGTTTCATTAGAATACTAAATTTAACACTTACACTGTGTATTAAACTAACCTTTAAAAACCATGCATTCGCAAGTAAACAGGAGCTCTGGAAGTCTGGGGTGTTGACTGTGCTGTGTAATTTACAGTCACATTAAATTTCAATGCCTACAATATTTTTGCGGCCAATGTGGCAGATATAACAAACAATTAGGCCTACTCAGGAACGCATACTATCATCGTTGATATTTCTAAAAACATAGCAAGTTGTCTTGTCGAACATCCATTACGAAATTTGAACATGAAATTTTTCTATATCTGTTGACAATCAAATGTAAATATTTTCTAATTTTTCTTACGGCAAACATTGCCAAATAAAACAATACTTGCATCAAGAAAGTATGTCTGCAACTAGCACAGCTATAAGTCTACAGTTAACAAATCCAGCTTCAAATTTTGTAGTTTACAATGTCGGAACACCTTTGGTGTAGAATCAAACTGTGACGTTTAAGTTATGTTAGCAATAGTAAAACTTAATAATGTAACTTGGGATGAATAACTACATGAACACAAGTTTGAGGTTAGGCCTACATTACATAATAACGCAGTGATTTTAAAATGTGTCAAATTAATGTATAATTATTGAAAGCCACATTTTCTCTTGTTACCAACGCAGGTTTAATAAAGGTTACATGGCTGGGCGTAAATAGATACCTACAGATGTATTTGAGGTTAGGTCCACATGACAAAACAACACAGTGATATAAAAGCGTGTAAAATTAACGTATATTTACTGACTGCCAAATATGCACATGTTACCAAGACAGATTTGAAAGAAAGGTTAAACAGATGGGCGTAGGTAGAGTGGTACAGATAACTTTTTTTATTATTTGTCAAATTTAGGATATAACATGTTTATAATATCACGTTTCTAACTGTCGATTTCTACTTGTTCTTTTTCAACGATTTTCTTCAATAACGTACTGGGGATAAGCGGGGAAAACACGTCGTAAAAACACATTTACATTTACCTCCGAACAGTTGCAATTGAAATTTTCATCATTTCTGCAACTCGTTCGATCACCTTGCACTGCTTCATATCTCCTCGACGAATTAAGGAATAAACACTTTCAGCGAGATTTATAATGTCCTCCTGACGCTGAATATCTGTACGTAGTTTGCTGAAACTCATAACTTTACAGAAAATCACTACAACACAATTAAACACTATACGATCTATAATAAAACAATGTTGATTGTAGATAAGCTGAAAAAATAAATGAAAAATATTAAAACACAACAACTTCCAGTTTCCAAATTTATAGCTTGCCTCGCAACCACTCCACACAAGCAAAGCCAAGCAATAAGCATGAAGGAACCACAACAACAGGCCGTTAGTTTTGATCGTTGCGCCGATCACGAGACACAATATAATTATGAGTTACAGTAAATACATTATCTATACGTCAATAATTACTTTAACGTTTAAAAAATAAACTTCAAACAACTTAAGTGGCCATACATTTTAACATTACACTTGCAATACCGCGTTATTTCTTAGAACTACTTCTCACATTTCACTGCCAACATAACTGGGTGTGTTCATCCACAGCCTGACTGGTGACACATGATTATACATACGCAGTTAAGGGCGGTGGTTTTTTCTTCTCATGGTTATTTCTAGAGTGCTCACTTTAACGTGAACGGCTTTTACCGACTTGTCAGCCAAATTAAGGAAGTAATCAGTTGATATGTTCCCAAGATATGACGTAATAAATTAATTTTTTTATGTGCTACTGTATTACCAACGCCCGATAAAAAGGTCTAGGTATTGGCATATTTGGTGTTTCAGCATTCCAAGTTTGGTCAAAACAGATCAAATGGTGTGGCAGGTATAGCAAATTAAACAAGAATATCTATATGGCCACCATTTTGAAAATAAGTGCATCATATATATAATGTCACACGATGTTGTACATAGCCTACCATAGTATTCTATACATTATAAATTTGGTGGGAATCGGTTACGCAGTTTGGGAAAAATTATGTACCTAATAGCTTTATTTTTATCTGGTGCTGTCTTACAAATTCGTGGATTAATAACAATGAAATAAAAAACTATTGTGAAACATGGCTTTTAATGATGTAATTTCAAAGTACAAAATTTGGATTAAATATGTTATATGGTTGCCGAGATACGATACAGCGCCCTAACATTTTAACGTCCGCTATTTTGAAAATTAGCATTCGCTTGGTCGAAAACAATACAAATGAGATTTTCCTACAGAATGGCGTAGTTTAAGTCTTATGCCGATATTACAGAACATTCAGTTTGGCATTACATATGTAGTACCACCTCGGGCGATTGAAAAGCGATGACCAGTAGTTAAATCAGGAATGTATTTCTGAACGTAGTTTTTTATGCCCTGAGATGGTATCAGACATGTCACGGTTTGTTATTCAAAGCCCCGTGCGAGGCTATAAACAAGTGGAAATGACATTGTTGTACACCGCTTATTTAACGTAGCTTTTGCGAGAAACATATGTGAACATTTCATTTGTAACGTTCTATTTAATACTGTTAGTTATTATAGAATTGAAATAATCGTGCTTACAAAAATAGAACATAATTATTTCTTGAATTATAATCAAATGTAATATAGTTATTTTGCTCTTTCTTGCATAACAACTTGTAGATTTAATTTTGCGCAAAGTGCCGATCGCTGACTTATTAGCGTGTTTAAACAGCATACTGCTGACTACAGTTTTTTCGAAATGTAATTTCATACATCTCTATTGGCAATATTTTTGGTAATTTTATAACTGGTATTTTTACGTCCTTTTTTGTAATACGTAAATTAGACACTCACATTTTAAATGGCGAACTTGTGTTTTAACAGCGGAACTGCAACTTTATGGTTGTCAGGTGTCGTCGTCGTGTGTGTGTGTGTGTGTGTGTGTGTATATATATATAATATATATATATATATATATATATATATATATATATAATATAGACACACACACACAGCGTAACTTCACTACTGCAAGAGAGGGACATACCCTCCTACACTACCTCGGAGATGACGGACATGGTGTTGGTGTATGGAGAAGCGAGAGGACACGGAGGGGAAGCTGCACGTTTGTACAGCCAGCGATATCCTGCACGACGTCAGCCTAACTATCATACGTTCGGGAACGTCACACAGCGACTACGAGAAACGGGCATGTTTTAGCGGCGAGGTGGACCCATAGACTAAATATGAAGCAGACCGATCATTCATCTTCTGCGCATGGACCCAACATTGACCTACCCCAATTGTACACAACTGTCAAAGTAACATGGTCAACAGTGATAAACGTGTTTGTTTATATCTTAATTTTTAAATTACAGGTACTATTATATTAATAAAATACTTTTACCAGTTTTAATTTAATCAAACTGCATGAAAAATTGGTTAGAGGAAGAATACATTCACCTCAAAGCATGTGTTTACAAATCATTTTTCTAACCTAAAATTAAAACAACGCCATTTTCGCTCAACATGTTGGCAGAAAAGCAGTTCAATGTTGGGGCATGGAAATTGGTTGTGCACAGGAACAGCTGCTGCGACCTCACAGTGTGTGAGAGAAGCAAGCATTTCAGGTAGCGGATTATGTCCCTCGTCGAGAATTTTGCCAGTGGTTCCTACATCAGTGTGAAACGAAGCCACATACACACAGGAACAGTCGAAATAGCCACATTTGGGATGACACTAACACACATGCAACTAGAAACAGCGGCTACCATGATCGATATTCGGTCAAGATTTGGGCTCGGATACTTAGCGACAATGTTATTGGGCCGTACTTACGGCCAACCTGTTTGACAGGCTTCCGGTATTGGTATTTTCTGCGGTTCACGTTGCCAAACTTACTGAAGGATGTTCCGCTCGCCGTCAGACAATGGATCTGGCTACAACACGACGGCGGTTCACCCAACTTCACGAGGATTGTGTGTGACCACGTAAACACAGCATGTCCCGATCACTGGATAGGACGGGACGGGCCTGTTCAATGGCCACCACGCTCGCCGGACCTCAACCCATTAGACAATTGACTGCAGGGATTCGTGAAGGCGTTGATATACGAGACAGCAATTGAATCCGAGAAGGACTTGTTTGCCAGGGTCATAGCCGCATGCGATAATGTGTGAGACGTACCAGGTGTCTTTGAAAGGGTAGCCAGCCTCTAATGCATCGCTACACCTACTGCAATGAAGTTGGAGGTGCGTATTTCGAACAGTTGATAGTATGATGAGATTTTCCAAGCTGTAATGGCTGCAATGATAGTTTTTTTTGCTGTCAGTTAGTGCCATACACATGCAAAATCATTGAACACATTGTGACTAACCAAATTTATTAAAAACATTACTGCAGAGTCGCACTTACTCTCAGCATACTGTATTATCCCTAATCTCTTCTTATCACATCAGATCCAGACAAGTTCGTTACCACATTTCGACTACCTGTTAACACATGTGGTTACAGAATCCGCAGAGCAGCCAGAGTTAGGAGTTGCACAGTAATATTTTTTCTTCCTTTCTACCCCCTAGCTTCGTCCATAACGTTAAACTCTTTCAAATGGGGGCCACGGTGGCTGAACGGTTAACCTGCTCATCTCCCACCAAGGCGTTCCGGGTTCAATCCCCGGCCGGGTCACTCCGGATTTTCGCATGTGGGAATCGTGCCGAACGATGCCGTTGGTCAGCGGGTTTTCACGGGCATCTCCCGCTTCCCCCGCCCTTTCATTCCGGCGTCTCGCCATCTTCACCTCGTTTCACTCTCATTGAGCCGGGAGATGCTCTTAAGACCTCGCTGTTAAAAGCCATCCAAATCTTTTCACTATTCTTCTTTCAAATGTCTTTAATAATACAAGGACAAATCGCATTTATCATGAGAGATTTTAATTACTGTTGTAGGACATGGTAATAAAGAAATTTTATATACGTTAAATAATAAACGAAACCACCTTAAAGAAGCGCAAAATAAATTACTGATATAACTCATGGGCCCACTTTCTTCTAAATGAGTGCAAGTAATTCTTAGTGAAGTTTTTAAAAACTTAGATGTAATGTGGACCTCGAGGTATAGTTTACAGCAATATCACTAGGGAAGGAGCCAGAAACATATGCAATAGTAATGCGGCAATTACATATATACACGTACCTTACCAGTGATTAAAACTCAGAAAACCTCTTATCATTAGCTAACGTGCAATCAAATGCATTATAGGGGTTGGATTCTCTGCATCAGCTTCGGGTGTATCTAGTCTAATGTTTTGAATGATGGGGTTTACTAATCTGAAATATTTACAGTGTTGTCATTTTTAAAATAAGTGCCTAAGCCACTTAAAACACGTATGATTTTATGGCCCACTGTAGCGGTACTTGTGTGAAGAAATTGGTGAAAATTTGGTTGGTAGGTTACCGAGATATTGCATAAAAACTTTATTTTCTTTTTTGTGCTATCATACGAAATTGTATAAAAGGAGGTTCAATTTACGATGGGCATAATAGATACTGCCAGCATACAAAATATGGATGAATTTGGTATGTTTAATATATATATATGATAAACTTCTCAAAATTATTTGTATGGCCGCCTTTTTGATTATCATTGTTTGTCGCCACTTAAATCATGTTAGTTTGCATTAGCTACTCTAGCACCACATGCGTGTAAAATTTGATGGGAAGAAATTTATTGGTCCTCGAAATATGGAATAAGACCTACAATTTTTCATGCAGCAATCTTCATAAATGGAGGACGAAAATGTTATGTATTAGCATATTCTATGAATGTCATAGTTAGTGCCAATATACAAAGTTCAGTTTATTCGGTTAGATAGTTTCATAAATACGACATACTATGCTAGAAGGTTTATGTCGCCGCCATTCTTAAAATAAAATGCCTGGGCAATTTAAATCATACAAATTATTGTGGCCTACCATAGTACAGCTTTTTCGCAAAATTTAGCAAGAATCGGTTGGTTGTTTCCAAAGAAATTACATAATCCTTTTGTCATGTGGGGTTACTTTACAAAATGGCGGAGAAGTAATGATCTGTATAGACACATCAGATGGTTGCAATAGAGACTGCCGGAATAAAAAATAAAGTTGAAATTGGTTCCGTATATCGTAAATATAGTACACTAAGCTAAAAATATTTTTATAGCCGCCAGCTATTTAGAGAATATCTTTCTGGCGCACTCAAAACATCTCAGCTTACATGGTTTACAATAGTGTTACTTGTTGGCCAAAATTGGTAGAAATTTGTTGGTATTTGACCCTGCCTGGGACGCCACCGCGTACGTACTATCGCTGTACTGATTCCCAGTAGAGTGCACTGAAGCTCTATACATGGCAAGTGCATGAAGCTGGTTACTTGAAGGGCGTAATAGGCGTTTGAGTGTTACATAACCGGTGTATTTCCAATGCACACAATGAACTGAAGGCTTACAAGCATCTAAAATATTCAGCTGGTTTTATTTATCATTTCCCCCACGATATCTGCCAGGGTTCTACTGCAAAACCATAACTACAGTATAATCACGGTTTCTTCACACTTTATACGAAACCTTTGATAAATCATCCCATGTATGATGTGTCTGGCGGTTTCCTAAATATGCCAAGTATCACAAGCATTTTATACTTTCGTTAACATAAAAGTATCATATTTTTAGTTAAATAGAAATTTTACTTATATATTATCTCTAAGCTATAATTTTCCATAAGTATTTAATATGAGAATAACTAGAAATAAAATAGTTGTGTTGGTAATTCATAGTAACAAAAAATTCTTATGCAAAATATCATGTAACTGAGTGCGCACGAATGGGGCACGTCGTCCCTTTGTCGTCATCCTCTAGACATGGTTAGGCTTTGTTTGCATGAGGCGAAGGAATATCCTGGAAGTAGGAGTTTATCAGTGTGGCCTCAGAAAAGTAGGAAATAACAGTGATTGGACTATAACTACTACGGTCACGATGGCCCAGTAGACAGTAGTGGGGGGAGTTGAGTATATTAGACAAGTGCGCTCTTATACCGGAATCACATAGCCCTGACGAGCACACCACGACCATTTTCAATGTGCCTGCTCGAATTTATAGCCCGACAATGTTTATTGACGCGATACGAGTAGACTTTTTCGGATCCATTCAGAAGGCGCTGATTAACTACGCTAGTTTCAAAGGCGGTGGGCAGACGGGAAATTTGGAATACATGATGGTGACAAAGTTTTATGGCGAATGCATACAAAGATAAAATTATGATTTATAATAGTTAAATACAATAATTTTCATAATTTGTTTTCTTTTAAGCTACTTATTTCCCATTCTAGGGAAAGCTTATCATGCAATTTCATTTTGCAAAGTTGTACACTCTGTGCGTCGTGCCGCACTACACGACGAAGAATATAAATAATTTGTAATCCAGAATTGCTGATCGTACAACAGATTTGGTGGACTTACGTCAGATCTATATTGTATTTTATTGGTTGTTTAGTTTTAAGTACCGTGTCGTGCTTGCGGTGGCGTGCTGGTCGGAGCTATGTAATTCCGGCATTACAAAATTGACAAAAAAGGCATCACATTTAACCATGAAACTACCTACATAAACTTCTTTAACCTTCAAAATTAAGGTATGGATTCGAGATTATTCGTATCCATATGAGAAGTTAATTCACAGTTACTCCTAGCCTTTCTGAAGCCCTGCTTAAGAACTACTTCCAGTATATTCCTCTGCCTCATGCAAACAAAGCTTAACCAAGAATTGAAAATCACACCAACTGGACAACGCACCGCATTCGTGCCCACTCAGTGTAATTATATTTTGCATAAAAATAATTTCTTGTTGGGCATCGTTAACACACCTATATTCTTACTGTTTTATTTATATTAATTATAAATTAAATAAACCGATTATATAGAATATAAGTAAAAGTTTAATTTCACCAAAAATAAAATACTTTTATGTTAGCACACGTGTAAAATGCTCGTGTTAGATAGTATATTCTGGAAACAACCAGAAACGTCATACATTCTGTGATTTTTTTGTAGGTTTGATTCAAAAAGTGTGACGACAACCGCGTACAGGCTACATAGGATATTCAGATAAACGGAGCACTTTTGAAATCCCTGCTTAGCATCTATTTGTATGCAATTTGTGTATTCTTCCATCACTTTAACATTGGGATGGGTCTAATCACTTTGCACATACATCAGTCAATTGTAACTCTACTCATTTTCACACTTATATACAACAAATACAGAAAGCAAGTGAATTAATGTAAGATGTTTACCTAGCACATACAATTCGACGCTAAGATGTGGAACTACTTTCCAGTTGTTCGTCACCAACTCCTCCGCGCACATGATAGTCGGCGTGTGCAGGTGAGACCAGCGTTATTTTTCCAACGTTGATTTTAGGAGTCCAGTTAAGGCTGTTGGACACCCAAGAAAATAATTATTTTTTAATTGTACCAAACATGGTTCAGCTTGTACGCATTGTATTGGATGACATTTCTCTCAAAGAAAACCACTCACACTTAATATGTTTTTAAATAGTTGGATGTAAAATTCCACTTTTTACTGGTTTACCGCAGCCATAATAACAAACACTAACTAAGTTGTACAAACAAATAAATTGACAATGCGAACTGATGCCGTGGGCTACCGCGCGACACACATATAATCACCAAATGACCGCCCATATATATGGACAAATTTTAAATACACAGACCTTTTGCATATTTTGAACATTTTTTAAAAAACTCATGAAAGGTTATCCGGTATATGTAAAGCGGTAGCCTACATCATTAGTTTACTATGTCTATTTTTGTTTTGTTTTTCTTTAGTGTTCTAACGACTGTGTTTTTAGCATTACTTAATGCTCGCCACAATGTAGTGTTTGGTGTGCAGATAATGGTCACCAGATTATATTTTAGTAATTTGCATATTATTTCGTGGAATATATAGATATTATTTCTTACACAACAATTAATCAAAATATTTGTTTTTCCAATTTACATTAATGTGTATAATAATTTATGCATTTCTACAACTTTAAAATTATTTAAGTTTGTGTGATATTTGTCTACGTCACGTGGTCGTACATCTGAAAACCATATGTTGATGGTTGTCAGGGCACCGAGGTAAGTTGTCAGCCTCGTTGGTGTAGTCGCCCCGTGATTGGCTGTTCAAGTAAGCGTCAGTTTAAGCTTTAAGTGAAGGAGTCTAGCCACCTTGCTTTCGTCTCTACTGATAGGCGGTCTGCGACGTGTGTCACGGGGCACGGTAGAATTTTGCATTCTTATTAGGGATTTGGTTCGAGTTCCGTTCATGGGAATCCAGACTGCTGGAAGGTGAAGCCGGTACAGGAAGAGATGAAGATTTGAGTCTGCTCGCGCTTCATACGCGTTAGATGTTTTAATTTTAGTTCGCCACCCGCGAGTTTCGAGTGGTACATGACATACTGTATGAGCGCGTACCCAGGTTCGTGAACCTGATTAGAGAAGGCGCCGGAATCGAACCAGCAACATCCAACAGCGTAGAACTTCCAGATTCGACTGACACTAAATTTTATTTCTGATTTATACGCTATGATTTCTACCAGTTGAGACAGATTAGAACGAAGGCCGAAGATCAACTTTGAAAAAGAAGCCAGCCAAACACGCAGTCTTGGAATGTCGTAGAATCTTTTCTAATCAACTATGTCCAACGCATACCCCGTTGCTATTCTACTCATGATCCCAAATCATATTGGTGTGAGCTTTTTAAGAATGATTAATCAAAAACAATACTTAAATGAGAGTTAATTTAAATTGGCGCTGATCACTGGGCAAGGCTCTATTAGTTACGGCCATTTTAATACATGTATGTTTCTCACTCTCTAATTTCCTCAAAATTATGTGTATGTTGAATCATCAATATTTTTTTCTTCATAAAGAATTTGAGCTGTTTGTCTGAGATATTCCAGTACTTCAATAAATGTCAGATTCGTGAGATTTTCACACAGAGTTTCATTAGAATTAGTGGAGTAGCAATCTGCTATATTTCAGTGATCTATCCACTTGTGTTAGGTCTCACTAGCTACTACAAGATATTTTATGAGTCTCTCTCGCGGTAGGTTCGAAGAGGGGAGAGTACTTGAGAAGTGTTATTCTTACTGCAGTGATCCTGATATAGGGTATGTCTTAAGGTGGCGTAAGTATTGTCAACCAAAGTTTGACTAGTATGTGTAAATTTTATGCACACTCTACATGCAGTTTTTTCTACATTAATTGCATATGTTAATAATGTACTCATTTCACATATCCGTTATTCTAGCTCACACCACAAAAACTATAATTGTATGTAACACACAAGTAGTGAGAGCGGCGGGCTCCGGAATCAAATGTCACCGGCAGGCATAGTGACATAAGATAAACCAGGGAAGGAGTCTCGGACAGGAGCACACAAACTGGTGCTACCTCTTCCAATGTCATTTAAGGCTTCCACCCACCTCTCTAACAACTAATCATAGTGCTGTGATTGCTCATTGGTTGGGGAAAGTCATCAATTATGCCTTAAACTATTTTGTAAGCATAGTTAATCATCTTTTCCCAACCGTTGAAGATATAGTCATCAAATTCATAAATTACACACCATCCATGATATCCATCACAGTGGTAAGGTCAATTATGCCTTAAGCCCTTTCTGGCAAGGTCAATTATGCCTTAAGCCCTTTCTGGCAAGGTCAATTATGCCTTAAGCCCTTTCTGGCAAGGTCAATTATGCCTTAAGCCCTTTCTGGCAAGGTCAATTATGCCTTAAACCCTTTTATAGATATAGTCATAATTTCCGAACCATTAAATCTATAGTCATCAAATTCGTAACATACACATCATCTCCAATGTTAGTTACGGTGGTAAGGTCACATATGTGTTAAGCCCATTTCTAAGGATAGTAAGTCATAATTTCCGAACCATTAAAGCTATAGTCATAAGATTCATAACATCAGCATTGTATCCAGTATCCATTACAGTGGTAAGGTCAATTTTGCCTTAAGCCCTATCAAGTAAGGTCAATTATGCATTAAGCCATTTTATAAGCACAGTTAGTCATAATTTCCGAACCCTTAAATCTTTAGTCATCAAATTCATAACATACACATCATCACAGAAGTCAATCGCGTTTGTAAGGTCAAATATGCATTAAGCCCTTTTATAAAAATAGTTAGTCATAATACCCAACCATTGAAGCTATTGTCATCAGATTCATAATGTACACATCGTACCCAATATCAATAAGTTGGTCGAGTCAAATATGCATTAAGTTCTTTTATAAGCATAGTTACTCATAATTTCCGAACCATTGAAGCTATAGTATAAACTTCATATCATAGGCATTGTTCCTGATGTAGCTGAGAGTAATGGGGTCATTTATGCATTAAACCATTTTATAAGCATACTTAGTCATAATTTCCGAACCTTTGAAGCTATAATCGAATCTAGGACAGCACACTTAAAATTATTTTATTTTTTGAATTTAACAAAACTTTTTTTTTCAAGTTGGCTTACTAGATAATCAATGTAATGTTATTTTTGGAATGTGAGGTTCGAATCTTGGACAAAGCACTTAATATTATTGTAATTTTGGTTTTAACAAAAATTTATATTTAAGTTGGAATCCTGGTGAGGTACATAATGTAAAGTTATTTTTGGAATATGGGGTTCGAATCTCGGACAAGGTACTTAATAATATTTAATTTTTGAATTTAACAAAACTTTGTTTCTCAGTCGGATTCCTTGTGGAGTTAGATAATGTAATGTCATTTTTGGACTACATGGTTCGAATCTCGAACATAGCAGTTGATATTATTTTATTTTTGAATTTAACATTTATTAAATTTTGTGTTGGATTCCTACTGGGAGTACTTAATATATTGTACTTTTTGGTTACCATTTCGATTCCTGGGCGAATCACTTAGTAATGAAAATAAATTCCAGGTAAGGCATTGAATGGTGCAAGTGAGTTAGGGTAGAGAGAATTACACTTACAGCTACAATTCCCTAGCTGTTGGCTCAGTGACTGCAGTATTACCTGTTCGAAGTCCCTTGCTTGGCAGATGCTCAACGACTGCTGCATTCGCTGGTCTCGACTCGTTGCTGTGGAGGGGGAATGCAGTTGTATTATGTAATTGTGTAATAACATAATCGTACAAATCCATAATCGCACAACCAAACTTACTATGTATGTGCATGAATAACCATGTAATTAGCATCATCGACTACAATTATAATTAGCAGGTTCGACTACTGACCAGGTTACTTGAAGTAGTATTAGATATTTTTGAGACTGTAAGCTTCAATTCCTATGCAATGCATTTATGTTATTTTGAATATTGAATTTTTTTTTGTTTTGGTAATTCCCAGGAAATGCAGGTGCGTAGTCACATATTGACTGAAGGTTCACAAATAAGGATGAGTGTTCTTTCCTGGGAAAAACGAGAAATGCATTGAATTAAGCAATCACTCATATAGATTCTTCGGAGAGAAAGTAATATGTTGCACAACCACACATGTTGATGTCTCTGTAGCTAACACACTTTCACCTATACCCTGCACTTTGCAGCCTTACCGGTCATCTCAGTTGGTGTGCATCATGGCTTGGACAGCCAACAGGATGGGAGCTCTGACGAATGGTTAGTGGATTAGATGGAGAACGAATTTCGATCAGCAGATAAAAACTATGTATTTAATGTAATATAATTCATTTCTCTTTTAAAATATACAGAAATGTTTATGCTGACTAATGTGTATATGGATTTGTATTCTCAAGAACGAGTTGTAATATATGATAACACCACAAGAATCGAATATGCACACCAGGTCAGATGCAATGTACCTGCATTTTCCTAAATGTGGACATCTGTGATTGCAGCTCACATTTCTCTTTTAAGTGTCAACATAGATGATTGTGTAAGTGAATGGAATTTTACTAAATTCTCGACATAAAAATAAATATTATACATTTTCTAAACTTAACCCTGTTCGGAATACGAAGTCGGTAATAATTGCACAATGCAATTTCGAAAACGAACACTTTACATGAGTTTACCAGAAATCGATGAGTGCATTAGTTAGTTTCCAACACTTGGATGGGACAGAATGTATTCCTACATTTTCCATACACTTACCATTCACACAATATTGTTCAGAAATTTCCCATTGAAGTTAACAAAGATATAAAACCTTGCTCTAACCCTAATCGATACCAAGTTTTGTATAAGATTAGTTCTCATCGACAAAGTTTAAAAAATGTGAGGGTGAGAAAGAAAAAAATGAAGTCGAATGCAAATGAGTAATCAGTCGAATGCATATGAGTAATCAGTCGAACTTAGATGCGAAAAAAATACCCTTCTATATATGTCAATGGTGTTAATTAAGAGCTGGTTTTCACACGGTGATGATGAAGTGTAAATAGTCTCATTGCACAAATAAAATGTAAGTATTTTAACAGGAATCGAATGTCTTATCATTTCGTATATTGGCAATAGTACATACTTAAATTGTTTGCAAAAATAATTATTTTCGAAATGTCTGTTTGGCAAATTAAGTCAGTATCAAACCCCCCACCGGCCATCAGAACTTGAAGGTTAGGAAAGAAGTAATTATTTAAATATCTGGGTCGGGAATCGAACTCGAAATTTCCTAAATCCAAAGAATATTATGTAGTTAGTCCAGGAATCGATTTCCGTACCAATCCACTCACCGTTCGTCAGAAATTCCATCCCCTCGACTCTCCACCCTATGACAATCTGATGTCTCTGGTAGTTCCACAGGGGTTAGGTGAAAGTGTGTTTGTGTGTGTTTCTAACTACACACCAGGTCAGATGTGATGTATCTGGTGATGGGTTAACATGTCAGTCTCTCTGCATTTGCCGAAGCATAGACATGTGGGACTGTGGAGCAGCTCACTTTTATCTTATAAGTATCTACATGCATGATTGCATACGTAAATGCAAGTGCATTTCCTGGAATTTTCCATGATTCTTGACATAAAAAATATACTATAAATTTTTCTAACTTAACCCTGTTCGAGAAACGAAGATAGTAATAATTACACAATGCAAGTACATTTGCAGTTTTTCTTTTGTAAACGATCACGTCACATCATTGACCAGCAATCGATCAGTGCATTAGTTAGTTTCCAACACTTGGAGGGTATGGAAACACAAAGCATGAATTTATAAATCATGTTTGGATATTCGAGCTCATCATATACTACAAATCAGTTTTGAAAATACGAATCCATATACACATTAGTTGGCATACATTTTCTGTAAGTTTTTAAAGAGAAATAAATTATATTACATTAAATACATAACTTTTATCTACTGACCAGGATTCGACCCACACACCATTCGTCATAGCTCTCATCCTGTCGGCTGTCCAAGCCATGATGCACACCAAACTGAGCTGACCGGTAAGCCTGCAGGGTGTAGGGGGTGTAGGTGTAAGTGTGTGTGTGTGTGCAGGTACATTAACACCTTTAAGGTTATTCGGTTGTGAAATGCCGGCCGACGGGTCAAGACGACAGTTGCTGTCTAGCTACAGAGACACCAACACATGTGGTTTCGCAACATTTTACTTTCACTCTGAAGAGTCTATATGCATGATTGCTTAATTATATGAATTTCCAATTTCTCCCATGAAATAACACTCATCCTTATTTGTGAACCTTCAGTTGATATATGATTACGTAACTGCATTTTCTTGAAATTCCAAAAACAAAAAAAAAAAAAAAAATCCCATGTTTAAAAATAACATAAATGCATTGCCTTAGAATCGAAGCCAGTAGTCTCAAAAATGTCCAATATTACATTAAGTGACCTGGTCAGTAGTCGAATCTGCTAATTATAATTGTAGTCGATGCTAATTAAATGGTTATTCATGCACATACATAGTAAGTTTGGTTATGCGAGTATGAATTTGTATTATTACGTTATTACACAATTACATAATACAACTGCATTCCCCCTCCACACCGATGAGTCGAGACCAGCAAATGCAGCAGTTGTCATTAAATGCATTTCCTGGAATATATTATTTTAAATATTAAGTGATTCGCCTGTGAATCAAACCCAGTAATCCAAAAATAAAAATAAATTATGTACTTCCAGCAGGAATCCAACACAAAGATAAATTTTTGTTGAATTAAAAACTAAAATAATATTAATTGCCCTGTTCAAGATTCGAACTCCATAGTCCAAAAATAGCATCACATTAAGTACCTCCACCAGGAATTGAACTCATAAATTAAGTTATGTTAAATTTGAAAATAAAATATTATCAAGTTCCTTATCCGAGATTAGAAACTGGTATCCCAAAATTAACATTAGATGAATTACCTTTACCAACAATCTAACTTAGAAATAAATTTTTGTTAATTTAAAAACTAAAATAATTTCAAGTGCCTTGTCCGAGATTCGAACCTGGTATTCCAAAAATAACCTTACATTAATTACTTTACCAGTTATCCAACATAAAAATATTTCTTTGTTAAATTAAAGATTAATCATTTTAAATGTCCTGTCCGAGATTCGATGGTTACAGCTTCAATGGTTCGGAAAGTATGACAAAGTCTGCTTATAAAACGGCTTAGTGTCTAATTTAACATATCGATCTCATCTACATCAGGGACGATGTCTATGATACGAAATTTATGATGACAGCTTTAATGGTTCGGAAATTATGAGTAACTGTGCTCATTAAAGGACTTAAAGTATAATCAACCTTTCCACTGTGATTGACATAAAGAACGAAGCCTATGATATCAATTTAATGAGTACAGCTTCAATAGTTTGTAAAATATGACTAACTATGCTTATAAAAGGGCTTGATGCATATTTGACCTTACGACTTTGATTAGTATCGGGTACAGTGTGTATGTTACGACTTTTATGAATAGCTTCAACAGTTCGGAAATTATGACTAACTAAGCTTACAAAGGGCTTAATACATATTTGACTTTACCATCATGATTGACATCGGGGATGATGTGTCTGTTATGAATTCCATGACTATATCTTCAATGGTTCTGAAATTATGACTAACTGTGCTTATAAAATGTCTTAACACATATTTAACCGCACCACTGTGATGGATATCGTAGATTATATGTATGTTATGACTTTGCAGACTATAGCTTCAGTAGTTTGTAAAAGACTATTAGCTATGCTTATATAAGAGCTTAAGGCATAATTTATGACCTGTCTCAACCAATGAGCAATCACAGCACTATGATTAGTTGTTAGGCGGGGGGTGGAAGACTGAAAAAACATTGGTAGAGGTACAACCAGTTTGTGTGCTCCTGTCCGAGACCTCTTCCCGGGTTTATCTTATGGCACTACGCCTGCCGGTCAAATTTGATCCCGGAGCTCACCGCTCTCACTACTCACACACTTCCCTAAGTACAATAACATCACATTAAAGTCGCTATGTTACAGTATAGCTTAATATTTATTATAGCTTCAGAGAAACGAAAAGAATTCTACTTTCCATTCAATAATTTAAAACAATGCAGTGTATTGTTTTTTATTTCAGGCAAATGTTATCACATACACTATGTACTTTGATAGAGTTATAAAATAATACATTTTTCGGTATCCGTGAACAGTCTTGGCGGAATTCCGAAACGTTACTTTGAGAGTAGAGTAACGAAACAAAGAATAATAGCTAGGGAAAGCAAGAGTAATCGTGATTTTGGAACGAGCATAACGTGAATAGTATTCTGTGTTTACAGATATGTACTAGGCCCTAATAAAGCGACCAATTTAAATTAAAAAGATATTTATCCTTTTCCCGCAATTCTTTGTTCACCAAATATACCGCTTTACTTGCCATAAGTTAATGCTAAACATTATGTATAAAAAGGCAACCTTTACACATGGTAATTTTTAAATAAAAATACGAATTTTATCACTTGTTCTTTTGTAATTTTCCCTTTCGTATTTGTAACTAGAATGTCGACATTTCTTTTCAGTTTCATTTATTTTCTACAAAACTTCGTGCCATTTTCAAATTACCCTTCCTTACTTGCTAAAATAGTTTGTGTAAATGCTTTACTCTGGCAAGACGCTCAGAGAAATACCATGAGTAAAGATATACACTAGAGTGGCCAGGGGATAGGAAAATATCTGACCAGTTTTATGTGATAGTTCCGCGAATGATACAGAGGAGCGCTAGTGTTCTTGACGACGGTAAAAGTATGTTATAACCCTGGCCTCGGCTCACCCCACGTGTTCGTTCAAGGTTTGCCAAAAGCGAGTCTGTCACACGCGAGTTACCAGCATTCGTTGCAGCTGTGAATACACAACTCATGATTTGCTAGTGGCGGCCATGGCATGTGTTTCGTTTATATCGTAGAATTATGTGTTTGCGGAAATATGCAGCGATATCAACTACTGTTTGGTTTTATTTACCTCTGCGAAAATTAATTACCGTAAATATATAACAGTCATTGTTTTTAATTATAATCTATTATTTTACTATGGTTTAGGTATTCATGATAAAATACGAGTATTGTTAGCACTTACAATTACAAATGTCATATTAATCATGAATGATGTCATACATTATAGTAAACTTTTCGTTGCGTTCTTATGTGAAAGGAAATGGACAGGAAATGATTGTTCAATAATGCAGAAATATATGTTGGACGCTCGACGGTCTACTATTGAACGCAATGTTTACAGTTTGGGGTTGTGATCTACTACAAAGGTGACTGTTCGTACAAATTATCAGTCCGTTCAATATGTCGATTGAAGTGTCATTAAGGCTGTTTACCAACCTAGAATCCACTTATGTATATAAGCATACTCCACTCGGATCGATTCGTGATACATTCCGACAGGCATACTTATTTGCATCCCTTACAACAACTAGATAGCTGATAAGATTCTGAATAAGCATTCTGACGGAAAACACATACTGAATATGTGCTGGAACGTAGGCGCGTAGATTTAGAATTATCAACCCATTAGGAGCTGTAGCTGGAAAGCGCATGACAATGAAAGTGTTCCTATTGACCAATCATAGACAATTTTTAACAAAGGAATGAATATATATATATATTTTGAGTCAGTAGACGCAGTTATCGGTAATGTAACATTAAAACTGGTAACAACTAGAGGCAAATTTCCTTTTAACATTAATATTTGTATTAATAAAATTAAATGTCAGATATTGATATCCTGCATGTCTTGCCCTGTAAAAACATTGGTAGTGTTCTCACTGCTCTGCATACTAACTATAAATTCAATGCCACGCCCGGTTTATAACAAATCACGACGAAAACGCGATTCGCGAGACGTACACATATTCGTTTCCCCGTGGAAGTGCGTATGTAATTTCCCGAGACATGTAAGACATTTACATACGTAGACAAATGCGAGCTCTGTATGAGCCTGCATCTCATTAAGCAGAAAACCTTAGGAACACTGCGGGAAAAGGACATTAATGATAAAGTGTAAGGATCAAGTCTAACAGATGTTTGTTTTAAGCGACAATACGACAGTTACTGTCGTCTCTGTAAGATCCATGTTACAATAATGATATGCATTAGTGGATATTGTCTGAAAAGTTGACAGCTGTGTGTGTTTACATTTACACGAGTGCAACACAGCATACCATTGTATATTCTACACTGAAACCTCGGACAGTGCAAACAGTGCAAAAAACGTTGACACTGAAGTGATTGTTAGTTGTGTTAACACTAACGAACGAATGAAAACTAGACATAACAAAGCGAGTCACAATATTGTACTTCAAACTAGTTTTATACAAAATATATCTATTTTTACACTAAACATCGGTAGAATGCAATGACTCGGTGCCAATCACTAATAGTCAAGATAAGGCCGTGTCCAACGGGACAAATTCCTTATTTTGTAATTGGTCATTTCGTAGGTTTCAATCCGGACGTTGGCCGACAGTCACTTGTTTACCACTCATGGCAACACATTCTCGCATTAACAACGAAAATAAGTTTTATATAAATTAAATGCTTAAGATAGCCGCAATATTCCTACAATCATCGCTGGAATGCTGCGAATATGTTAATAAACAAAAAAATAATATATTATAATAACGACCTAAAATAGAACAAGTGTTGAAAATATATAAACAAAGCACAACACTTACTTGCTTTTAAAGACACATCTAGTGCATTTTATGAACAGTCATTTGTTTTAAAAGACGTTTTAAGTACGCATTCGCGTATGTGTTTCTAATGCCAAAACCCAAATGGCGCTTATTTTGTCATTTTACATTTTTGCTAACCACCGCTATACACAAGATACGAAATATCAATTTACCAAATACGTCACAATGTTTGTATTCAAAATAGGGTCACGTGATCATTTTATCAACACGATCTGCCATTTTGGATACGGCCTGCGTATACAATATAAAAACTAATGCATTTATAATTCTGCAGTTGATGCTTATCTGTTATACAGAAACACGTCTTCTGTATTTGCAGTTTTACATTTAATTCTTAATTCCAGCTAATGGATACAGGCAGCGACCATATTGAAGCAGATCATACTTCAAAGCCGACATTTGCTATCGGAGAAGTTTATTATTTGTGAATAAATATAATCGTCAACATGAGCACGCACACGCCTTTGTCATAGTGTTTTATACTTACATTACTATAAATAACAGTTTCCCGCCAACAACACTGACTGCTCTGTATTGATTGGTTGTAGCCTCAATTTTTTTCTAAAGATGTAAAATAAAACTATTTATTTCAATGTTTAAGAAAATCCCATCAACGCACACGACCTGATAAGATCCACTGGGATCCAAAACATAAGAGAACACACATTCGTTTATTCTGCACACATCTTAACGCATAATATAATTTTTAAATATTTATATTGTAAACCCAGCTTTACTTCAGACGTCTCAACTTACCCTCCAATACGGTGTGCAGGTGTGTTTAAACGCTGTAGCATCAAAACATTTCTCTGTTCATAGTGTACAGTTGTTACCAAGAATAACATAAATATTATTAAATATCTTGACTGTGTCAAAAGTTTTCCGTGTATTCTGGAATGATTGTTGCCTCCTAGACTACAAATGGATTATGACAACAATTTACGAACACTACGTAAACAGTGGAATGATTTGTGACAGTAGGGCATTTTCGAGTGTTAACTTTGTGGCATATTTACATAAATATACTTTACTTTTCCTAAAAGTCGTTATGTTCTGTGTGTTCAATGTTGTGTTAAATGAATAAATACTTTTTTCGTTAAAGACCATTCATTCTGTTAGCACGATTATACTTTACCAAGGAAATATATTTTATTACAAGTACGGTCATCTCCATAACAAGGAGTGTTAATTCATACAGCAAGTGTAGATTCGATTAGTTTATTGTGGCTATTTTCTCCTTTTTTACTGGCATTCCCCTGCCACTTAAAAATGGTAATTGTAATATGGTAGTATAATACTAGCAGTATGCAGTGTATCATATTTCCAAAACCTTTTTTCTTCCGATATTTAAAAAGAATTTAAGAAGTTTTCAGTGGCTAAATTCTGCGAGAGGCGTGAGTCGTTTAAGCCGGCCTTACACGGTAGCCATTTTCTGCTACTTTCTGATATACTCATGGGTACAGAAGAAGGCATACACTTTTCTATAGTATAAGGGAAGAAAGAACGCATCCGTTCATAACTACACGTTACCTAAAGTGCTAATAGAAATTTGTAAATGGCAGGCAAAACAACTCGCAGGGGACAGTGGTACAAATGTAACCAAATTTTATATGTAGGCGCTTTATAGTGCATCCGCAACGTACGACGATTGTTTCTTTTCTTCCCCTGAAAACTGTATTTATTTAGGTTTTAACGTACGAGTTCTATTAATGTATGATATGAGTAACGGCACTGCTTATGTATGGAAAATAAGGTATTGTATTCACATGTATGTACGACGGACATTTACGCCACTCATTAAAATATTGGCATATTATTTAAACAAGGGCGTAGCTAAAAATGTACTCGGCCGGGCGAAAAAAAAAGGGGGGGGGGGAGAGAGATTTCATATTTCTATTTTTCAACAAAATTCAAAACCTGTATTATTACATATTTATAGTTACATAATTAGTTATAGTCAATGGGTTAATGTACAGATATGGAACCACAAAATGCTATAAACATTATTCGCGTCAACGAATATTACATATTTCTTAAATTAAAATAAAATGAAACTTGTAATTTTGGTTTCAAATGTAATTTTCATTTCAGTGGGGGGATGTGTCCTAATATATCACCCCCATCCCAGCTATGGCCCTGTTTTTAAATGCGTATCTTTAATTAGCATAATAATCAATATTGTGCTCTCCGTTATTAAACACGCATTTGCGGATATACTGCCAAAAGACGACAGGACTGTTACAATATTAAACATAAGGCTTTCATGTGTGCCTGACAACATTACTCACGCTATACAGCTCAATTTCTCTACTTTAGTAACCAATCGATGTGATTAGCAAAAAACTACTGCTCGTCGATTGTAATGTGCTGGTACTTGCGTGTTATTACTTTTGAGGGGGGGGAAAAAAAAAAAAAAATTCTAACAATAAAATAAGTTATAAACAGCCATAATATGTCACATAAAAAAATCCGGTACCCTTTGGAGATTTTATCTCTAAAACTTACAATTTCGAGGCGCAGACCTGCGCACTAACTCACTGAGCTACACAAACTATTTACTGTGCACACGTGTGTATCGGTATGTATAAAACTGAAATACACAATTAATTGCATATTTTATAAAGTGGTGTTTATTCTTTTATCATGACCGTGTGAATAATATGCAGCGTTTGCCGTTACTTATGGGTACATTAAGTTTCATTTTGTACATAGTACATATGGTTTACAGAACTTGTAATCTTTTCGTAAACTAATATATATATACGAATTGAGATAGGGGCTCGGGTGTCCGCCATCTTGTAAAGCAGACATTCAGAACACGTTCTACTGTTGCGGAGTTGGGACTGGGGATGACAGAGATGGAGTATGAGAGAGAGAGAGAGAGAGAGAGAGAGAGAGAGTGAGTGAGAGAGATGGGGGGGGGGGGGGGTAGATGTCAATGTGGCAACGCCGCCGACATTCCCCACACACACGACACGAAACTGGACTAGCGCGACGTGGTGTTCATCTCTCGAACTGCAGCTGGAGTGGTCAGAAAATTTAACCTGGGGAAGTCCGCTCTAGGTGTATCTTTACTCAATGATAATACTCTGCAGTTCTGGGACAGTGCCATAACGAGGAGCATCTCCTAAACATGTTTTGGGATATCCAAAGAGGAAAGTTTATTTGCAAAGTAACATTTTGTATCGTTGCACTACAGTACAGTATAGGTACAATGAGTACTCGGACATGGACTAGATCTTCCATAGTTTGTTTGTTTGTTTATGTTATTGAGTCCGTAAGATCTATTTTCAATACATTGCTGCACAAAGGTATTGGACAAGTCACATTACAGTATACAAAGTTTATACACTGGACATAGTAAACACATACATATGTGTCAGATTGCACGTATACACAGCATATATTTTCTTCATAATTTGACTTATCTTCTTCCAACATACTGTGCGGCGTCGTCGTTTTACTGAAACAAAAGAAAAAGAGAACGAGGAAAAGCGGAACAAAAAATGCGTACAATGAAATGTTATACACTCATTTCTGAATTTTTGTAGTTTAGATATTCATCTACGCTATAAAATGCACATTCAATAAAAAATCCTTTCAGCTGTTTTTACAGAGTTTTTGGTTAGAGAAGCAAATTTCTTGAATGTGTTGTGGTAATTTATTGAAAAGTTGGCTACCGAGGTAAAAAGGACGGCCCTTTCTGGACTAGTTTTAAGTTGACTGAAGCCATCTGTAAGTTTTTTTAATGCTCATGAAAGGACTCATTTTTCTGAAATAAATGACTGTTTTGGGACATGAATATATGTACTGAAAACATATACTCACATGCAAATGTAAAAATATCTGAGCTTTTGAAAAGAGGTCTACACGAGTTTGATTTTCTTATGGCATTTATTATTCTTACAGCTCTCTTTTGCATGTGAAACACTTTTTTGCTGTCAGCGGAATTACTCTTAAGAATTATACCATAACACGTGATGGAATAAACATATATGGAAAATATACAAATTTTGTTGAATTTGTGTTCAAAACCTGTGCAACACCTCGTAGAACGAAACATGCTGAACTTAGTTTGGGTAAAATATACGCAATGTAAGATTTCCAGTCTAGTAAATTGTCTGCTTTTAAGCCAAGGAACTTTCACTGCTGTTTCATTAATTTTGTCTCTGTTACTGCTAACATTTGGATGAGTGTTTTTTTTTTTTTTTCTGTTCTTCATGAGGAAATTCATAAGATATGATTTATCTAGGTTAAGATTTAATTTGTTTGCAGTAAATCATGCATTTGGCTCTGTAAATGTTGTCTTTTTTTTTGCATAATATAATTTACTGTCTCCAGAGACTAAGATGCTAGTATCATCTGCAAATAAAACTGGAGTAGTGTCTGGGGTTAAGGCACATGGGAGGTCATTTATATAAACTAGGAAGAGTAAGGAGGCCTAATATTGATCCTTGTGGGACCCAATGCTTAATATTTCCTGGTTCAGATTAGAATCAAGTAGTTTTTCCTTTGATCCGCACTTATCGTTGTCTTTTTGAAAGGTAATGAGCTTATTAGTTTATTGGGTGTACCTGAGACTCCACAAAACTTTAATTTTCCTATAAGTAGGCTATATTGTGATTTACATAGTCAAATGCTATAGTGAGGTTGCAAAAGATTCCATTAGATGGCGTTTTTATCGGGTGCATTAAGAATACTATTTGTTAGTTTGAAAATCGCATTATTTGTTGAGGTAGTTTTCCTAAAGCCTAACTGTACATTTGATAAGATTTTGTGATTCTCAAAATGTTGCAGCAATCTCCCGTAAATTAATTTTTCAATTACTTTTGAAAAGGAGGTAAGAAGTGAGATAGTTCTATAATTGGTTACTTCGGTCTTGTCATCTTTCTTGATCTTTCTTGAACAATGGTGTTACCATAGCCCATTTGAGTCTGTCTGGAAACAATCCTGTATTGAAGATAGCATTACAAATATAACTTAACGGAAAACTGAATTCAAAAGTACATTGTTTTAATAACCTACAGCTAATGCTATCATTGCCACTTGATAATTTTAGTTGCAAAGAAATGATTGTTTTCTTCACTTCTTATGGAATTGTGTTTGTAAAAAATATAGTAGGGTAGTCTATACCCTGTAAAAATATTTCTAGCTAACCTATATAGGTGTAAGCCCTGTGGGTAAGACGGGAGTTTATTGCGTCTCAGGGCAAACCCCTTACGCCTACAAGGAAGTAAATCATGCAAGGCGGCATTCATCGCGGCAGAGAGGGATTGGACAGCCATGGTCGGCAATTGGAGCCATGATTACCTCGCTAAGTGTACTTATAGTTAAGCTAATACCAGAAGAGACTGGGAAAAAACCGTCATAAACAACGTAATATCACAGTCAACAGGAAAGACTCCAAAATTATTCATCCATTAAACAGATATGCTACGGGAGACAGAGGTTGGAACTCCTCGAAAGACTAGTAGTTCCTCAAGCGATGCTGGCTTTACCCAGTGTGATGCAAGCATCGCTCTGGTGAGGGAAGTAGCGCAATTTTGCCATTCCCTCCGGTTTCCCAGTAAACCGGATGTATCCTGTAGTGTAGGAATATAGTTTATATCTTGTTTAATATTTTTGTTAATCGTGTTTTCTACAACATTCAAGTAGCATGCATTAAATGAACCTGAGACTAATTTAGGGTATGAGCATATGCAGTTGTTTACTTAAAGAAGTGGGCATTGCTCTTGTCTGCGGAGGTTGACTAGATGCGGGAGTTCCCCGCGCTGGCAGCTTACTGCGGCGGCCGCAGCGCGGCGCTGCACGTTGGGAGCGGCCAAGGACTCGTTAGTTACTGTAAGGAGCTGGCCACACACACGACCCGCCTGCAGAGCGCAGACCAGTTTCACTTTCGACAGCAGGTAGTGTGTTAGTGTGCGCGGTGCTGCGTGAGTGAGCTGGTGCCTGCCTTCTCGAGACGACAGTTGCTCTCCGACCAACGCGGAGGTGAGTGTTGTGCAGCACTGGAACGCGGAAGACGGCAGCCAGCCGAGAAAGTTGGCCCTCACTTTCCTGCAGCGCGTCGAGCTGCGACTAAGCAGTCTGCCTCGGCATCTTTCCCACATTCCGAGGCCGATAACGGCGACGCTGTCATGTCCAAGTGCGCCATCACCCCCTAACCGCGAGTTTGTGTTGTGTCTCTTTGTATGGGACTACAATAGCGACCCTACCATTTTAGAAGGCGGTTCACGGTAAACTGAGCACTTTTAAAAGCCCTGCTTGAGATCTGTTCGTATACACGATGTGTATTCTTCCGCTATATGCAATACGTAATAATACTGCCACGGGCCTGTTCACATTGCTTCTGCGTAGGTATAATGAAACTATAAAATTGTTAGAAAAGTATATAACTTGCATTTTCGTACATGTGGATGCATTTAAAAAAGAAAGCCAGGGAAGCCTAAAGTTTTAACAAATGTTCTACCCAACACTTGATATGGAGCTACTTTCCCGCCGTTGTTACCAACTTTACAGGACACATGTTAAAATATATAGATGGGGGCAGTGAAATTTCTCAAATGTTGGTTACGAACGGCTCGCTTTATCGTGAACACAGTGCACTCTGTTTTCCTGCGTATTGGACGCATACATTTTGATGCAGAGTTTGAACAATCCGGTTTTAGCTATCCTGGAGTACTCTGAAATAACGCTTATGTGAGAGATTTCGGAAACATTAGACAGGCTTCGTGTGAAATGTACATCCTTCTCATAGATCAGTACATCGAACGGACGTTTATTAGTCAAGTTGGTTGGGATTGTTTGGAGGGGGGGGGGGGATCAACTCCAGGCCGCGGGCACCTTGAGGCAGTAACTACGTAGGTGTTTGGTGGAAAACAATGGGATTAAAAATGGCTGGATGTTTTGTTTATTTTTTAATATTTACTTATTGTATCTTTTTTTTTTTTCGATTACAAGTTTATACAAATACATAGGACAAGTCGGAACATTAACACATTATCACTCGTTAAAGAAAAGTTTCGTGCCCAAACACCATTTTCAACTCAAAGGATTGTTTCTTCGGGCATAAATATGGCTAAAGGGGACTTTCTCAGAAGCTGTTTTAGCTGCATAATTTTCTGTACGCATACTTTAGTGTTGTCTTAAGACATGCGTCACACGTATCATTATAGTGGAACCCCTGTTTTACACCCCCTCATTTTAAACTTTCCTGCCGTTTGGACATAAGTTTTGATCCCAGTGTATATTTTTACAACACAAGTTTCCCTCTTTTTACACTTTCCTGAATTTGGAACATTTTTTTTTCCTGGTCCCCTGGAAAGTGTAAAATAGGGATTTTACTGTATTAGGGTGTCACGTACATAGAGGATGACCGTTTGAAGTCACGCTCAGGCGAGTCGCCGACGGTTGGGTGCCTTGTGCGTAGAGGTGATGAAGCGACTGGCGAGTGGGCAAGAGTCGCCCTTAAAACTTGCGAGTTGAGAGGCCTGGAACGTGAGAAATGGTTTCAGGCGGGCGGAACCATTAACTTGCACTTTTTACTAACCACGCCTTAGATTCAACACTGGCTGGGTTAGGTTTCGTTGTCACGTGCTCATGATCACGTACCCTTTATCCCATTCTATTTCACGAGCCCTTGTTTCCTTAATGAGAAATACTCGTTAGTGAATTCTAATGCATGCGTTAAGGCGCGTTTACACGGTGATATTAGCTATCACGAAAGTGTGTGACAGTCATTGCCACGATAGATTCTGTTTACACACGATCGAGACATGCTGTGATAGTCAACCTCGAAAGGGACATGTCCGACAACACTTGTGTAAATACATTGATATGCCCTACATTTATTCCTTTTGTCACGAGTTTGATTTTGTTGGGGTAGTAAATATCATGACAGGATATTGACATGTAAACATATATTGTTCCCATGGTTTATTATAGGACAATATGTTGTCAATACTGTCGTGCCATACCTATATGATATGCCCTAGAATACCGCCACAGATATTAACAGAATCAAAATAATTCTGCAATGTTACACTCAACGTGAACCCACGTACAAAATGTGTGACTCGCACAATCACGATAGTGATGCTACACTGTTTACACTAAGATAGTAACACGATAGTTGCATGTTCTGTCGCGACAGTTACTATCAACTCTTGCTTGAGCTGATATCGCGACGGTGCGACAGTAACAATCGTGCAGTTTACATGGTGATAGTAATGAGAGAGTAGCTCTTGCGATAGAAACTATCGCGCATTTCTATCGCCGTGTAAACGCGCCCTTAGTTTCCATCTCGAATGTTACTGTGCGCGAGTTTAATTTGTATTTGACGTTTGCAAGCGTTATCCGCGATCTTGCACAGTTGTAAGCTCAAATAAGTTAAATATTTCAAAGAGTTGCGTGTCGGAAAACCATCTGTGGCTCGAGAACGGCACGTTGCTTGTGGCCTAGGCTGAAAAACATTCTAAGAGTGCATAATATGTACTTGCTGTGAATTCGGACAGCGACAATGTGATGTCACATCGAAATGTGCACACTTTCCAAGAGCACGAAGCGGTTAGGGCTCTTAGCTGGCGAATTCGAACACGTTTATTATCGTAGCTCAATTACACCGCGGGGAATGGAAATATCGTGCCTTTTTTAAATTATTTAAAAAGTTTTTAAAGTATTGTCGGCAGTACGCCATTAAAACGTTTTAATACTTATGTACGAGAGGTATGAGATGTGAATTTTTACTCCTCTGCGTTTCCCGAAGTTTTAACGCCCATGTCCAGTGTTTAGAGATATTTTCCATAAGACATATTAAGATAGTATTGCAGTCAGGATGCGTTATGCACGAGATACTTTATCGTGACATAACTGAAGCGTTTGTATCGCTGGTAGTTTTACACAATAAATGTTCCCATGGCGAAGTGTTGCCAGATAGCTGGAAGTTTCTCGGATAATTCCGTTAACTTTAGGAACAAAGAAAAGAAAATTTCACACTTTCAGTAGTCGTGTTTAAATTTACATGTAGATTTTCATATTTAGATATTTTTAATACACAGACTAAATTTCCTCGATAAAAATTCCCGTCTTGTCATTCGATTACCACATGCACTTTTTAATTGTTTGGAAATAAAATTAAGTAATTCAGCACAGAAAACAACGTTGGTCGTACACTTTTTTTTTTTGCAATTATATGAGAACTGGAATTTTGGAAGTAAAACTGCCATTTTTGGACATCCTTACGGGAATTGTACTCGGATGATTTAACACTGATATGGTGCTATTAACCATAGACTAAAATCGAGGTAGACCGATTTCGCTGGCTGCACACGACCAATCTTCGTGTCCCAACTTTTAACTGCTTTTCTGCTTAAAAGTATAGAAAAAATGGCGTGGATTGGGTTTGAGATTAGAACCCTGATTGGTAAGAAAAGTGCTTTTGAGATGTTTTTATACTTCCTCTAATCAATTTGTATGGAGTTTTGATTACATATAAACTGGTATAATATTTGTCTTTTTCAAGTGAAACAATGTACAGTCAGTCAAAAGTATTAGTCTTACAGCTACTCAAGACTTTAAACGTTCATCGCAACGAAACTAGCAAAGGAAAAAATCATTGATTTAATAAGTTTATATTAACTAAGCAAATCATTAAATTAGTAACACACAAACTGAATATGGGTGTAAAAAGAAACATAACAGAAATAGAACACATTACCGATTGTTAATGAATAGTGGAAAAGTATTAGTCTCAAACACAATAATACATCTTGGTCATCTTGCCTTTTAATATTTTGTGGGGCCCTCTTTCCTTTTGATAATTTCTTGTAGCCTCCTTGGCATGGACGTGATCAAAGGTTTTGTCATTTCTGTCGATATTTTCCTCCACTCCAATAGAAGTGGTTATTGCAGGTCCTTCTGGGAAGAAATGGGGTACTTCAGCACTCTTTCTATGGCGTGCCACAAACTCTCTGTAGGATTGATATCGGACGACTGAGCTGGTGTCTGCATCCATTCAGGTGTATTATATAGCAGCCAAAGCAGTGTGTTCAGGGCCATATGCTTCGGGTCATCTTGGGTGAAGATGTATCCCTCGGTTACACCCTTATCTTGAACGTTTTTTTGGTCAGCAGCTCTTTAAGGACGTTAATATAGACTCTGTGGTTCCATCAGTAGAAACGGTCATCGTGTTTTACAGTGCATTGATGATTTCTCTCTCCCAGCTCGACATTCTCCCGTCCCACAAACATACGGCAGTCGGGACTTGAATAAATTACATTTACTTTCGTCACTCAAGTTACTCCAGAAGTCGAAACCTCTATTTGTATGTTTTATGACAATCGAGTCTCTTGTTCCTGTTGGCCTTACTGACGTAAGACATTCTACTAAAGGCGGTTCACGATAAAGTGAACACTTTTAAAATCAACCTCAGAAAAACGTCACTGTTCCGGTCTGCATATATTTTAACGGATGCACTGAGAAGCATGCGCCCGGTAAAGTTGGTAACGATGGATGGTAAATAGTTCCATGTCTTAACGTCGAAAAAAAGTGTTAGGTAACCATTTCTGATAACCTAAATTATCAATTTGGTTTTCTGTTTCTTTTAATGCATCGAAGTGTAAAAATGAGCAGATTTGTAAAATATTTACTTTTCTAAAAATTTCACACTTTCACTCGGCCGACGCATGACAATGTTAATAGTACACAAGACGAAATAAAACTCAACGTGCATACAAGTGATCTTCAGAAGGGATTTCGAAAGTGCTTATTTTACCGTGAACAGCCTATAGCAATTAGTCCTCGGTAGCCAGCATTATGAATGATATTCCGCACAGTTCGTGCACATACTCTAAATCTCCTGCTGAACCGCAGAAACTATTTTTTGGGCACTCAATCGTGGACTGACTGCCACGTTCCGCACCATCGTGCATTTTTCGCGCTCCGTAAATGCACAAGGACGCCCACGTCCTGGACTGTTTTTAATCTTTTATACATATAAATAATACTTAGACTGTGGTGACAGGTCTGTCAAACAGTTTCATAGATTTCGTTAATGGGTTTTTGCCTTTGCGGAATAACCTCACAATAATGTGCCTCGCTTCTTTCGTGGTTTCTATCTTCTTGTGCCCCATTATCTTTGCTTCCAAAGAGTGAGTTCGTGCCGCGGTGTCTGATAACAGCGTTCAGAAGATACGGCAGGCAAATAAGCACTATTCGACCTGCGATGTGCAACGTACGTTGTTTTACCAGATTTCTGCCGATACGACGGGCCATGTCTCGTCAATCTGCTTTCTTCCTAAAGGCTATTCACGATAAAGTGAGCACTTTCGAAATCAACTTTAGGCACAAGTCACTGCTCCTACGTTCGTATATTTTAACTGGCGCCTTGAGTGACATACGCCCAGTTAATTTGGTAACGATGAATGGGAAAGTAGTTCCGTATCTTAACGTCGAATAAAAAGTGTCCGGTAACCATTTCTGCGAACTGGAATTATTTCTTCCGCTTTTTTTTTATTCATCGAAGTGTCAAAGTGAGCAGATTAGTAAAATATTTACTTCTAACAATTTAATAGTCTCACTTGACCGACGTATGTATAAAGGGATTACTTCAATGACAATGTTAATATTACATAAGGTGAAAGAATACACAACGTGCATACAATTAGATCTTAGCAGGGCTTTCAAAAGTGCTCATTTTATCGTGAATAACCTATAACACTGTTGTAACTGACGCGCAGAAGGTGATGTCCCTTCCTTGGTAAATTCTCATAGTACATGCGGCAATCAGACTAATATTGTTTTGTCCCACGGTAAATGCAGTATCAGCCGTGCGAAGGAACAGGTGTAAGAATAATTACAAATCATAATGAACCCACCCTCCACTCCCTACAACACACCCCCGCTCAAAACAAGTGGACCAAATCATAAATGACGTGTGGGGAACATTGATTTCCCATTAGCTTCGTGTAAAGGAATTTTTTCCCTTTCCTCGAAGCTCTGTAGAGCGTGCTGGCCTCGTTCTAATTCTGACCGAAATGTTGTAGACCTCTGCGTTATTGATTGATTCATGCATTTCTTTTCTAAAGACTGCTGCCTTCAGCATTTTCTTTTTCGTATACGCTGTTGAAATTTATTCTAGCACCATTGAAAACGGTTTGAATAATTCCTCTCTCTCTCTACCTGCATACATATATTTTAACATGCATACTGAGTGACATGCTCCCAGCAAAGTTGGTAAAGACGTACGGAAGACAGTTGCACGTCGTAGCTTTGTAAAGTCAGGTAAACATGTGTGAATACTGGAATTATTTCCAAGTGGAAATACTAGCAGATTTGTAAAATGTGTAGTTTTCTTATCGTTTATGAAATTCACTAGACAGTCGCATTAATAAAGTGGCCAGGCTCGTAGCAATGTTAGTTGTACATACGAGGGACGAATACACTACGTGCATAAAAGTAGATTTTAGCAGGATTTCCAAAAGTGCTCAGTTTACCGTGAACAGCGTAGTAAAGCTTTATCAGTCGCGGTGTGGTGTTAGGTGTGGTGTGTCTTCAAAGATAATTCGCTGGGATGTGGGACGTTATAATATATCTGTAAATAAAGTTTTTACCGGTAGGCGTGGCCAGTATAAACGTATCCTTTGAACGTGATCGTTTGAATCGTTTGTCCAGAACATTTTGACGTGAATACGTCTTTAAATTTGCAACCATAGTGGGAGTCGATCCATAAAACCAGATAACAAAATGGAGGGATACAGTTTGGAATTGCAGCTTCGAATCTATAGTCTACATTCAAAATTCTATTACACCACTCGATTGCCAAAGGATAAAACAATATGTTGAGTGAGGGCTGCGAAGCATCGTACGCAGTGGATTAAGGGGGGGGGGGGGGGGGGAGCGCAATTTTGAGTTCGTTTCGCCGCGCCTCATAAATTCTGCGTAGTAAAACTTTTGACTAGAAGCTACGACGCTCGTTTGGGTTTCAATCGACAGCTATCGTCAAGATCAATCGATTGCGTGTATAAAAACATTTGTGTGGTATTGCTATAGTGAAATTGTATGAGTTTAATGTAAAAAAAATTAAGAAAACTTACCACAATGTCTGCCTTTATTCGTAAAAAAGCAGTCTAAATACAGCAACCGTGATACCCATAAAACCCCATATGATCGAGCAAAGTGGTGCCGGCAACGTAAAATAAACATCAAGGCGTTCGAGCGTGTCAACTTAGAGTAGGCGTATTCATGCAAAACAAACGGCCGTGTTCCTAACACAGCCCCATCCAATTTTTTTCAACTCTTGTTCGGAATATTTTTTCAAATATTTATGAAACTCGGGCACTCGTTGCCCAGTTTGTTTACGTAAGCTGTGAGGACTGACAACTGTTCTAATCACGTAAGTCGCGGTCGTTACGTTGTGAGACGGCAGTTTCTCATAACCGAGCAGTCACATTCGAGCAATGGTTTATCATCACTAAACTAAACACGCCACATGGCTGAATAGCGTATTCTGTACTTTCTTCGGTCTCCAAGGCACATACGAACCTATTCAGTGTACCAATTACACTGCAGAGCTGCCCGGAGAGAATTGCTCGGAACGCAGACCTGAGCTAGACGGAATTCATATTCTGTGCATGCCGCCAACATTGCAAGTATCTGACGGCTAAGGTTTATTCTACTGGTTAGGAAAAAAAATTATTATGGGAGAGGAGTTCGGTATAGGAAAAAATCTCTGCCTCAAGCTAAGCAGCTGTTCCAAAGAGGAGTCTTTTAAACTGGCGTCAAATGGAGGAAATCAGTTTGTAAGGTTTTTGTTTAACGTGAAATGTGGTATAGCCTTTACTTGGCCCATCCAAAATTTTAAGTTTTAATTTCATCTTGTATAAAAAAAAGACCATTCACGGTTTCTTTGACCAGTTTGAATCAAACCTTTAAAAAATCTCCCCATGTATGATGTTTAGTTATTTCCTATATACGCCTTGTATCACAAGCGTTTTATACTTGTGTTCATAAAAGTTACTTTTTTTTTTCTTCTGTTAAATTGAGAAATAGTCCTTGTACAAAATACTGTTACACTGAGTGTTCACGAATGTGGTGTGTGTCACCCTGGTGTAATTATCCAGGATTAGTTAAGTTTGGTATGCACGAGGCGGAGGAATATCCTGGAAATATAACTATAGCAGCGCTTCAGAAAAGGCTGAAGTAAACGTGAATGGACTATAACTTTTATTTACGTCTTCCACGAAGACTGTGTTTAGCATGGAGTGCTCATACGCAAGCTAATTTAAATGGGTAATCGTTAAATATTTTAAGTGTGTAATAAATATGTCATAAAAACAACTTTGTGCTTTTCTTTGCACAGTAAAACCCTAAAAATAGTTATTTTTAACCACAACTTTTTTTCCTTTTAGATATATTTTGATAAAGCTCTCTTGTAAGCTAACGTTTTGCAAAATCCAGTTTTAAGTCACAATTATTTAACACGCACACACATTTCGTTATATTTCCGCCCTAGTGCGATGAATAGTTTATTCTTTACGTAGTTAACATAATACAAGTAGGGAGACTTGACACTTATTTTATTTATTTTATGAAGATTCAAATCATCCCCTATAGCTACTTACAAACAAAACAAAGAATCTGGTATAGGCGTACGTATGACACCAGAAGACCCTGGCTGCTAAGATGTTTTTGCTAAACTAAAAGCCTTGACCTTCCCAACCTGCGTAGAATAAACGTTGACCAGAGCCATTAAGGTTCCCGCTCGTCTCCCCACAGAGAAGCGCAGGAGCTATAGAGGTTACACTGGCGCGCGCTAAGAGTGCCATCGCCTCTATACGCAGGGATCTGAACTGACGCGCAATGTTCTCGTAGTGTTGCCCCTACCTGTGATACTTTCAGCGGTGACACTATCATTTCACTGATAAGTCTGTAGCAAAGTTCAATACAATACAGGCGCCTATTGTAGTTTGGCTCGTGTCCAGCTGGTATGTTTGAAGATGCGGTAGACTGGAAAAGCCGTTTTCAACTATACTGGAGGGCCCCAAAATAATATTTACAGCTTGCGTAGGAACTTTAAAGTACCATTCCGTCCTCGAATGGAGTAGGAAGTATTTTCGGAAGTAAATATACTGCGAGTACGTTTTATGGTTTCGTCAAAAAATTAGGATTTGCAACACACTGCACCGCAGTTGAAGCGCGCGCCAGCCAGGCGTAATATGAGTCGCGTGGCTATGAGTGTTGAACGTGTTTAACATTTGTATGTTCAACACACCCGCCATTTTATATGCACACTGTAGATTTTAGTCAATTTGACTATAATATAGTTACATTACAAGTTCAGAAACATCTCGAGGCACTTGCTTACATGAAGTGTTCTAACCTCAAAGCCAGCGAACGTTATAGAAAGAGCTATTGGTATAAGCTGTTCACGGCAAAATGAGCACTTTTGAAAGCCCTGCTAAAGATCTACTTGTAAACACGTTGCCATGGGCTCATCTCTTTATTTATGCGTCGGTCAAGTGAAATTATTAGAAAATTAATTATTCTACAAAGTTGCTCACTAATTCACTTCGATGCATTAAGTAATACAGAAAGCGAGGGAAATAATTTATCACACATGGTTACCTATTACATTTTGTTCGGCGTTAATATATGGAACTACTTTCCCCTCTATCTTTACCAACTGTACGGGGCACATATCACTCGTTGCGCCTGTTAAAATATATGCAGGTAGGGGCAGTAACATTTCCCTAAGGTTGATTTAAAGTGCTCACTTTATCGTGAATATCCGTTACCAAAGTAGTCCAGTGTTGCAACACGCCGGGTAGCTTCAGCGCAGACCGTATATGCATTCTCTCATTCAAGTGTTCACACACACTTCAAAGGATTGAACTCGATAGAAAATGAGTTATCATTTCAAAATTCTGAAAGGCTTTGCACACATTCGATAAATTTTGAAGTGGCGACTTAGAAATTTCCTGCAATTATTTCAGTTTGTAAATTTTTTTTTTTATTTTTCTTTTCCGAGCCCCTACCAACAATGCACTATGCCAAAATTTGTCAAAATGAACACATTTTATTTAAAGATTTGCATGAAATAAATATTTATGTAGTCAAAAAACGCAGAAACTATTGTATTGGGAAACCAGTTATTATATTTACACTGTTTTAAGAAATCTAAGTCTTAGTTAAAATTTGGCTTCAGGAAGACAGCTTGTTCTAAACGAAAATCTTTGAAGGAATTTGAATAATTCGATGGCTGGACAGACAAAATGGCCACGATTCTGACGTCAGTGACGTCGCACAGTACTCAAGGAATTGAATTCATAAATTAGAAGCAAACTTTGTGTGAAGTGGCTTTTTACTGGACACAGGTCACGTGCCGTTAGTCAGTAGTGGCTTCAGACTGTTTTCACAGTCGGATAATTCAACGAGGTGCGCATTCTTGTCACGTAGCCAATGTAGACGGGATAGTGACACGCTTCCCTGCTTGTTTTAGTCTTGCATTATGACTGACTTGTATTCGCTATGGTTCTAGTTTGAGCGTGCCGATATGCATTGAAAATGATTTTTTCTCCCACGAGTGGTTTACCTGCAAGCTCATGTTGTGCCGCACGGATAGTGTGAGCAATTTAAGGCCCTTACACAATTGAAAACTTAAACATTTGACTTTACGATTTTACTTTCCTTTTACTTTCCAACATATAGAGCTTGACACAATAGAACTGTCAAAGGTAAAGTGAAGCAATCTTGACTTTACGATTTCTAAAAGTTGAAATTTAAAGTCAGTCAAGCAGCCATTTTGCCGAGAATCTAACCGAGGTTATGTGGAAAGTGAGTTATGTTATTGTAGGGTGATTTTAATCTCGGTATAGTAAACAAAGCTAGTCCTAAATTAAATAAATGGCAAACAAATATAACGTGTAGAGTAAATATATGAATTGACGTATTTTAATAAAGTAAACAAATGATTTTTTTGTTTGGAAATAAACTTTTAATAACAATTTTACGCCTATTTAAAAAAAAAGGTATGTAAAATGCATTCCTGGATAATATAATTATTATTTACATAACAAAATACACATTTGTACGATGCTCGCAGAACCGATGTTAAATTGTCTGAACTCTGACAGTACAATATTGTTTTGTGTATTGATGGTTTCGTCAGAGGAAAGGAAACTTAAAATCAAATGCTAAAGCTTTCTATTGTATAAGAAGCTTTAATCTTGGTCTCTTGGTTGCCACTCGTCTGGAAAATCTGGTAAACAGGGATTTTGAAAACTGTCAGGGAAATGTGTCTGGAACTGGGGAAATGTCAGGAAATTAAGAGATGAAAAATGTGGCAATCCTCGGTGTATAGTTGAAAGATTGGCGGTAACCATAGAACATACGTTGTGTGCAAAAGTATTGAGCCCTATTATTTTTAACGTATTGTTTCACAAGTGCGCATAACAGGTTGTGTTGTGCATGAGGGATAGTGACATAGTGCGAAATAGGAATATGGGGTACAGCCAATTAGAGCAAGGTATAAAATGTACGACGTACTTGTTTATTTCGAATGGAGGAGCATAGGTACTGTGGTGTGACTTGGTGTCGTGCTATAGAGACTCCAGCTTGTGTGGATGTCTCAAGTTGGACAATGGGACCAGTTGACGTGACATCATGCAACAGGCTGCGAAGGTCAGCCACAACATGCGCGCGCGGCTTGGAACAATACTCTTGGCCTGCTCCTATCTACATATATTTTAACGGGCGCAATGAGTGACGAGAGTCCAGTAAAGTTGGAAACTATGGAGAAGAAAGAAGTTCCATATATTAACGTCGAACAAAAACTGTTAGGTAACCATTTGTGATAACTTAAATTATTTCACTCGCTTTCTGTATTTTTAATGAATCTAAGTATAAAAATGAGCAGATTTGTACAATATTTACTTTTATAATAATTTCACAGTTTCACTTGACCGACACATCAATAAAGTGATGGGCCCATGGCAATGTTAATTTTACATGAGGCGGAAGAACACACAACGCGTATAGAGAAGATCTTGGCTCATTTTACCTTGAACAGCCTATACAAATATGGTTCCACAAAAAATGCAGGAGGGGCCGCGGTGGAACAGCGGATAGATAGCTCGCCTAACACGGCGAACTAGGTTCGACTTCCAGCGTGGTTACTCCTGGATTACTGCACGTGGGAATCTTGCCAGACGATGCCGCTGATCGACAGGTTTTCTCGGAGATCTCCAGTTTCCCCGCCCTTGTATTCTGGCGTTGATCCATGCTCACCCAAATCTCTACACTTCAAACGCCTATTCACGAGTGCTGCATGTTACCTCTACCAGAACCCAGCTTACACACATACTTCTGTTACTTGCTTCATTCTGTATTCATTTCTTTAAATTACTGTAGGTACAATTTTCATCAATGAAAGAAGTGTAAGAAAAAATTTCTCCAAGCCGATGGCAAATCTCGTTCGCTAAAACCATGAAACGGTGAAATACACTTGAAATCGGCGGGATTTTAATGTAGTCTATTCGCGGTTAGTTAATACTGTTCTGAAGCCACCGTGCTAGGGTTCTTTTTTCAGGCTTAACCAAATCAGAAAAAATTACATCGCTGAGACAACTCGCCGCGTTTATGCGCACGCATTTAGATATTTCGTATGAGGACTATTTTTTAGTCGGCGCTACGAACACTATTTTCTCTGTTTAATTCGCATTAATTATAAATTAAGTATTTTAATTGTAGATAAAGTAAAAGTTCAGTTTAACCGAAGATAAGATACTTCTATGTTAACAGCAGTGTCAAACGTTAGTCACCAATGACATATTTAGGAAACAACCATATACCTCGTACATGGGGTGATGTTTCAGTGTTTTAATTCAGAAAGTGTAAAGATCCGCGAATGGACTCCTTCGCATCAAGTAACTATGTTCGCCGTAAACAAAACTTTTGTATGGAAGTGGAATACTGTATGTATGTTTACACCGGGAAACTTGTTGATATAAATGCGGAATTTATTAAAGCTTCAAAATGCGTTAATTGAGGGGTATTCCTGGTGGTTTAGAAAGAAATATGTTTATGGAATTAAATATGGGAGCGAAAGTTCGTTAATAAGATCTTCTTTGGATGGCGTAAACCTGAACAATGTTGATGGTCGAACATGTTCCCGATATGTTCTACTACCTGGATGTGACTTAGTGGATTACTGTGATTTTGTCTACAGCCATTTACTGCAGGAGATTTAAGAGTTAAAATCAAAGGAAGCATAGGTATAATTTTTGTTGAAAGGTATGTGTTCGCTATATATTACTTACGTCGTAATGTTTTATAGCTCATATTGTCGTTAGCTTGAGAACTAATAAAACTATTGGTTTTTGTAGCTACTTTTCCTATAAAAAAAAAATAGTGGTTCCCGAAGACACAATTGTATTTATTTTTCGTAAGAAACACTACAGCATTAGGATGAAGATGTGTAGGATAAAATTGAAATTAAATTCTATGCAAAATTCCCTAAGAGACTCTTATACGTGGCCCACCACACACGAGATCAACTAAGCAGCAAGTCATATCCCACTAAATGACCAATTACAGTCAGACCTACACTAGTAACGGTCATCCTAGTACCACTGATGTACAACGGTGATCGCCATCCTTGTAACTTAACCATCTAATTTTAATATTGGTGTGCGCGCTACAAAAATACAATTTTGGCTTTCCAAAAACTCTTGTGGAATTAGCCTTACGAAGTCATTGAATTTCATGTTCATTGAAAAACTATCTAGATATTAGTTTTAATGACTGCGTTAAGCTGGGTATCACAGGTCCATAATTGAGCAGTTTTTTTTTAGGTTGCTGTACAGGCAGATGCAGTCTAATTTTTGTATATCGTGAATCAGGTAAATTTATTTATTTACAGATTACGCTAATTGAAAGATGCCTAATGTGTTGTTCGAATGTAAAGTTAAATTATACATGTTAACCAATTCACAAATGGCATTGTAGATTATAATAAAAGCGAAAACAAATAGATGTACAAAATTACGTAATTTGTCAGCCTTATATAATCTGTATAACCTCATTAAAAGTGCGAATGTATGGTCTATGAGCATTTGTCTAGCAATTATGAATTGTTGCCGTACAGTGTACAAACAAGCATTCTGAAAGTGAAGACTATTTCAACACAGTTACAGTATCTATTGACCAATTCGCACAAAGGACATTGTACATTCCCATACAACAATTAAACTCTCAAATAAAAACTGAAATTTTGTATTCTTGTGTAAACATTCAATGTTTTTAGACATGCTTATAGAAAATAATTGAAGTTTGTTCTTATATCTTAAGAATATGGATAAAAGTGCATTTTGAAAAATTTACGTTCATTTAAAAACATTTGAAAAATTACAGGAAATCCACAACAGATATAAAAGGTAATACATTGCAGTTTTAATTCCAACAATAGTTTATGTTCACGGGAAATTTGTTTCATTCAAAGAAACAAGAGCCTTTTACTGGAAAAGAATGAAGTTGTAAACTTCAGCAACATAAATATAAAAAATGTTCAAATTACTGAATTACAACACACTGTTTTCTACCCCTTTCATTGTAGAATAATCAACAAAGTGACGTGTGTTCTAGCTGGCAACATGTTTTCTATGGCTATCTTAAGAGACTAGAAATAATCAATTTCTTACTGCATATTTTAATACTTCCTGTCTGCCTGCAGAATATACAAAGTAATATTATTGTTTATTAATACAGCGCTACTCAACATTAGGTATGGATACTCCCTTAGGACAGTCTACAAGAGCTGTAAAGTAACTTTGCTGGCAACACTGCTGCTAACTAATTTGTAATAACCAAGTGGCAAAATATGCTGACAGTGCAGATAGTGTAAGAGTTTTCATATCTTCTCGCACCAATCCTAACTAAACAGATAATCTGTATATTTAAGTAATTCTCATTTATAAGCTTTGATTGAAGTCCATCAGTTAACATATTTCCAGTAGGCACTATTAAGCAGAAAAAGTTAGTATCAACAAACCAAAAAAAATTCATTGCCACGCTCTTCGTCCCTTCGACATTAGAATCAAAATATGATACAGAAAATGGAAGATATTGGTGTACCAGTACATTGATGTAATAAAACTTTCATTAATTTCAAATTAAATACCATTAACTATATAAAACAGGATAGGAAAATTAAGCGCAGCAATAAAACAAATTAATTATAAACTTAAAAAAAAAAGTTTTACTATCTTTCCACGCTCACTATTAATACACATGGGCACAAATTTGACGTTTTGACTTTAAATATTTTTAGAACAAGCATTTCTTACCGTGGACCATCAATCATATAACAAACTATAAAAATTAAATATTTATGAAATATTTCAGACAACCTCAACAAAATATAAAACTACTACAAACAGTTGGCCCCATAATATGGAGTTTTTATTTGTTCTTAAGCTGTATCAGATGTACTTTTAATATTGAAAATGTTATCTTAAGCAAGAAGACATCATTTATGGCTTTTTTTTAAAACCATGTTGTGTATACTCAAAATATGAAAATAAACCCACCCCAGTGTTGTATATACAGTGACACCGATATAACTGAGCTTTTATGGAAGTGCCATTTGGTCAATTTGGAATGAATGAAATGCAGTGCTGCTAGAGAATTACATCCCAAAATTATATATATATATATGCATAGATGTATAAAATATCTTCCAGCTGTTTTTTACCTAAGTGTTTAAGACAGAAGTGTTACCTGGGATACCAGTTACCTCTAGGCCTATTGTGTTGAGTGTAGAAGAGATTGTGTATAACCGAGAGCAGTAATTGCCTCAAAGTACAATGTAGCATGAAATATAATCAGTGCAGATTGTGCTTACTATAAGGACTTTACATCGTTGTCTTGAATGAAGTTTCACTATCAACTGAAAACAACGAAGTAGTTCTGTAGGGACATCAATTCAATTAAGAAAATTGTTTTAAATAATTATCGAAAACAATATTACGCTTTCAGACATCAAACAATTGGTCAGCGACAGAAAACAAATTCCTGGATATTTTTTAAATGTTTGTCAAGATGTTTGGTGGATCAGCAATTTACATTTAAGCTGTTCGCTTTCAGGTAAGTTTCGGCACCGTAGTCTAAGAAACTAGTACCGCTGTCTACAAATGTCAGTTATGTAATTCAGAACCATACAGAGTACTTAAAAATTATTTAAACTTAAATTATATGATCACGCATTTTGGACTTCTCAAATTGTTATAGAAATAAGTTTGTCTAAGATGCTTTAATTTGTTTCACAGTCTGGCAAGAACGCTGGAATAAAAATATGACTGGACTTCTCAGATCAACATACCTATGGCATAGTACTTCTTAAAGTAAAAAATCTAAATATTTCGAAATTACAACTTTAAAGAAAAAGATAATGAAAGCACTTCTGGGCAAAAAATAGTTATACTGTTTGTTTAAGCTACAAGTACAGCTGATTCAAAATATTCTAGAAAAAATATTTAACAGCAATTTCATATGTAAATAGTGTATGTATTGTCAATACCGGACCAAAGTGATACCTTAAGCATTTGATGAAAATCTTTTGTTTTGCCAAAATTGTTTAATTTATGTTGTATTGAGAGCATAACTCTGTGGACATTAACAATGATGGCAGATGAGTTGACTCGCTAAGGTAAAGGATTTCCCACTACATTCAAATTCATTCAAAGTTCATTATTTCTCGAACTCCAAAGTCTGGAGGGGGGAGGGGGATCATTACCTAGCTGATGTGTGTCAGACTTGCGTATTTAGATTTTCCTACTAGACATAAAACTGGGCTTCTTGAAGCACATAGTCCATCACTGCCAACATTTGTCAAGATTTGTGTTCGTTTCTTTGTTAACACAAGTTAAACTTTTATCACAAAAATTTAAAAACAAAATTTTTGCTTATGTTACTCTAATTGTCAAAGTTTTTCAGAAAATGTTCACCAAATTCATTGTTGGAAAGAAATTTCCCATGGGAAGATCTACATTCAGGTAATGCATCAAAATTCTTTGTAAATCATAATTATCGTAGACCTACAGGTGCCAGTAAAACAAATTACTTTGTTTACTTGTCAGGTTGATTAAATACGGCAGATATTAACATAATTATCTGCAATTTTCTTAATAGGTAAAAAAACTATTTGTTGCAAAAGAAGCAAATTTCAATAATCACACTTCTCACCTAAATTTTAAGAAAATTAACACATGTTTACAATTGAATGTACTGTAGAAAACATAAATTACACTCTATAACGGAATTCTCTTGCACTAAAACAAATAAAATTATACTTGGTATTTTAATATTAAATTTCATCTAGAAGCTATCTAAAAATATGTTCAGTGAACCATAGAAAGTAGCAGGCTTGACTGTGATGGTTGCTGCTACCAGCATGAGAGTAGTTAAATCTGGGAAACCACCATAAAATTGCTTTTTATTATTACCACTTAGAAATATTTATACCAATGTTAAATTTTCCAGTGGTTTTCTTGCATAGAAAATTAAACTAAAGCTAGCTTCTATTATAAAAAAATCTACTTCAGAATATTTGTTTGTACACTAACATAGTATACATACTAAAAAAAAATTAGTCCACTTCTGCACAAAAGTTGCTTATATTAAACCTCCCCCCCCCCCCCGTAGTAAGTGGGTGATGTTAACTATGTTACCTTCGGGATACTGCAGTTCAGAGCTGATTATGGGAAGTGGATTGATGTTGTACTCAAATTTCTCTTCGTTCCTCTCCAATGAAAAAAAAAAAATTCTTGTAACCCATCTTACGATATGGTACCCAATCTGAGTTACTGTAATCTTCCGCTGAGATGGTTTTTCTGCAAACGGATATAAGTTCTTTAAAATAAAATTAATGTTGTTTCATGAAATTTAATCTGAAATACTTTAAATAAAATTATTCACAACGTAATTTACGTTGGTCATGTGTATGGGAATAAAATTGATTTTGTATGTTCCAATTCCTGTCTTGAGAAATTTCTCTAAAGAAATAGAAGGCTAAAGTTTCTTGCCATTGTTGAATTTACAGTAATTATAAAAGATAGAGGCTTTGCAGTGAAAACTAAGATTCGTGATAGTGTAGAGGGCTATGAGGTAGTATGGGGAAATTGTAAAGAGTAAAAATTCTGTAACGATATTCATTACTAATTTACGTATTATCACAGCCTGCACACAGTCAATATCAGTATCACATACACCAGGGAAGAGTTAATTTATCATGGTTTAATTTTTCATTAACAAGCACAAGAAGTTGCTTAGACAATCGAGAATGGGGACAGAATAAACTGTGGCCTGTATTAACAAACCACCTGGAGAGATGTCAAAGAAACCAAGGAAAACCAATCTAAGGGTCACTGGACCAGGAAATGAACATAGGTCGTCTCCAACAGTAGGTTACTGTTGTGCCACTTTGGCAAGAAGGTAGTGACTCACAACTGTTTGCATAGTATCTGTGCAGGAGCATGACGAACTAGGTATGGTAGAAAAAATATTAAAAGAAATATGACAGCATTTTACATTATTATGAATTTGTAACCTAATCTTAGCCATTGTTCGTAAATATAACTCTGTCACAGTGAAAGTAGTATCGTATTATTGGCCTACATAAAATTTAAAATGTAACTAACAATAACTTACACGATGCACAACGCACTGTAGTTTTATAAGCCTATTTGCGTAGTGCATAGTTCTATATTTGCTTGGCATGCTTTGACCACTGAAATACTGGGTGCAAAATGTTAACTGGTGATGGAATCTGCCAGCAACACACCACAAGCTGGATACCTGTGTGAAGGATGTAGCTACTCTAAAAGAGGTGTAGTCTGTGTGAACGACTATTGATTCACCTCAATTTAACAAAAATTCACGTGCGGGCGGTAGGCACATAAAAGAATCTAGTATGATACTAAATGTACACAACCTAACCTGCTATTTATATCGAGTAAGTAGATGTATAAACTAACCGTTTCTTTAACCAAAATGTGGTAAAAAGTGACCTAATAAGTATTAAATTTAAAAGGAAAATAAACTTACCTTGCCTGATAGAAATGGTCTGAGCAGATACTTGTGTGGCTGTTTGTGTCTGTCCTGTCGAGTCTACGGGCTTAACGTCCTGTAACCACAGTGTCATTCTTCTTTGTAACAGTTTATTTTTGCTTACCGGCGTCAAAATCGCAGTACATCTCAGATTTATTCGCATCCCTGTAACTTCTACTGTTGCACGGGTGAACACAACACAGCCTTTCAAACCTACGGGATTGTACAAGTATCCCTGATGTTGTTTACACAAATAAAATACCTTTCGCTATAAAGAAATTCGGGACTTTGGTGCTAGCTATATCCAGTCACATCTAGTAAAAACATAAATATGTCCCACAAATTTAACTAAAACGTGGCTTGGAGAACAATGACAATCGCCACATGGTTTGTCATCTAAATCTGAGCAGCGAGAAAGTAGAAGCGTCAACATGGCTATATGTAGATCAGCGAGAACCACGCCATCGGAATTTGTGCCTCCCTTGAATCTTGCTGCAAACTTTGCTGCAAGCGGTGACTCATTTTCAGAGTTCGGAGGACAGTGTGTGGCAATCGTACTTGGAAATTTGTTAGCACATTCCGATAAACGTTACATGAGATTCAGGACTGTAGGCTACCTAAAATAGCTTCTGTCAAATCGTGGTTTTTATTTAGACGCGTATTTCGGTAAATAAATGTTCTGGGAATAATACTTTATTTCAGGAAAGTTAAAAACCCATAGTATAACAGTGTAGTATCGCTTTTATCATACTAAATGTTGTCAGAGGAGAAAATTCGTGAAATGTTTCAAGTCTCGTTAATATGTGGTAATTTCTGCTGTAGTCTGTTCGCAGTTTCTTCACACTTTTTGGATGGAACGTTTGAAAAACCACCCCATGCATGACATGTTTGGTTGTCTCTTAAATATGTCTTGTATCAAAACAGTTTTGTAATTTTTAACATGAAAGTATCTTATTTTTGTTAAAGTGAACTTTTATTTATATTTTATCTATAAACTTATTATTTCATTATAATTGTGAATAAAACTAGCGATAAATAGATGTTGGTAATGCCTATAGTAATTAAGTTTTTACGCAAAATTGATTACAATGAATTAGAAAAGGATTTCATACAAATGGGAAGTAACTGTGAATGGACTATCTTAATAATATTTTAAATACGAAAGTTTGTTTGTTACTCAATCGTGTAGTAACGTCTCGACGGGTTTGGATGCAATTTGGTACAGGGGTAGATTATATTCTGGGTTAGCACATGTGGTACTTTTCATCCCGGAATAACGAACAGTTACTTAGGGAATATATAAAGTATGCCACCAACCATTTGAGTAGGCGCTGGTTGGTATATTTTTTAAATTCCTCTGCACGCGGGTAGCAGCTAATCAATAATAAATTGCTTGTTCTTGCAGTATACAAACTTTAAATAGTCCGTTGAAAATGTTATTTTTACGATGATAATTGTATTTTCAACACAAGATATTCCGCAGTATTATAGTATGCGGAATGGCCACAATCACCATCTTCAGCAAGCTAAACCTAACATTTGGATTCGAACACTGCACTGAAATTTAGTCAATAATACTGTCAATGCGTTGATTAGATTGGAGGGTAATAGCTACTGTTTTCCGGTTGTTGGCTTGCTTGTAGTTAAACTGTATATAATCCACACTTTTCTGGAGCCGTGTTAAATTTCTACTTCCAAGATATTCCTCTGCCTCGTGCAAACTAAGCTTAACTGTCTAGAAAATTACACAAGGACGACTCACCGAATTTGTGCGCACTCAATATATTTATATTTTGCACGAGAACTATTTCTTACTAAGCGCTCCCAATACAAACGTTTTTTCACTGTTTATATTATGCATATTTATTATAAATGAAATATTATTGTTAATAAATGTATATATAACTGTATGGGGTAATCTAAAGTTTCATTTTTAGAGCGTATCTGCGTATTTCCAGTCTGAGTTAGGAGGAAAGCAGGCTACAACCATATGTCTGCAGTAAACCTGTGGACTTTCATTACGCGTAATGAATAGTCTACTGTCACACTATCAAAATTTTGTACTTTAAATATATTAAATGGAAGTTTTGAATTCAAAGTACCGCCATCAAATTTTTTCATCGGACAAAGTTCGTCAAATCTTTAATATTTCATATTGACGAAGTTTTTGGCGGACGTCTAATCCAATTTAGTTCAGCCATAATTTAAAAAAACCGGATGATACTGTTGTGTTGACAAAGCAGATGATTGGAAAAAGGAGTATAAGGACTGCGACTTTTCACTAATACATTACATTTTAAATTTATATGAAATGCATATTTGCTGTCCTGTAATATTGTCTTTCATTATGTTTTCCGTTTTGGTTTAATGTGTACTTCCAACAGGATTCGTGTTCTGGTTCACTGAACTAATTACCTACATGACTTTACTTTGGATCTAGACATTGGTCGTAATTTTAATATTAGTTGGGTCAGAAAAAATAAGTTTAGAGCATAACAGGTCACGTATGTTAAACATATGATAGAGACTGGAGCTATCAGACTTTTCAGGCAATTATGGTGTTTCGGTGAAGTGACAACCTCCCAACTTTACTTAACTGAACTCAGTGTGACTGGTATTAATGGGACGTATATTCCGAAACATCGATCTTGCTTTCCATTATAAAATCATGATAGTAACGTCGAGGCCACTTAACCATCGAATTATCACTCGAGAATGTAATAGTCCATCCTGATATTCTCACACACATGCATATATATGTATATATATATAAATGTATATATATAATATGTGTGTGTAGTTTACTGTGTATCACATAAACATAGATAATCGTTGTAGTTTACTTTTTTTCTCTTAAAATTGTATAACTTATGTATTAATCTAGTTCAAAACTGTTGAAGCAGTTGGCATATAGTTAAAACTTAAGATAGCAAAAAATAAAAATATGTAATGCAATCCTGTCCCCATATATAGCTTCAAGCCTAAGTATTAGAAAATGACAAAATTTTATAATGTTCTAAACGTGCACATTATTTTGCCACGTGTGGCACAGCTAGCCTACGTACCATCCATTTTAACGAAATACGTATATAGTTAAATTTGACACAATCGCATATTAAATCATGAACATACGCGGGTGAAATGACGAACCACGAAACATTGGACTTGGACTACTGTTCAGGCGTTTGTACCCATGTAGATAGCAGTGGGATATGAATTCACAATGCTATAGGCTGTTCACGGTAAAGTGAGCACTTTGGAAGCCCTCTCATTTGGAATAATGTTCAATAAATATATTTTATTTTCGCCTTAGACGTTAACTTCAGAGTGCGGTGGAATACACACACTGTGTGTATTACTTACATGGTGATATTTATTTAAAAAGATGTTTAAAGGATAAAAAATGGGTGAAAGGAAAAAGTAACCAGGCCGTTAAAAGTGCTCACTTTATCGTGAACAGCCCATACATGGATGTTGGTTGCTATGACAGGTAGGATCTGTAGGCAGCTGTGAGGGAGGAGAGCATGTGTGTGAAGGTAGGAGCTAGCTGCCGAGGCGGGCGGGCGTGTGTGTCACCGGCCAGGAATGTTGCTCTCACTTTGAACCGCGCTGACCCACTTGCCTTGCTGGATCGCGCAACTTCTGCCCTTCTTCCCTACACGCATTGCTAGAACTGCCGTGACGTCACTACTACCGCACTGCTCCTCCTGACACCCGTCTGGCTCTCTAGTTACTACACTCGCGAGCAACCAAATCGACTCGCCCACTAAACGTGCATACATATACGGACGATGGACTGGCTAACACTCAGTCCAGACATGAATCCGAGCATGCATGGGACGAACTTAAACGAAGGGTATAGGCCAGAAATCCCGTTCTTTAGACTGTCAACGAGCTCATAACGGCGTTGTTAGAGGAGTGGGACGGAATTCCTCAAGACCACGTAAGAACGTTGATTAGATCGATGAGAACTCTATTACAAACTGCCATCAGTATTGATTCAATAAATTCTTTGTTTTTGTGCAATTATTTTTTTATTTGAACAATACGTGACCATACTTCCTTTACCTAATTCCCAATTGTCCTACACTTCGACGTAAATTGCATTATTGCAAAAAGTACTGGAGTGAGTTTATGTAGACGGTGTCAACGTAAAGCTAAAGGGCCGGGCTTGAAAACGACATACGGCCCTCGCTGGAATTACGTACACCCCCAAGGATCCACGAGGTCGGGTTATATTTGTACTTCAAAATTGCAACATATGTTAAGGTATTCATTTGGGATGGGGCAAGCATCTCAAGACAGTAGAGGCTGTGAAGAATACACGTTTGTATAAAACTAAAACATTTTTTTTTTGGCTGGCAACATGATCGACTAGCAGAAATGTCCCTTTCATTTTAATTTTCAAGAATTATTTAATATTTTGTTAAATTTTTGGGGTAGTCAGAAAAATCCAACCTTCAGTAACTAGTCCAAATATATACTTTTCTTAAATTTTGATTTACTTTTTTTACAGTAATTTATAAAATATAACTTAATCGTGCAAGTTATATTATTTATATTTTTTTTTCAGGGTTTCCCCTTGCATAAGAAGCTAGTACAACATACTTAACTATAAAAAATAATTAGAATTCCTTAAAAATCACACCTGCATATGTTACTCTGCGAAAACTATTCATATATGCTGATGTATGTCTTGATAAATTTACTTGCGCATTACTTTCACGTTTATTACGAATGCAACAAATAATGGTAGGCAGGCTACACACTATGGCCTCTGTGGGAAAGTTTTTGTCTTCTCTAAAGCATGAAGGCTAAATATCTGATAGTGTGCAACATGGTGGTACTAACAAATAGTAATGGGATGACTAGCAGACAATGCTAATATAACATAATTCAACACACGAAGATTCTTATAAATCAGTAGAACCAGCGAGCGGTTCTGGTCTCTAATTTGTTCAAAATGGCGGCAGTTTGATTTGTTTAACCTGGGAAGGATCTCGGGGAGCGAGGATACCAGTTGGTGCAACCTGCCCGCCCCCTTTACTACCCAGACCACCTCTACCTCCTGTGACCTACTTCCCATTGATACAATTGTCCCCCCCCCACCCCCTTCTTGTAGTTTGACTGGTTTGGTCTCGCCAGCTCCTGGAGCTATACCGCAGCACTCGGCCGGCATTGCACCTGCATTTGAAGATGCACTTTTCTCACCTACCCCCCTGTAAGAGTGTCTGATATTTCAGAGGGAGTTTCGGGAGGGGGGTCATGGGGTCGGTACCCACCAGACTGGACTTGCAGTGGCCGGTGCTTCGTTCAATGTTTGTTGGGACTACTTAAATTTTATTTGCGCACTTGTGCAATGAAAGTAGTTACAGATGTGACCGACTTCTGGATGACAAGTGAAAAGTTTGGAACTGCACATGCTGCAGTTGCAAAGGGAGGGGAGTGAGGGAGATTAAATGTACATGCATAGGGATAGGTAGTGTAATTAGATTATTTAATAGTGCAAATACTTATGTGCATTGAATATTTATTTGTGCAATTAATACTTAGTTCAATTAGATAATTTAATCGTGTAGTTGCAGCCTCGCATATGCAGCAATGAAATAATTAATCGCGCACTTGCATCTGCAGAGAGAAAGAGAGCGAGAGAGAAAGAGAGCGAGAGAGAAAGAGAGCGAGGGAGAGAGAGAGAGCGAGAGAGAGAGAGAGCGAGGACATATTGCAATTACAAAGTCTAATTACACATCCACCTCCCCAGAACAGTACGAACTTAACCGACCTACCAGTAGCTTGTCTGAATCATAACCAACACCGCTGCCATCTGCCGTATTGGATCATGTTATATATATATATATATATATATATATATATATATATATATATATATATATATATAAGCTGTTAAATTTATTTTGAAAATGATATTTATAAGTTTAGAAGCCATCGATGTTGGATCGCGGAGCTGCGTAGTGTGTATCAAGTGAGTGGCGAACCCGTGTAATTTGATTTTATTTGTGCAATTTGCCATAATTACATAATGAGAGTAATTAACAAGTTTTCCGTTCGGCTAGCGGGAAATTACACGCATTGATTTATTTAATCGTGCAAGTAAATGGTAATAATATTGTTTTTAATGAATAAATACACACTTCCATTATTACTTTTAAACGTGTGCTGGCGGACGAATTACACAACCTTTCGCTAGAACTGTACACTAGACATAGACCTGAGATTTGCCTATGTCTTCAGAATTTATGCTGCGCCAATATATGTTGCATTTCCCGTAAGACGAATAGCTGCAGGCATACTGAGCAAGACTGGACAAATGCTAACTGGTGTGAGCGTATGTCGGACAATGTCCTCGCAACCCACTTTAATCTCTAGGGAGACAGTGTGCGAGAGGTAGCTAGCCTTCTGACATGAGGAACAGTAAGGTTCGAAATAATTCTGGTAGAGACCACCACATCCCGGTCAACTTTTCATCTCTATACGCCTGCGAAACTGGAGTACATGCCGACGTGTCTCTATCAAGCATACATTTGTGTTAAATGTCTGTCGATTTTACCAAACATATATATTTTTATATACATCACTTTATTTCACCTACGTAAAGATTCTACGGATGCAATTGACTAGAATCTAAATTACATGTATAAAAAAATTCGCGCCGCTTGTGCGTGGTGTCCCAGCCAGTGTGTGACAGAGCACCTGGTCAACACCTCACCTCCATGCCTATTAATGCGTCGACCCTAAAGGGCCTCCGTAGTGTTTGTATGTTCCTTCGGCTATGTGGCGTTCCTTGGACGGTCACCCATCCAAGTACTGGCCACACCACGCCATGTTTAACCGTGGCGATCAGAATAGTCAGGTTACCATGGCGGTATGGCCAGGTACGTGTATCAGTTGCTCAACAGCTAAGTTGTATGCAAGTAGGAGAGCCTCAAGAACATATATGTCGAGGCATCTCACGTGTGTCGCTCACCTTCTGCCACACGTACCAGAACATCGTCCTTGGGACGGACGTCAAACTGCGCGACCTTCAGAACACGCCTTCCCTCCCCCTCCAATTCTGGCATACTTTATGACGTCACTGAGCACTCCACTGCCTGGCCGGAGCTTGCACACTCCAGTGCGTTCTAAAAATAAGTATGATTAACTTATGGCAGAACTTCAGTTTCTGGAGAAAGTGTTACGGGGACTATGTAGCGACGCGTCCGAGGTCAAGAAGCGAGGGAGCGATACGTGCCAAAGTTACACGTTCGCGTAGTGCCTTATCGCTCCTACGCGCAGGGCGTGCAGTGTTTCCGTCGTAACGCTGTACTGTGCAAACTAGAACTGTAACATATGGGTTTTATTACACGCGATGAAAGCCTACAGATGAAACGACGTCCGTATCTTTATACTTTTCTCTTGCCACTTAAGGAAACTACAAAGGCAATTTTTAAAAATGCGAGGTTTGACCATTTTCACGATTTTTTCTCAAAGAATTTACTTAATACGACAAAAGTTAAAAATAAAAAAAAATAAAATGTGGACCATAAGTACTTGGTTTTTTTCTTAGTCATATTTCCAGAACTTCTATTTACCGAGTCACGCGTTTACGCGCAAACAACGAATTCACAGAAAACGTTTCAATACATAGGACTCTTAAGAGACTGCAGCTTTACACGGCAGAAAACAAAATACGACTGATGTGTGTCTACCTAGGTTTTCCTAATGGCAAGCAGTATCATCTGATCAGGAACAAGACTCATGCTCCACAAAAAACAAACGATTTTATAGTAAATAGTCTTGTTCAAATATGTTCTGCACTAAAATTGAATTTGAATATATCACGCGGAAGCAGATTATAGACTGCGAACAACTTTTAGTCTCGCATCTTTACATGCTTACAAACACGGCAACAGTGTCATAGGTTGGTCATTGTATAAACTGAGCAGTTTTCAAAGCAACTTTGCAGAAAATTTACTGCCACTACCTGCAAGTATTTAAGGAAACACGCAGAGGTTCATTATTTTCGCTCTGCGAGGAAATATTTGTATCAACTGAATGCCACCTATTGTTCAGCAGCATGTATGCGCAAGTTATGCATTTTTCTCCTCTCCTGGACGTTTATCTTGAGAAAGCCGGGGTTCATTTCGTACAAAGGATGTAAACATGAACCTAAGATTCCTTCATTTACTGATTGAGACAGCACAAAAAAAATCACTAAAATTTACAAATAAGGCTTCTTACAAGCTTTCCAAGATCTGGACACATTTATTAAAGATATTGAAGCTTATATATCAACGAAATTAATTTTGGTATCAACTGACCATAAAAAAAAAACAATACTTTTTGGGGTAAATGCAGGCAAGTGACTGCGTCAATTTGTCTCGTCACTTCATCACACACTCTCTCCTACAAATATTCTATTTCAGATTCCCCTGACAGGGCAGCCATAAACTTCAGGTAACTTACTTTTGGGTTTCATTTACTGTACTTTGAAATCTGTGAGTAAATTCCACATTTTGGAGCATGGACGAATCGGGCTAGAAATAAGATTTAATGTGTGTTTAGTTCATCTCAAATGATGTGGCAGTATAACAATGGAATCGGTTGTTTTATCCTCGCATATGTTGTATTTATATTTTATTTCTGAACTGAAAATACATATTAAAACTATTTTAAATACAAATTACTAAAATATTGTAGAGACTTCGATGAAATACAAATTAAGAAATAGTTAATTTGAAATACGTGTGTTTGAAATACTGCCCAGTCCCGGTCATATAGCATTCAATGAAGTGAATTCAATAAGAATTGAAAGTAATCTGAAGGAAAAGTGCGCACCTATTCGCCTTTTTCGCACGTACCCAGCATTGGCCTACCCCAAAGAGAGACAAATGTTAGTCACGTGGTTAATAGTGATGAACGTGTTTGATTGTATTGACAATTAAGACAAAACCACTTTTATATAAATAAAATGCTTTCGACAATTTTAATTTAATGAATCTGCATTTCAAATTGGTTAGAGGAAGTTACATATATCTCAAACCACGTGCTTATAGGCTGTTCACGGTAAAGTGAGCAGTTCTGAAAGCAGTCTCGTGTGGAATAATAGTTAACGGCATATTTAAATGCATTTATTAACTTCAGAGTACGGTGGAATATAAATGTACTGTGTTTATTATTTACATAGCAATATTCATTTTAAAACGTGGTTAAGTATTAACAAAATGACTGAAAGAAAAATGTAACTAGGGCCTCAAAAGTGCTCACCGTGAACAGCGTATACTAAATAGTGTTTAAACCTCAATCCAGGAAGTTTTTGCTAGTCGTATTGTGCGAAAAGCAGTTCAGTGTAGGGACACAGGATGGTTGTGTGCAGCCAGCGAGATGTGTTGGGCGCAGTACATGGCGTCCTGGTTGTAAAGTGGCCTCGCGTTGTCTCTCACCTCTCACGTTGCTCACCTTGCTTGCAAGTCTGCCACCGCCAACACCGAGCTGGCCTGCCCTCTCGTCCTTGACCAGACTGTACGGGCAACTCAACTCGTGCGAGGCCACTACGAGGTTCTTCGTCACAGCCGCACGTCGCTATAGTCCATTCACCGCAAGTTCTGTTTTCAGGGACCCACAATCACGTGCGTGCTGCGCTCACTTTAATAGTTATCCTGCCCCGGGGGGGGGGGGGGGATGGGAGTGGGAAATATAATTCGTTACACGGGAACAAGTCAGAATCCTCGACCAGTTTCGGGATGTGCGTGTTACAAATTATATCAAGGTGCTGTTTTTATAATTAGTTCATTAAACCTACAGCTTTAAAAAAAATTATAATTTAACATTTTATATGAAAACTCCATAATTAAAAAATTAGAAGTAACAATAAAATCCATAAAATTAAGATGAATGCTTACAAAAATATTTAAATTACCTAACACGGAAAATTACAAGCATTAGTTCCTTGAGAGCTCTTCGGCACCAGTGCCGATAATTTGTTCATCCCTTTTATGTAAATTAATACTTTCCTGTAACGTCTATATTTAAACTGCCAAGTGCTTTACGTTCTTCAGTTGTCCAAAAAGTGCCAACGTGATTTAAAAATCGTAATATACAAACGTATAACATTATTAAGTGTTTGTTGTAGTAAACGATTTCAGACGGGCAGTGTGTTGCACTGGGGTGAATTTCGAAAGGTTTATTTCAAAAGTGTGAACGTATCGTGAACGGACTCTGCTAAAAGTTCGTTGGGAAGTCACGTATTCTCATAGTATTAAAATTATGCACATATCGACCTATATACTTTGCATCACGATCTTTATTGAAGACTTCTTTCTGATGCTTATCGATAGTAAAGGGTATCTTCATTAGGTTGTACAGGGTTGCCACAGGTCTGGAAAACCTGGAAAAGTGGAAATATCGGGGAATTCCAAAGAAGTTAGTTAAATGTTAGGGAATTCTGTGAAATGAATGCTATGTTTGGCAAATTAATGCACCGCTGCCAGAATTATATAAAATTGTTTTAATGATTGACTAAATGCTTAGGAATTTTTTTTTGCAATCTATGTGGTGTGCAATTTTGTAAGACCAGAAAAGTAAATGGTGTAAAAGTGTGTTGTAATGAAAAGGCGCCAATCCCTACAGAAAAAGTTAGAAAAAGGTCAGGGAAAAGATTCTTTTTGTCTGAAATCGGGAATATGTCAGGGAATTTTCCAATGGAAAAAAGGTGGCAACGCTGTTGTAATAATCGAGGAACCAACCATTAGTGTAATAAATGCTAGTTCACATAATCCTTATAAAACATTTGCTTCTGCTTGATAGGTTTTATCGGTTTCATAATAGGGAGAAAAGTTGTAGCATAGACTTAAAGAAAGCGCATTATGAAGCTGGTGGTAGTCTGGTAAGAATGCCAGATACGTTCCCGCTCGATACATGTAGACATTGGTAACCACATTCATGAGCGAACACAGCAGAGATTTAAGTGCAGCCGCTTAAAAATATTAAAAATATACATTATTGGCTTTCGAAACGACAGAAATATTCAGGAAAGACTAAAAACAAAGTGTACTTCATAGAAAACTATAATAAAGGTGAGTTTTCCTCGTGGTTGTTACTTTCGTGTAGAGCGAGAGCTGCAGAAAACTTTTTTCAGAGGAGCAAATACAGGTTGCTCTCTGTAGTGTGAGCACTTTTGACGCTCTAGATAAGTTTTCGTATGTAATTTTTTTATCCTTCATACCACCATTTTTTAAATAAATATTGCAATATGTGTAATAAACACAGTGTATATACTTTACCGAAATCGACAGTTACCGTTTAAGGCTACAGTAAAATATTTTAATTGACTATTATTGTTCCAAAAGAGGCCTTCACAAAGTGCCCACTTTACCGTGAATAGTCTATAGAAAGGTCAACGGTTTTTACGGCGTAGACCACGTGAAACAGGTAGCGGAATTTCTCACAACTTAGAACAATATACGGGCTGATTCACGAGGAGTTGCCGCCTCTCACAGGGCTTATTCCTGTCGTTATTTGGAGCAAAATATGTCTTGTAAATGAGGGTCCTATTCCCAATACTTACAGAGTAATTCGACAATCAGCATACCCACCCTACAGTGGGAAGTAGTACTCGACACAGTTTCAGCATCAATGTGTGTTGTGGTGTCCTATGCAATCAGCTGATTGGACCATTTATTTTCCCGGGACGCTTTACTGGTGTGGTGTATGTGCAATTTTTGCAAGAACAACTACCGCTGTTATACGAAGATATTCCGTTAGTAGTGAGACGTCGTATGATCTTCCAGCATTATGGTGCACCTCCTAACTTCCATCACGCTGTGGTTGAACATTGTATTGCGCATTTTCCTGAGAGCTGGATAGGACGACCCCCCCCCCCCCCCCCGGTGACCATCTTGATTGTCTGATTCATAACCACTAGATTATTGCGTATGGGGCTGGATGAAGGATATTGTTTGCCAAAGGACTGCACAAACACGTGAGGAACTACTTACGCTTATCATGCATGCCGCTACAGAAATTAAAGGTAGCCGTGTGCAGCTACGTAAAGCAACACTTGCGGTATATAGGCGTGCGGCCAAGTGTATGGAAGTAGACGGGAAACATGTTTGAACATCTTTAGGCTTGTTTAACGCAATAGAGATGCTCAACTTTAAACATTACGGTCGGGTAATATATTTACTTCTGAAAGGGTAATTATGTGTATTTTTTCAAACGTTTCGAATTACTCCGTAAATATTGGGAAAAGGACTCATATTTGACATATCTTGCTCCAAATGATGTAAGGAAGGCATTGTGAGTGGCGGAAACTCCTCAGGAATTGCCCTGTATATTAAACTTCTTACTCGCAGCCTGCTCGGCATTCATGCTCCGACCAAATACAAATTCCAAGACTAAGTGTTTAGTAAATGTATAGTAAATGTAAAGTGTTCGTCTGATGAGGGATAAGTTGGTATGAGTGAGGCTAAAGTCAATGAAGCGCCGACCGGCGTACACATGTAAAACGATGTCGCCTCTAAGCGTAAGCACTTCTTGCGCTGGAAGTTAAGCAAATAGTATTAATATATGCCTAATCAATATTCATGTCAAGAACCCTGGGAATTTTTTTTTAAGGGAAACTTAAGACTGCAGAAGCGCGACATGTCACACAAACAAATACGGAAATTCGGACAAAACAAAAAATACCAAGAACTTAAGTAAAAGTGGCAATAAATGTGTCTAAGCAAATAAATTGCGCGAACAGTCAAATTTGACAAACTCGGAAGAAAATAAAATGCAGAACATTTAGATTCGTCGTGATCGTAGCATTTCGGGAATTTAAGCACTGACTCTAGGATTTTACTTGACACGACCCTGTAACGAAGTCTACTGCATACGTCTACCTTAGTTACATATCTACTGGGTTAGTATATTTTGAGATACAGCAATCTGAACAATCCTTGTTTTTTTTTTTGTTTATTTAGGGATGTTGGTGGGCGTGGAAATATTTCTAATGTGCGCGATTCTTCGAAGTAAAGGCTGTTCACGGTAAAGTGAGAATTTCTAAGGCCATAGATATGTTTCCCTTTCAGCCATTTCTTATACTTTAACCACCTTTTCAAAAATAAATATTGGCTTGTAAGTAATACATAGTATCTATATTCCACTTCACTTTGAAGTTAATGTGAAAGGCTAAAATAAAATATTGCTATTGACAATTTTCTCAAATGAGAGGGCTTTCAAATGTGTTCACTTTACCATGAATAGCCTATATAATTAAGTCATCGTCTAGGGCGTGCCTTCTATTTGTATATAAATCTGTTAAGGGTACATTAAATGGGTTATTCAAAACACTTATTTTCCAAACACACTACAATGCATTTCAAATGCCTGGTATATTTCAAACAATTTTGAATAATACTACGAACTAATAAATGCGTCAAAGCACGTGTATTGTGTTTAAAACAAATAATAATTATTAAAAAGGGTGACAAAGTGGAGTAAAGCTAGAAAAATGTTACTTTTAAGTATCTGTGAAGTATTTTCCATGTTAAGTTTTAGTTTTATAGCATCTGGGTAAAAAAAAAAAGTGAACATTAAATAGCATTGAGTATTCACTGTATACTAGCACTTAATTTAAAGGGGTTTTCACAGAGACTATATTAAGCAGCACGACTTAGTTTTCGATGACTTTGGCGTATATATATTCATTCACATTTTAAGTTGAGATTTCCTTCTACTATAATTTTATAGTAGAAGAAATCGGAAACTATAATTTTCAAGTCTTAAGTTTAGCCAGACTTAGAAGAAGTTGCACTAAAATGACATATTTCAATTTCTTTTTTGCAAATAAAGAGCTTGTAATATTTATTTCTGTTGGCGTGCCGTTTAAAATTATTGTCGATTACCAAAATGGTAACTGATGGTTCAGGTTTTGTTTAGTGTTATCAGTTATTCGCTTTCCAAATCATATTGTGATATAGTCTAACGTTTTGAAACAAAGTAAAATAACAAAGGAAAGAAAACATTAATAATGAACAACCACAAGTCACGTCTTGTTATTGATGGTAAATATTTTCTCTGTGATCCTAAAGTCTTGTGGCACTATATATATATATAACTTGATTTTCTTTTGTTCTATATACGATCACCCAGCAAGATAAATGTATTTGTTATATCGCTTCCTCTCTTTTTGTTTCAGGATTCTTTAGTAAATAAGTTTCATTGTGTTTGTGCCACTTTCTTAATGTTTTTGTGGTATTTGTTTGTATGTCTGTGCCAAGGACTTCATGCACTTCTTTGTTGAAGTTGATATATTGTTTTATTTTGGGTCTTTTTGTAGTATATGGGGCGCAATGTTTGCTGTTGTATTATTGTTAATGTAACATTCGGAGCTTTGACGAATATAATGCAAAAATTATCACAACTTTACGAAGTACATGTATCTTTAAATTTTATTTAATTTTCCTGGATCATTTTCGTATTTTAGAATTTGAAATTACCTACCTCAGAGTTGCAAGTAACGTCTCCTCGACGGATATCGACACATGCAAGTCCAGCAATTTGTGGAAATCGATTGCATTTGCAATGAAGTTGAATGTTTGTGGTGTCATTCTTGCGTACATACTGAACAAATCACGATCGTCACGAAACTGCTCATAAAGATGATGGAATGCACTAAACATGATCTATCTAAATTGCATGCATGCAACGCCTTCTTGTAACATGTTCACTTTGGCGTTTGCGTTTCGCAACATAATTACAGAGAACACATTCTGCAAGTGGTATTAGACTCTTCATGTAGACAACAGATTGTCTTCCACTCTCGCGGGGCCGCGGTGGTGTAGTGGCCAGACTACTTACTCTCCTCCCACCTAGTTGAACAGAGTTAGTGGTTCGATTACCGGCGGGAACGCTGCCAGATTTTTCCACGTGGGAATCGTGCCGGACGATGCCACTGGTGGTGGGTTTTCTCGGGAATCTCCAGTTTCCCCACTCTTTCATTCTGGCGCTGCTCCATACTCAGCTCACTCACCCTCATCGGCTCTCAAGACCTCGACGTTTAAAGCCGCCCAAATCTCTCCACTCCACTTTTCAGACAGTTGACGTTAAAAGGGGCTATGTGCAAAATATTTTAATACGTTTTAAGCGAGTTAGTGTGTTTTATAATCATGTTTTTGTTTGTGTTTAGCTCTATGTTAAGTTTTTGAAACTCTGCACGTAATAAACAAATCGTAGAGGGAAATAAGCTTGATAAGGCTGCAGATCTTGCTGCCTGTGCTTACCACGAGCAGAAGTACAGACGTGAAATTTCCCTTGACTGCATGAAATGTCAGCTGTGTGAGCGAAGCTTAGTTGTCACTGAAGCCGGCCTTACACGATTTCCATTTCCGTAGCAGTTCTCATACCCATTTTCTGCTAGCGTTTCTGCTCCTGTGTAGGTTACAATTTAGTCCCTCTCCATAGGGATCTGGCTCCGGGTATAACAGCTTTCGTACCCATGGGTATGCGTTAAAACGGTAATATAACGTGTTATGAATTTCTGCTATACCCACGGAGCTGCGACAGACAAGATGGCGGACACCCGAGTAACAACCTCGAGTCGTATATGTCCGTTTACAAGATAATTACGGGTTGTGTAAAACGTGTTTATGTACAAAATTAAACTTAATGTACGCGTTAGTAACGGGAAACGTTTCAGTCGTTAAAAAAAAAAAAAGAAGAAAAAATTACAAACCACAAACTGAGCTACACATACAACTTGCAAACGAGAGGTGTATAAGGGTAATATAATCTGTGCAGCATGAGTGATGTTAACCAACAAACATACAAACTTTAATAGTATTTTCATATTTTTGCTTTCTTTTAGTCTCCTAACCGTACAAACTTGTTTAATTACGGAAAGCACAAGCCTTGTTATTATGCCTGTTAAAGATAAATATTTAAATATTTAATAATGTTTTAATTAGTCGCGTAAACGTCCGCTGTTCATAAATGTGAATATAGTACTTTGTTTTTTTTTATACATAAGCAGTGCCGTTACTAATATAATTTTCCATACGTTAATAGTCTTGTGCTTGTACTCAAACTTAATTGCAGTGTTCAGGGAAAAAAATGATCATCTTTTTGGATGTACTACAAAACACCTACATATAATATTTGATTCCGCAGTTGGCAGGGCTGTAAATGCAATGTCTGCTATTTGAGAGTTGTTTTTGCCTGCCATTTACAATTTTCTATTAGCACTTTAGGTAACGTGTAGATAGGATGTGATGGATTATTTCTTTTCTTCTGCTATAGGAACATTTATGCCTTCTGTTGTGCCTATTGGTATAACAGAAGGTAGCAGAAATTTGGTATCGTGTATAGGGACAGCATTGTCGACACCTTCGGTTTATGACCACCAGTCAGTGGGGAAGTGGTTTTAATGCAAAACTTGGGCCTGTATCTAAACTTAGGTCTATATCTAAACTTAACACGTTACGTCTCGCGCAAGCCATATCTTGTCCTGAATGAGAACCTTCTGCACATTATGGTCCACTCATGGTTTCTTCACACTTTATGAATCAAACCTTGGAAAAATCACCCCATATCTGATGTTAGGTGGTTTCCTTATATCACGTGTCACCAACATTTTTACTTCAACACAGAAATATATTATTTGTTGTTCAATTGATAAATTATGTTTTTTTAAAAACTAAAAAGAATAAAAGCAGGGGGGAAATAGTTGTTTATAATGTATCGTAAGAAATAGTTATGAAAATTTTAATAAACTTACTGCGCGCGAACGTGGTGAGCTGTTTTATTGATGTGTAGTTTGTTAGACTTGTTAAGCTATATTCGCATGGGGCGGAGGAATATTCCGGAAGTAGAACTTCAGCAGGACAGCCTTCAGAAAAGTACGAACTAACCGTGAATGTACTGTAATATGGCTCAATCAGCGCCAAATGGGATTGAGACGAGTTCCATTTCAAAATCTCTTGTGAATTACAACTCGCTCCATAGTGTTTACTCATCTGTGCTTTTCTTAGTGTTTTGCCATTCATTCATTTATTTGTTTTCGATCCCTATTTGTATTGTCTATAGTTGGTCATTTCTGTGGTTGTTATCTTGGTTATATTATTTTATTTTATGTCGTGCCTTCATGATTCTAAGTAGTGACCTCGTTCCTTGTGTACTTAGTTTCTGAGGACCGACCACCAGGTCGTTCCTGGTTTCTGAACAACTTGGAATCCTTATGTGGCTTGACGCTATACTCTTTAGTCGCCCGACTTCTTCCAACTGTGTCAGCGATTTGGGAATATGATTTCGTCTTGTGGTAAAGATCGACAATGTCTTCTCACGTTTGCGGTTTCTTTGCATTGTGAGTCTATGTTGGCTGTTGGCACTGCACGAACAACTCCGCCCACACCACGGAGGCACTGCACGAACAACTCCACCCACACTACTGAGGCGATGCACCAATAACGGGCGGGGTCGTTTCCAGTACAATGACTCTTATTGGTTCACGCTGTATGTTCACTTTTGTCCAGCCTAAGATACGCATGTTGAGGGAATATGCAAAGAGTTTCTAAAACTGGGGACAAACTTTCGCAGGCTATTCCTTACAAAAATATAAGATAGCAATGTATGTACGACTTGCACCCTAAAAGTTGTTAGAAATGGTGCTCTGCGCACCCTAACATTTGAGTTTTAATGTGTTCAGTTGAAAATATCAGCAACCACTTGTGATTGAGCAACTAATCGGCGAATGGTGTTTTGATTAAAGATCTTGCACTTCTAAAAACGCTGTCGGTAAAATAATTCCCCTTCCTTTTGTAAATGGCTGTTGACACCATAATTTGCATCAACTTTTGTAACACTATGTTTTAAGAAGTTTTTAAAGACAACCTGTAAACTAGATCGTCTAAATTAACAAAAAAGGTCGTCCTGTCGGAAAACTCTCAGACGGACAGTTTGACATAATTCGTGTTTAACTTTCGAAATAGAATCTGTGTTGAATACCAAGTATGGAAATAACAATACAGAGTAAGGCAATTAAGGTCCTGTATTACAACCTGTAGATAAATGTGTGGAATAACTATACCATAGATAATCTATTTGTTGGTAACTTGTATTCTGAACATTCCATTAGATAATTTATCCTTTAAGTATTCCAAGCTTTTGGTTAGTTGCAATGTATGTTGGCAATAAGTCATTTTTTTGGTGTTATGGGGTATGTTAAGTAGTCAGCAATGAGTGCAGAGTTAAGATAGCTCTGCCCCACCTTGCGTCGTGTTAGCCTACATTCGTGAGTATTGCGAGTCGTAAATTAGTCCGGGACTAATGTGAAACACGACTTTTACAGTTTTGATTCCACCACATCTAGCAAAACCAAAGTATTGTGCTTGCCGATCACATATTCAGGGTTTGGAACAGGGTTCATACCCAGATAAGACCATTATTATGTGGGCACTTATGGGCCTTACACGAACAGTTGTCTAGGATTTGAGACATGGGCGAGTTAAGAGTTGAAGTTGCAATGGCAGAAAATGTGCATTTAAATTAACATTAACTGTAAAAAAAAGCCTGGTAAACTTTGTAATCTGTAATGGATGTGTGTAGAAATAGTACTACGTATCAGGCTGAAAATATGCGAATGTATAGCGTCGATACAATACAGAGTTGGGAACTTGCTACGAAATAGTCTCTTTCCTGAGCAACTGTAGGAACTTTACCGTGGACGTATAGGAAGATATTTCACCATTCACGCTTTGTCACTGTATGTATACACTGTCATGGTAAATTTACAAATTTATTAGTGTGTACGAGAGGTCATTTTTAAAATGGCATCTTATACCGGTTTCTATAAACACCAACGCAATATTCCCACAGCTTGATTTGCGCACTGCGATTGGCTGCAGTAAGGTAACTAGTTGAGTATTGCAACTGTTACACACTATACCATGCTGTTATAGTTTGGACGGGGTTTTCCTACACAGCGTAGCCACGAATTTCTAAAGGATTGTAGGAGTTTATTCGAAAAGGCACAAATTCTTAGTGTTACTGAGGCATAACGAACCGTATTGTGATTTTGTTCAGATTCAAATTACTTCCCTCCCTCATTTTCTTTTCGGATGGTCAATGAGCTACGACGTATTGTTATTACTTACTTAATCACGTTAAAGTAACCTAAAGGGGCAAGGAAAGAATGTAACGTAAAATTATTGTCTCCTGCTCTGAGGTGGAGGAGTATGTAATATAGTGTTTACGCTGTTAAGGAATTAACACATAAATCGCTGTAATTTCTCGTCAAACCACAGTTTTCGTGTCGATTCTAACCACATGGGATCAATGTGTTAAATGTCTTTGATCAATGTGTTAAATGCTTGATGCATGTTGGAAACGAGACATTCATGTAAACTGATGGTATTTAAAATATTAGGAATGAGGTGCTGGGTTTTACCTCTATTGGAATATTGACGAACATGAACCCTGTGTTTATTGTGGCCGAAAGTAGCTAGTTTATTAAGATGGCGACGGTTTATTTTCTCCAAGCGTTAGTCTTACAAAATAAATGTCAAGTTGCCAGTTTCGCACAAACTCATTCGAGGTAGGTCAGTTAACTTTATAATTTACCGCTTAGTAAGAAAGCTCGTTACTGACATTGAACAGCTGGGGGCAGGTTTGTGAAACAGCACGTCAACGTTTCATCCTATATTGCACGTCTCGGAAACACTGATAGCGACACAATGCTTTAAATTGCCATGCTGTGTGCGATTGTTGAAAATGTGCTGGTTCAGCCTCCGTGCAACATACAGCTGTATATTATTGCAAAGTTGCTTACACTCTTTGTCCTCCAAATGTGATGGTGCTTGAAACTAAGGCTCGACCGTGAGCGAACTAGTTTCCACAAGGATGAATGACTGCAGAGGCGGCAGTAAACCTGGAAGCACAGCTTCACGTGGTAGAAAACATATTAGCCCTACTAGCAACAAGAATTACTATACTTTGTTATTTTACAAACATGTGTATTTTGTTAGTGAAATTAACTAAAATTATATTTTCGTTTGTAAAAAGGAAAAATGGGAGGAATTTCCCTATTTTCGTATAAACGAACCCGGCCTAACATGGTACAAGATACGTAGTGGCGGAATAACATGATAGTGGAAAAGGAATCACGATAGAAATTTACCATGGTATCTTATATGTCAGAAATATAGTAATACACTCTGCATGAGCCCCGTTGCTTATCTTGACGTTCTGCAATCGGGATAACAATAACAATAACCATACCGATACCAATAACCATTGCCATAACGAAAGTCAGGTGCCACTACTAACACGAAACCAAGTGTTTTAGTTTGCAGGCCTATAGTATTACTTTTCACTTCAAAATTAGAAGTTTACGGATAGTAATTTCAATATTTGCTTGTGCAAGTTGGCCAGCTTGTTAAATGTAATGTAATTTTTCTTCTATATTTGTATATTTCTCGGTATTAAACTTCTATGATCTCAATTAGTGTTGTCTTCTCACTTTGGCACAAACTAATACTTCACTTTTTGGCCGTCGGCTTATCAGTTAACCTTTTTTTTCGCGATAATATGGTAATCAGAGAGGTATGACGGACACAGAAAACGCACAATTTGAGCTGTTACATTTCTAATTTCATAAATTATGTGCTGAAGTTTGAAGAAATGAAAATTGACATTCAAAATTAAAACATACCTGGAGTCAGACGCAAGTTAAACAACACCCGTGACTGGAAATGTACGGTTGTAAGTAAATTTGTGTGTAATAGCAGTGGGTTCTGATTGGGTTCGCATAGGTTGCTGCGTATGAACGTTACGTTGCCTAAGTGCTGTACAATGGCAGTGGGTATGGGCAAGTTGTAGCAAGCACCGTCTTAACTTATATAAGGATAATCCCTTTAATTCTTTGACGGTTACTTCAAACCTTTATGAAGCCCTGCTGAAGTTTTACTTCAGTGATATCCCTCGACCTCATGCAAACAAACATTGAGTCTAGAAAATTTCAACAAAGGGACCACGCACCACATTCGTGCGCACTCGTAGTAATATTATTTTGCATAAGAACTATTTCTTATTAGTAACCTATTTCCTCGCTGTCCGTGTCCGATTGAACACTGTGTTGCGCGCTCCGCTTCCGTGATAAATCAGTGTGTCACTGTAGAACGGCCCATAAAGGCGCTGCCTAGTGAGGGACATTCTGGAACGGATGGATCGGCTTATATATGATGAATGGTTTTACTTCTGCCTCGGCCACCTTCCACACTACGTTTAGTGCCCTTTGGATGGAAAGAACCGTGCTATAGGATATCTAGTACGTATGTTTGTAGTAAACGTTTCATTGTACAGGTCTTAATTTACCCGCAGTAATCCAAGAACCAAAAATCGTACACAACGTATTGCGAAGTTGTGGTGCGGAGTAAAATGACCAAGTGTTCTTTTTTGAAAGCGATACTTTTAAAGGTGGACGAGACAAGTGTAAAATAATTTATGTGAAACCCTAGCGTTTCACTCAGTCCTGTCACAAAAAAATTCGTTATTATATTTATGTGAAATACTGTTCAGCTTGTAGAAGTTACTCCAAAGTAGAGCAACTTCCTCGAATACAAGTATTTAAGACCACGTATTTTTTTGAATAACGGCGTGTTAAAAATCGCAATTTGTGTGTTTGGGACGTGCAAATAGTAAAAAATAATTCACTTGTCGAAGTGAGAGATCTCTGTGAAAGGACATCATGAATTACTTGGAAAGATATTTGAACTCACATTATGAAATTATTTCGCAATTTTTAAAAATTGCTTAAAATTGGGAGACTCTTTATGTAATTTTGAGGTTGTATTGCTCTTTGACTTTTAGGATATTTTGCAAAACTAATGTTGCCACGTTTTCCTTAAAATGAATAAAGACCATGTCTTTTCCCTCGTTAAAATTTTCTACGAATGTCTAAGCTTATTGGGTTTGTACATCTGAAACACAATCTGAGATTTTTATATGCTATAATGCATGGAAAGAGTAATTAAAAGTAATGTTAGAAGTTGAACGGTGTTTCGTATAGAATTTTGTCGACCATCGTCCTTAAGAGCTCGTGTAAGCCGCCATATTGAATTTTTTATGTATTTTCTCCTGATTCAAATTTAGGAGGGTTTTTGTAAAATACTACAATAGAAGCATAGTTAGTAAATTTACACATCATTGCAGACATAATATATGCAACTATTAACGTAAAACAAAATATTGTACATTTCATTCTCACCTTTTAATGACAATCAGGCAACACCTATTAACTATCGGGTATACAAACTTGTACAGAACCATGAAATATCAGTCTTCTATAACGAAACATTTTCAGTAATGACCCCGACACTTGCATTACGAAACTAGAAGGAATAATGTTTGTAAAGGGGGGTCTTAACCCGAAGGCCCAGATGGCAGCGCTAGGAGCAGGTTGTAGTAAATGCTGGCATGGCGGGTCGCGTTGCTCGGGAGAGTATAGGCCGTCGCTGGCTGCAAGCTCGTCGAGTGCCGCTTTGCGCGAGAAGTAAACAAACAGCTGCTTCGCGTCCTGCGCTATTTCCGTGGCCTCCGTCTGCTGGCGACTAGCCAGCAATCCGCCGCTACTCCCCCGGCTGATCGTGCGCAGTCTAGCGGCGGAAACAGCAGCATAGCACCTTTTCCTCTCTCAAACAAATATCCACGAGTACAAACTGCACCACAGCTGCTGTTCCACCTCAGTTTCGTTTTCTCTCGTGACTTCATCTATACAGATTATTGCCCCGTAATTGCATGGACAAACTTCACCTGCGCATTCGTCACAGTAAAAATAATGCTAGAACATGGTCTAAAGTGCTTCCTCACGGGTACATGGCAGTTTAAGGTGGAATACGACGTTGCTGAACACTTTACAAAAAGTATTTGCAATGGATCAATTAACTACAGGATAGTGTATATAACTACAGGATATATATATAAAACTTCGACCCACACAGATATATATATATATATATATATATATATATATCTGTGTGGGTCGAAGTTTTATTTCGTGGAAAAAAATATGGCTTGTACCCCTGAGTTAGTATATAATGTCGTTTTGCAAGAGAGACTGGTCTGCCAATGGCGGATATTTGACATGTTGATACTGATAAAAAAAATGCCGCCATGTGAGATCCCCTTTGACGAACTTTCGGGAGGAAATCTTGCAAAAACGACGGTGATACAGGAATCGTAAGACCTTTTCGTATACTTGAGCATGTTGATCGATAATCCGTAATCTGAAAATTAGTAAAATTCTGCTGCATCTCAAAATGTAATGAAAAACACAGGTCGTAACCCATACTTTTCTCTTTTGAATTATTTGATGGCTGAGACAGTCCTTAAACTGGTTGTAGATGACTGATAAATATTTCGTTACAAGAAAATGAAAAATAAAGTATTGTAATGAAATACAAATACAGCAGCCAGTGTACAAAATCCACATGCCAGTATACAAAATTTGCTGTTCTGTTAACTGGGATATGACAGAAAAAACGCACAGAAACGTTGCTGAAACAATTAATAATGTTAGTGGCCAGTTGTTGAAAGTATTCAAAACACCAAAACGAAATAAGAGTATCATCTCAGATGGGACGAAGCGTAAATAGAGGACAATGGCAATAAGAAGGAAACCAGAGACAAAAATGTAGAAATCAAAATGCACCAATCAATAAAAGGAGGTGCGTACACGATCTGTAGCAAGGTTCTATGGTACCTGGAAACCTCAGGTGTGGGCGTACACGATCTGTAGCAAGGTTCTATAGTACCTGGAAACCTCAGGTGTGGGCGTATACGATGTGTAGCAAGGTTCTATGGTAGCCTACCTTGAAAATTCTCACGTCCACTTGGTATTTCTTGTGATAGCGCGTCTTAAGCGATGCTGTCTGTAATGTATGACGCCGCTGGTAAATGTTACACAGGACAAAGATTGTTTATCGAAACATCATTTCTCCCACGGTTCTAAATTTCATGTCATTTTTTAATTTATGAAAGTTCAAGATGTCGGATTCCATATGTACAGTTGTGACACGTAATGAAGAGGGGGGTCTAGGTGATCCGGTCTCTGTTACTATTACAATATTAAATTTTTCAAAAAGGTTTTTATTATTTTAATTACATGCTCTCGTGCAAGGGTAGCGTTAGAAGTGTAACACAGCTATTGCATCAGATTATAATGTTTGGCCTAAAAATTAAGCTCCTGCTGTTTCATTTGTTTAAAACCACTGCCGCTGTTAAAATTCATTTGATTCACAAACAAGCAACCACATTTTCATTGCTTTAAATATCATATGACGATGGGGGAAACGACAGTTGAAAATTTGCCTTAAACCAGAGCACTTATTTTTTTTAAATTTCATCGATTTGATGCATTATAAATTAGTTCCTGGATACAGGTCATGCCAGAATACAAACTTATGCAACAAACTGAATACACACACATCAAACCATAAAAGCAATTTTACCTAATACCCCCAATTTACTCTTGGATACTTAAAATATTTATTCAGGTTTTGTGCTGGATATATGTACATCTAAAGATTAATAATTCTTACGTAATCATTTCGTTTAACTTTTCATATAATTTTCATGCAGAACTGTCGTTTTTTTTTTTACTGTAGTGTAAAGAAAGAGACCTGAGTAATACAGACATTTTAACATAGCAAGTACAAAGTCATGCATAATTCTCGACTTATGCTAATTTGTGGCTTGATGGCTATCTAAAACTTATTAATTTTGCTAGAAGACTATTTGGTTAGCAATTTTAAGAATGGCCAATACATATTCATTACAAATTAGCAGTATATAATTAAAACTAATTATTCCTACAGTATATAGCTATATCTTTAGTACTTTTAATTTTAATTTCCATTTCTTTTTGGATTTTGTCGAATTTCCCCAGTATTCTAATCCATGTTTAATTAGTGAATGGAAACAAGCAAAATAAAAAACTAGTGGAAAATACTGCCATAAAAAACGACTGATAGATCTGGGCCCAAATTTAGCAATTAATTCCCTACACGCCGATGCATGGTGAAGCCTGGCCTTAATGCGCTCGGTTAATGCGCGCGGTTGATGAGGAAGTACCCTTCTTCTAACATTTTTCTAAGAATCTTTCTAATGAAGTTCAATGACTGAAAAGTAAATCTCAAAAATTAGCATGGCACAGAGGCATTGTTAGAATGGGTGAAAATCTAGAATATTAAAAGGCAGGACAGGGTAGGGGAGAATTTCTCGATGATATACGCGTACAGATTTTCTAAATTTCTTGTTGTAATGTTACGTATCATTACTGAATTTAACGTAAATTTGTTACTTTTTTACGTAATATAGTAGCTACTGACAGGTAGTATATATTTTACAAATCAGTCATAAATTCGTATTATAGAAACAAAAATAACAAACAATTACGAAGAAAATATTTACTTTACAAATCACAAAATCGTATTATGGATACAAAATCCCAACGAACAAAGCATTGTGCAAAATAGACTACCCCACATGAAATAAGATGCAATTTAGGAAAAATGCAACTTTTGGGTGTTCTAGCATCTTATTCAAAAGGGATCTTTCTTTCCGTGTTGGGTATGAGCACAGGAACGAAAAAGTTAGGGGGGAGGGGTTTCCATAAGGTGGAAATTCCCGCCCTTCGTTTCGAATATAGACTCATACAAGTGTTAGACACATTGACTTGTATGATTCTAGTAAAGCTGGCAGCTGCTTTGGAACGTTTTGTGATGTAACGTGTATTAAAAATGTGATTAAATTAGTATACACCCGTTTAATTTATGTCGCGTATGATTAAGAATAATCGTATTAAAATAGTAACATTGTTACGTTACAGTTGATCGTCACGATAAAATCTGAGGGGTTCTATGGAATTGCTGAAACCGTGGAGGTGTGGTGTTTAGACTGCTCGCCTCTCACCATGGCGAACCGGGTTAGATTTCCGGCGGGGTCGCTCCCGGATTTGGGCAAGTGGGAATCATGCCGTACGATGTCGTTGGTGGCGGGTTTTCTCGGGTATCTGCCGTTTTCCCCGCTCTTGCATTCCGGCGCTGCTCCATATTTTTTACCCTCACCGGCTCTAAAGACCTCTATGTTAAGAACCGCCCAAATCTCCCCACTCAGACTTATATTGGCGGCACTGATGTTAGTGTATTGTAACAAGGACTCTCTATCCTTGAACACGAGGTTGTAAAGCACGGTATAGCCTGTCGTACAAGTGAGTGCACTTATCTTGACAATTCTATAAGGCAGTATTGTTTACAGTAATTCCCATGGATACAGCGTTCCGCATCACATGTTTTCATAAACTCCGACGACTGTTGACCTTCCCAGTGTGTGAAAAGAAAATACACACCTCGCAGGAAGTTTGGAATATACATACCGAACGCAAAAGAGTATGGGATATACATAAAAGAAAGCATGTATATTGGAAGTAACCAACGGTACCGATACAAAACGTGAAATTCAAATTGTTTCTAGCAAAAAAAGCACTTTTTGCAGTATCGCAGGCAATTAAATACGAAGGAACAACAAAAGTATCGTAATGGTGTGTGTGACTCGGGAGAATATCTTTCTCCCCACTGCTGCTTAGTATGGTGTATGGCCTCCATGTGCATTGTACAGGTCCCTAACGTGCAGTGGCATGCTTGTAACCAATGTGTTATCTTCGGAAGAAGATTTAATTCCATGTGGGCAGCTCTTATGAGAGATGGAAGTGTTTCTGGAGGTTGTGCAAGATTATCAACTGCTGTTTCCAGTTTGCCCCACGCGTGTTCAGTGTGTTAGTGCACTCTCCGTCGATCTCAAAAGAACTACACATCTCCTACCACCCAAACTGTCTTATCTCAAAATATTCCAAACTTCTTGTGAGGTGTATATTTTGCCATTGAAATAACTTTACACAAGATTACTTTCTGAACTGTTTAAGAAAAGTTCACTCGTTCGTGAGACGTAATATATGATACGTGTTTGCAGTTCTGTAAAGACGGCTCGTGTAACACGCTGTATATAGCGGCCCCAACTTTTCCCACAAGCGTTGCACCTCTGTTTCCCCTCTCTTCTCTTTCCACCGATTTCATTTCTTGCTCCTTCAAGACATTTGTAAATATGTTTATTTTATAAATAACTAGTTCCCCACATTACGTCATATTAAGAAATTCATTTAAAACTGCAATCAACAGTCAAAGTATAATTGTGTATATGTATTGACAAACCCAATCCAGCATGTGCTGGAAAAAATGATTATAATAATAAATAAAAGAATAGGTACCGTATAATATCAGTAAGATACATGAAATTATGTAGTTTATCTTGATCTGCTTGGTATTTTTAGGCCTTGCACCTGAAAAGTAAGAATTAGGTTATATATGAATTGTAAATTTCTTAGAATTGAGTGTCTCCATATGATCACACTTACGTTCAATGTCTACTCGTTGTGTAGTGTTATATGATTTGTCTTATTTTGTACATTTCCATTCTGCGCGCATTAACTTTGCGTGCTTCTTGCCCCATCTGTTTTATTCGAAACCTCCGAGACGTTAGCTTAGTGAAACATTGTTAGTTTCACTAACTTGTGAAAGGGGCAGTAGTAACTTGTCAGTCGACAGCATTTTCACCTCACTTCACACTTACTGGCACTGGACGCAAACGGCGGAAAGGAATTTGTGCTGAGACACGGCAAACAGCAGTGTGTTATTTTTATTTCCCGACATGGCCAGGGCGTCATTATTTGCCTCGTACGTTCAAATGTACATTCTGTAATCTTAACCAAATGTTAAATATCATTGTGTTTCTATTCAGAGGAAAGTTTCTTTTTTCGTAAGCTTCTGTGAAGTAGTTATCGGCAACTAGTGTATATATTTCAAAAACTTTGGATCGCAGTGGCTGCTGAGTGAAGCACAAGAATAGTTGGTGTGGGGAGAGGGGTTACAGAAACCATGCCATCAATTCAAAATTTTTAGAAAATTCCACATAAAGATAATACGTTGTCAGTATTCGTGGTGTGGATAATACATTGATTCGGTTATTTCAAGTTCCATTATTCGAATCGGACATCAGCCAAACTGAGCGAGGTGACGAGGTTGGATGTTCGGTGACCGTGGCAATGAAAATCGCAGAAATACCTTAAAAACATTAAATAAGTCCCCCAAAATCTGAATATTTTAAATCCCCGTAATTCGTAATTTGTGAAACAGTCCTGGATAGTATTTTAAATAATTTTCCCTAGTAAAAATGATACCGGAAAGCAAATATTTCGAAAAAGCTATATCACATTTACGTTTGTGTTTTCAGCGGTCGGACACACGATTCTACAGTTGTTGCAGATTATTCTCCAACCTGGTATGTAGCACACCCCAATACCTTGTCAGCCTTGCGAGTATCCATGTGTCACTGTAGGGGGAGAGGAAATAAGTCCTTCATGTGCTTAAAACTTACATCCCGTATAAACTACAGCAAGTCACAGTGTTTGGTGCAACAATTACGTGAGCAATCAAAACTGATAAATATGCAGAGAAAAAGTTATACCTATGAAGTAGTTGTACAATGTGAAGGAGGTTACCACAAATTGTGATAAATGCACAATAAAAGTGGGAGTGTGTGATACTAGTATATTAATACGTACAGTAAGAACCGGATATGGCAAAAAAATGCACACGATAAAATAAATACATAGAACGAACATTGCATACATGGCATACATTGCATACAACACCTCTGCTGGCTCAGAAGTGTTTTATCTTGGAAGGTTATTGTGATCAGTGAAGCATAACTTGCATATGCAGACATCTTCTCGACTAGAAGTAGACGTCTCACAAGCCAAAAAAAGTAATATATTTAGCTTCAATGGACACATCAGTCATCGGCAGTCGGTAAATATAAAAATTGTTGCTTTCTCTGGTGTATTTCATGCGCGGCCATGACCTTCGTCACGGCGCAGTGCACACACTACGAGGAGTGCAGAAGTGTAGAGAATTCCAGCTCGAGAGTAATTTGTCTTGGAGCTCGCATCTCGTGTCGACGTGCTGAGATTTTCCCTTCCTTCAATCTGACCAAAATTGTCTGCTTAGAACAACATATGAAGTGGGAATTGTGTGTGCTGTTTAGTGTGTTCACGATGGATTCTGAGAGCTTAGCTTAGGACGAAACTCAAAGCTGCGATCATGATAGACTAATTCTACCCAACATAATTGTCTGGATGTTTCGTGCCAAGATTTCAGCTATCCCACTCAGTTCATATGTCGGTGATTCCCAAACTTAGATCTTAATGTATCAGACTTTAAACATAACTTGCATTGATTTTTTAGAAATTAATTTGTTTACAATTGCTAGTGTAATCAGACTATTATAATACAAGATGAGCATAGTCTTTCCCTGATTATAAGAATTTATTGCTAAAGAACTGTCAGATACAGCTATGCGGTTTATTGCAAAGGGTAGATTAACTCGTACAGTTTTTACGGATACATTTCGACATGTGCTCAGTTTGTTGCCAGTAGAACGTCTAGGCGATACTTTATTTCGGTCCATGTCTTTGCCAACATCTCTTCCGTCACCGCCTCTACAGCATCTCGTATTCGTACCCTAAGAGTGTGCACATTAGGAACTGGTGAACGAATGTGGTGGCCATGATGTTGGACAGTCTCTACCGAGCCATCTGCCCGGAAATGTTTCATCCAAGAACTGGCGAACAAATAACCCTCAATGTGCCGGTAACACCATCTTGATACACTACCCATCGTCACAACGTAAAGTTCCAAAATGTCCTGGTAAACTGTTGCCGTAACGGTGGGATCAGTGAAAAATAACTGTCCAATAACTTTGTTGTGCATTAAGCCACACCACACATTCACTTTCGGGCTGTCCCTGAAATGCTGTGCCACGACGTGTGGTTTCTCCGTCCCCCAGATCCGGATATTATGCCTGTTTACTTTCCCGGAGACGTGAAACGTTGCTTCATCGGAAAAATAAACTTTATTAAGGTAATCATTGTCTGCATAGATTCATTCCAGCATATCTCTAGCAAACTCAGCACGCCTGGGCCTATAATCTGGCTGCAACGCTTGCAGGAGTTGCACTCTGTACGCATGGAAATGCAGCCGTTTGTGTAAAATCTTCACCACCGTGCTCTTGAGGTATGCCTGCTTCTCTGGAGACGATGGGTAGATCTCCGCGGACTGCGTAGAACCCCTGTACCCACGTTAACTGTTTAGTCACTCACTGCTGGTCTACCACTTCTTGCCTTGTCACCAACACTGCCAGTCTCTTTGAACTTTTCATACCATTCTTTGATGCTCTTCACATCTGGCGGATCTCGACCGTAGGCACTGCAATAGGCGACCATGTTTCAAGAACACAACACGCATTCCACCTTCTCCTGCATAGACGCCATTGTGACAGCAGCACTCCTAAATACCGCTACCTGTAACACGAGAGGGCAAAGACATCCGATGCTGTTGGAGCACATGTCGAAGTGTATCCATAAAAACTTTCTGAGTTAAGCTACCATTTGCAACAAACTGCATAGCTGTATCTAACATAGTACTTTAGCAATATGTTTTTGTAATAAGGGAATTACTTTACGCTCATCCTGTATATTTGATACTTATATACATCATCGATTCTCTGTTATAGACATTGTAGTTTAGGTTTAGATTGCACCAAAATGAAGTTTATAAGAGAAGCAAAGATTCTTAAAGGAAAAATAAAAAGTTGGGGTAGAAATTTGGAGAGACGTTTTAGATTTGTGTATTTTTAACATTACTTATGGGTGCAGTAATATTTTGAATATGTGAATTTATTAGGGTATATAACATTATATAAACGTATTTGATAGACAATAGTTTCACTTTTTGTAGTAGTGTCGTTTTTGTAGTTATTCTCCGTAGGTAATCATTAATAACCGCCATTTATTCCGTATGGTAAACAAGTATACGCCATTGATATCATACATGCATTCATTTGGCAGACATATGTACGTATGCCTTGTCAAAGAAAAAATATCAATAATGAAGGCTGATATGCGTTTTATGATTAAATAATTGGCAACACCACAGTTTCTTCTCTTCGCCTTGAGGGGGCATGTTGTTATGAGAGGTAAATATTGGCAATAAGATTGTAAATGTTTTTACAGCCTTTTTAAAGTTTCCCTGCTCTTTTTCCTCGAAGAAACGGGGGAAATACACATTTGGATCTGTTGTTTAATTTGTCTTACAGAGCATATTTTAATCTACTATTGTTATGAATCTAATTTACGAGAAATTAAGTCCGTGTTCCAATTGGCTTGCCGACAAATAACACTACTGTGTCGGCAGGGAGTGGCCGTCGTAACCATAGACTCAAGAAGAGGTAGACCGCTTATTCGTCTCCTGCGCGTGTACACAACAGTGACCTACCCCAATCCTACACGACTGTCAGTTACATGTTCAATAGTGATGAACGTGTTTGTTTATATCTTAATTTTTAAATAACAAGCACTATTATATTAAGAAATACTATTACCAATTTTAATTAAATCAAACTGCATTACAATTTGGTTAGCGGAAGTATACATTCATCGCGAAGCATTTGTTTACAAATCAATTTCTAATCCAAACCACGCCATTTTCGCTAGACTTGTTGGCAGAAAAGCAGTTCAATGTTGGGACACGGAGTACGGTCGTGTGCAGTCAGCGAGATCGGTCTGCCTCATCTCTAGTCTGTGGTCGTAACGGGTGACACCTAACACATGCGTTCTACCAAGGCTTGGCTTCTATGTTATCTGCAGTGTTGCCAACATGGAAAGAGGCAATTTCGCTACAGTTCTAGTAAAATTCCACCACATTCCGCTATACAACTTAATAAAAAAAAACTTACCTTTTTGGTTACAGGTGATGCAATCGGAAGAGTGAAGCGCAGTGGTGGTAGCTGTAGTCGGTAGTTAATGACAGATGCTGAATTACGTGGTCGTCGCACAAATTATGTTTACCAAATTTGGAAAATATTCAAACACTAACTAATTAAAAATGTCTAAATTTTCAAAAGATAATCTTCATCTGATGATACAGTTTGATCTTCATCGTTCGCAAACTCATACATGTCTGCCAAACTTCTTGATGTTGTGTGACGTCTCAAACTACCGACAATCAGAAGTGGTGTTGGTTTGCAAGTCTAATTTTAACCCTTAGCAAATCACTCAATTTTGTGGTTTTTTTTTTTTTTTTTTTTTTTTTTTTTTTTTTTTTTTTTTTTTTCGCTCATCATTGAGAAAACCCTTTCAACATCTACATTTCCCCCGAGGCAGAATTAATAAAATTTATAGCTCATTTTGCAATGTCTGAAAAAATATATTCTGCATTAAAATGTTTGAGTTTGCTCAGAGTGTACCAGAAAGGAACAACACTATCTGACTCTAAAAACTTTAGTTTTTCTTCATCTGAAAAATAAAATGTAAGTTTGTTGAGCTCTTTTGCCGCTTCTTGTGTGTGAATTTTTGTTCGAAACTTTTTGCCGCGTTCTGAAATGTTATATTACCTACCAACACTCGGGTTCATGGCATTATTTGGTACAAGAAATGACATATTCTAAAGAGTATGTGATTTACAGGAAACCTTTTAAAAGACTCAGCAACACACTTCAGGTAAAATTTCACACACATTATTTTGAATTGTTCTTTGTCTCGCAGTGCATTGGGCTAATGCTTCCAATGTATGTTCGCCTACATTTACTTGTTCTATTGGCAGTAAAACGTGAGGATCATACACATTCGACTTGTCTAATTTTTCGTCATCATTTATAGAAGAAAATTTTACAAAACTTCCTGCTAGGATCCTAGCAAACAGTCTGCTTTCAGGATACAAATCATGAAGACCTTTTCGGTTTTGGAACAATACGTTGAAGTGATGACAATTGGTAACACATGATTCAAAAAGTAAAGATAAGCTCTAACATACGGATTTTGAAGATCCGTAAAAATGATACCACTGACTGAATTCTTGTCGTCAAAAGCTGCCGCTCTGAAAAATTCGAAAAGTACACTCCACTGTTGTAGAACCCGATTTACACAATTTGATAAAGCTAGTCATCTCGTCTTACTTGGACTTAAAATCTTTAGTACAGAAGAATGCATATATGTCTGAAATTCTGTCAAAATTCTATGCCGTTTAGGTGAACGTGAAAAGTCATTTAAAATGCTGTGCAACAAGGCTTCAACGTAACTTAGAATTTCACTTAATGCTGCTACAGCTACAGGATGTGCGGAATGATATATGAAACCATTTACAAGAATTTCTGGGTATCATTCAGCAGATGCATTTTCAGAGATTCCTTGTTACCTAACATAACACTGGCATTGTCGGAGCAGAACCCTACCATGTTATGTATATTTAATTCGAACATCGCCATGAAAGTTTTGCAAAGATTGTACAGGCCCTTCGCACTGCCCTCGTCGCTGCCAATGGGTACCAAATCCAGAAGTTGTGTTTTAATTCTGTTGTAAAAATAACGTAATTTAATGTCGTTGTAAACATATTTGACAAAAATACACAACAACCTGGTATTACTTGCGTCAGTACTATCGTCTACAAGGACCGAAAATGAATTATCTTTAAGTTCATTAGTCAAATCGTTCTTGATTTTGGCGGCTAAGACAATAACAATACTAGCACACTTTGTACGGCTTTGGTGTACATTTTTTGCATTAGCAGAATCGTTAAAATTCAACTTTCCTACTTGAACAATATGTTGCACCAAACTGAAGCTAAAATTATGAGCAGCGACTAATAAGCTAAATCTTTCTTTGGGTTAAAAATCTGGAAAATAATGAAAGAAAAAAGGACAATAGCTGCTTTCCTAACACAAATATATATAATATTGCATTTTTGTTAAGCATTAAGTTATTTTTAATTATACTGTTATAGTAAAAATTAGAAAATTTATGCATATTACCTCGACATGTGATATAATTGAATGGTTTATAGGAACTAAAAGAAAAAATTAGTTAACTGTGAATTTTTTTTACTACTGTCAATACTTTTTATATTCTTAATGTGTTTTTGGCTTTCACTATGCTTAAGTGACTCCTTTTCTCGCCTAACACCACATTACATGCCCTACACACAGATTTATAACTATCTTTTTTCACTGGTTCTACCCACTTGGAAAACATCTTCTGTCAACCATTTTTCCGTAAATAGTTTCTTTCTCGATTATTTTTCGTCTTTTCATGATTCACCCCTATATTCGCGTATTCGATAGGCTAGAACACCCTGCTACTGGCTGTTCACTGATCGTGAGTAACGCCAAACATCAACGCGAAGTAAACCACTACTAAGTACGAGTGAAACTGAAATACCCAAAGATGCTTGTGCTGTTCGAAAAACTGCAAGACGAGCGTTTTTATCTTTTGACTCTAAAAGAAATAAAATGTCTGTCTGAAGTCTCAAAATTGCTGCAGCGCGGCTCTTTGGCGCGAAAAGGAGTTTTGAAACATCAGTGGAAGTGGCAAGCTGCATGCTGAGTCGGCAAGATAGTCTCCCACTGGTGCGCTGCATTATCTGTGCACGCGTAGCTGCGGCGCCGCCACTGAGATCGCAGCTTCCTTCCTGTAGGAACATCTGCCTGCGTCCTCAAGTACATTGCAATCGGCCTATATCAGTGTACACTTGCGGTAGCTTGCCGCAGCAGCGACATGGCGGGAACTGAGTGTGAAGACGTGTTGGACGTAAACATTCCAAAACATTACAAAAATTTGGAATGTTGCTGCAGAAAAATTCCACGACCGCACTAGAAAACAAGTGCGTGGATTGATATCTGCCGACAGTTTAGTGACTGCTTCTATATAAAGAGAACGAGAAAAACAAAAGTTGAGTAAATTTTATTAGTGCATAATGTGAATTGCATGAAAATGAAATGTAAGCATATAATACAATGCGGCGTAAAAAAGAACACGCCAAGGTAGTGACAACGATATATGTTTTGATCACACATTGCACGACAATGTACAAACAGTACAGTTTATTTACCTGAATGCAAATATATTTCCATGATGAGAGAGAACGTGATGAATAATGTTTATATTGATACCAACATGTAACATTTCTATAAACATAAAATACATAAGAGCATACGCAAATTATGTGAAATTTGTCTTTCTGCAAGTAACATGGACGGGTGGCAATTTGCAGTTTTATACAGTTTAGTAAATGGCCTCGTGACCAAGTTGGATGCACAAAAATGTTGCACGTAGTTAGCACGTTCAATTAAGTAGTGATAACTGAACACACAATTCAAATGCTAGTATACACGAGAACAAGATAATGTGGAAATATAAGCTAGGTTTTGCGCACGTAAGTGATTAAAACTGCAGTTTAGTAGAACGTTATATAAAATTATAGTAGTTATGGAAACCTTTAAAATAGTAGCTCGGGTGTAGTAATGTTTATAATGTTTTAGTGGATCCACGATGTTTATGTGATTGTTTACATAAAATAAGTATAAAAACATAGTAATGTCTCCAATGTAGTTTGCAATTATTTGCTTCCAAATAGTTGCTAAGATGGGACGCTGACGAGAAGGCAAGTCTGTGGAGAGAGGCGGTGGTTGGGGCTGTAGAGCTTGAGCCTCGCTAATGCGCTTGTCCACCGTAATGGCACTGCCACATTACTAGCCACTACAAAAGCAGTAGGCCATTAGTCGGCTTCGTGAACTGGGATGTGTAGTGTTACGCTGTCAGTTGTCAGTAGTACAAGCTGCCTGTGTTACGGTATTGTACATGACAAGTCGTTGGAGTGCAACTCGTGGAGTCCGCGCGGAAGAAAGGTAAAACTATTCAGTGAGGCACGTAACATTATCAGCCATATAATTAAAAAATGTGATAGAGGCGCGTGGTGGACGAGTAAAACATTATTAAACCAAGCCAACCTGCGTGCATCCCATTACGTAAGCATTTCTGTTCGTACGGTGAGTAGGATCCGCAAAGAAAGTACTTTAGCAGTCGATGCATCGCTCTCAACACCAGGTAAACATCGCTCGCATCCCGAACATAGAAACTTTACTTGTGATGATTTTGATAGGATGGTAATACGGGATTTAATTGAACACTTTTATGTAGTGCAGAAGAGAGTACCTACATGTCTCAAACGGCTGAGCGCCATTAAAGATAAAATAAACTTTCCATAGGGAGTGCACACTTTGAGGCGCATTTTGAAGGAAATTGGATTTAAGTGGAAAAGGCGTGGCAACCAAAGAAAGATTTTAATTGAGCGGCCAAACTTTGTCCACTGGCGTTGTGAATATTTAAAAAAAATGCGACGTTACAGGGAAGAGAAGCGGGTAATTATTTACATTGATGAATCATGGGTAGACAGCAATTTAACCTTCAATAAATGTTGGCAATGTAAAGATCAGCTTGGTGTTCAGACTAATACGAGTTCATCAAGCCGCTTAGATATTGTGCGTGGTGGAACTCGAGATGGATTCCTGGACGGCACTTTACTAATATTGAAGTCTGGAAAGTCATTTGGAGTCTCTCATGGTCAAATGAATGCGGGCAGTTTTCAGAAGTGGACTAGTGAAATGTTATTACCTAATCTCCCCGAAAGAAGTGTAGTCGTGTTAGATAATGCTTCGTATCACTGCGTGCAAAGAAACAAATCTCCAACAAAGTATTTTGTCAAGAAGGAAATGATAAATTGGTTGGAATATAACAATGTAGAATTCCGCGAAAACATGAGGACGTGTGAACTTTTCAGCCTAATTGAAAGGCATAAAGGCGGCGAAAAAATATACCGAATATATGAGACTTTGATATTGCATGGCCATGACGTTATTAGGTTACCACCTTACATGTGCGAGCTAAACGCAATCGAACTCGCGTGGGCAAAATCCAAGAGACTTGTACGCGAAAACAATGCGAAAGGTGACTTCAGTCTAGCAAAGCTTGAAGATGTAACAAGAAGAGCGATTTCCGGTGTCACCAAGCAAGACTGGGAAGGTTATTGTTTACATGTTCAAAAACTAGAGGAACACTACTGGGGGACAGATGGCCGTATGGAAGAAGCTATCTGTAGCTTAATTATGTGTCGACAGCGGCAGTAACTCCAGTGATTCAAGTGATGAAGATATTTCCTCTTCTGAATCACAGCTTGCCAATCCCTTGTCATACACTGTCCTATGCACACTTGAATATGTGTGTGCGTTTTTTGCGTATTCATTAATTGCTTACATGTTGACGTTTGGCTTGGATCAAAATATAAATGTATGCAACTGTGTAAATTCCTTTGTGTGTTCCGTAATCACGAAACTCGTGTCCGAGTGCTTTTGTATTTGCATATACACATATTTGCATGCTTTTGTTTACTGTTTCACGTGTGTTTGCAGGGATAATGTATTTTCATAATTTTATTGCTTTTAGGTTTTCTATACTATTAATTTGGTTATTCAGATATGTTATGAACAACCGCCATTGTGTAGTCGCCTTCTAGACATTAACAATAATAAATTATAAGCCCAACGTAACAAATGTGTTAGACGTGCGACCAGTCAAGTTGTGTAGTGATACAGCGAATGTTTTTAGGACCACAGTTATATACACGCACACTGCGAAAACAATCGCATTCCTTGGCCTTGCCTTCTCGTGGGCTCCCATCTATATGAGTGATGGACATAATTTCAGTTGAAACATACTAAATGACAAATTACGAAAGTACTACGTGAAATACGGCCTCGTAAGTACACAGTCCTAAGTACACAATCTTATATGTAACTTTTGTTGAGTGGGTAAATTTATATTGTGGAAATTTCTGAATTGGTAATCTTATAATGTTGTGCTCGTACTGGTGTAAGTTAGCGGAGAAAGAGAGAATGAGTAATAATATGGCGGAATGTTATGTAGTTGATTTCAATGTGTACAAGATACTGTGTAATAAAGACGATGGTAGTTAGTTATATAAAATTTAGTTCCACTATTATACATTGCACATTATTACAACTACTATAACTAAATATTGTTTAAAATAAATGTTTATTTTCATACAGCAAATCGGTTACTCATAAATCACCAAAATAATAGGTTTGCACATATAATAGTAAACATACAACACTCGTGTTACATTACATAAATTCATCTTTAATTGCTTTGTACTTGCACAGAGAAATAATATAATAGTGAAAAGATATTTGTTCACATAAATAAATATGAGCTACTATCTCTGCAAACGAGCAATTTACATAAACTTTTATTTTGCCAGAGAACACTACCAACTTGACAATCAAAACAATCAGCAAAATTATATCTTATTTGGCTGTATTGAACGGCCCTTTAGAGTAGCCTACGTTATTATATTTGAAATATGTAAATCCTTGCATACTCGGAGCATCTCTGATGTTATATCCTTCTCTAAGTCGTACAAACTTGTGGAGAATGCAACACGTTCTAATAGACATACTAGCGGTATACACACGTTTATGGCCTTGTGAAAAACTTGCCATTTGTTTGAGAGAATGCCAAACGTACTCTCCACATACCTGCGAGCCGGTGATAATCTATAACTATATATATTCTTTTTTGTTAGACTAAACATTATCACAAACAGGTAAGGTATGATCGTATCTTCTGTTCCTGTAAGAGGTTTACTGCTGGGAATATTGAGTGATGTACTTTGAAGCTCTTCGACTTGATCTTGTCAGTTATTCTTCCTAACGGCTCATTAAATAACTTGACACTAATGCCGAAGTAATGGAAAAGTTGTTCTGAATTTTCCTGTAGGTCTGAAAATCTTGTTGCAAATCTGCCTTTCAGAAGTCTAGCATTAGTGAAAGGATGCACCCAATGTTGTCTGTCTCTCAAAAAAACATTTGTACACTAGGTACGCAAATATTACGCGTTTTCGTCTATATACACCGATCTCCTTGGCCGGGTTCGTTCAGACTGCACGGTATTTGCCCGAGCGCGCTTCAGCTACAACGTTGTAGCGTGTTAGGAATCCTGGTTTTTTGACGAAACTAATAAACGTGTTCCCAGTGTATGCTACCCAAGAAAATACATCGTACCCCATACGAGTAAGGAATGGTACTTTGAAGGTGCCACACATACTGTAAATACCATTTCAGAGCCCTCCAATACAGTTAAAAAAAAAAAAAAAAATCTTTACCCACTCCCATATCTTAAAACATACTATGCGGATACGAGCCACACTAAAATAAAGGCTATTCACGGTAAACTGAGCACTTTTGAAAGCCCTGCTTAAGATCTACTTGTATGCACATTGTGTATTCTTCCACCTTATGTACATCGAACATTGACATAGGCTTTGTCACTTTGGTCATGCGTAGCTCAAGTGTAACTGCGAGATTATAACAAAAGAAAATTTTTTGATAATCTGTTCATTTTCACACTTCGATGTATTAAAAAAAAGTGTGAAAGAAATAATAAGTTGTCGCAAATGGTAACCTGATATTTTATTAGATGTTATATGGAACTACTTTCCATTTATCGTTAACAACTTCTCTGGGCGCATGTAACTCGGTTCGTCCGTTAAAATATGTGCAGGTAAAAATGGTGACTTTTTTGTAAGATTTCAAAAGTGCTCACTTTATCGTGAACAGCCTTCAGGAACTGTTATTCAACCTCTCTACAGACTTTTCATCAGTAAAATAAAAGGATCTTCGCCGAAAATGTCACAGGTAGACGCAGCACTAACAGAACACTGCACACCAGTTCAGAGGCCTGCGCGTAGTGGCGATGGTGCTCTTGTAGCGCGTGCAAATGTGACCCTTATAGCTACCGCGTTTCTCGGCAAAAAAGTCTGGTCTGGTGTGGTTGTGTTGGGTATACGGCCATTTGTTTTGCGTGAATACGTCAAAGTTGACCCGCTCGGACGCCTTGTTTATTTACATTCTCGGCACCGCTTTACTCCATATGGGATGTTATCGGTTACACTGGATTGCTTTTGAGATGTTCTTTCCAACCGTATAATATTTCTGTATTTCGACTTGACATTTTGACGAGTATAGACCGAAATTGTGTTGAATTTTCTTAAAAATTTTTTTTATTAAATTCATAAGATTTCACCATAACCACGCCGCACAAATGTTTTTATACACGCAATTAATTGATCTTGACGAGAGCTGTCGATTGAAACTTAAATGAGTGTCGTAGCTTTTCCCTCAAAATTGCCCCCCCCCCCCCTCCCTCTAATACACCGCGCTCGGACGATGTTTGCAGTCCTCACTATACATAACATATTCTTTGATCCTTAGACAATTGAGTGGTGTAATTTAATTTTTAATGTAGACGATAGATTCGGAGCTGCAATGCCAAACTGTGTTCCCCAATTTTATCTGAATTTCTGGATTACCTCCCACTATGGTCGCAAATTTAAAGACGTATTCACGTCAAGAACAGGAGAAAGATGCAGGCAGACGGGACCCTTAGCCTTAAAGACTCGCAGTCTCCCAGGTTTGGGACGATGTAACGCCAGCGGGCGGTTCTAAATATAGGCTGTTCACGGTAAAGTTAGCCCTTTTGACGCCCTAGTTACTTTTTCCTTTCAGGAATACTTAATTCTTTAAACACTTTTAAATAAATAATTCAATGTAAGTAATAAACATTGTGCATGTTCCACAACATTCGGAAGTTAACATCTAAATCTTTAATAATATATATTAATTGACTATTATTACAATTGAGAGGCCGTTCAAAAGTGCTCACTTAACCGTGAACAGCCTATAAGCGTGTTGTATGCGCTGTGTTGTAGCTGGAGATGTGTGCGCACTCGTTCTGCGCAAGTGACTCATTGTACTTGTGTGGAGTGACGTCAGTCGCCTCGCCCGCGACCATCCTGCGTCCCACTCTCCAGGCAATGCCGCAGTCCTGTGCCTACGTAAGTGCGCACTATGCAACGGTTCGTCCCAACCACTTTCCGTATCAAACCAAGAATATGTTAAAATGCAAGTTAAATTATAAATATATTAATGCAAGTGTTCTTTGGGTTGGCCCGCAGGACAGTCCTGTACAGTGGTGTAATTACTGTGGGAGGGTGTGGGGTGAAGCAGACTATAAAATGTCCATTCCTAAATCTAGTAAAGGGCGCGCTTATGAAACTAAATGAGCACCCAAAATAGTTATTGTTAACAAAGATGTGTTAATATATCGTGTCACTCTAATGAATTGTTTTCTTCAGACAAATATTTGCAGTATATCTTGTCTGTAATGTGTAATTTAGGTTTTGATCGCACGGAAATGGAATTTCTAAGAGACGGGAAATATATTTATTGGTGTACCTAGAGGCGTGACCTATTAACTAAGAGGCTTAGTTTCCTCACTGGTTCTGTAGTTTCCGAAAACCGAGCCTTTAGTACTGTCGAAAAGTCAGTTAAATGTTTCCATGGATACACTCCCCTCACCAAGCAGGTGATTTTCACGTATACAACACTCAGCTGACTGTCAACTGAAAATATTTGTCATAGACATAACTGAACACGAGATTACTTGTAGAACTGTCGAACAAGCGCGCTCTTTCTTGCGGTGCGACAGACTATATACCTTTGACCCGCACCAGTACACTCATGGCAACACCACATATAGTACGCTGTTTAAGATTGATAGACTACTTTCATCAACCTTTGGAAAATGCCACTTTTCCAACCGACATATGTTTTAACTGGCACAGCGAGTGGCATGAGGCGCCCAGTGAAGTTGGTAACTGAGGGAAAACAATTCCGTGTCTTGCAATTGAGTTAAATCTCTTACATAAAAAAGTGATAAATGATATTATTTATTTTGCTTTCGGTTCTTTGTAGTGCATTGAAGTGTATAAATGAGCAGATTTGTGAAATATGTACTTTAAAAATGTCACAGTTTCATTTGCGATCAAAGCTGGGACCGTGAAAACGAGAGAATCCAGAAAGGGATCGCAAACAGAAACAAACCCCAGCCCGATCATAAAAGCAACCCAGAGGACCTAAACTACTTGTTCCGCTACAAGTGCGAACATTCGTGAAAAATTACATTCATTTAAACACAGCCACATAATAGCATCCAAATAATTCCCTCAACGCGGTCGATATCAAGGAGACATTTATGAAATTAATTAATGCTCTTACCCTGCGTGACTGCGTAAACAGAATAGTAAGAACTCCCTTTTAATATTCAATAACATCAAATAAGTGTTAAGGGATGGGCTTTCCAAACAAAATCTAGTCGAACACCAATAAACACTATTTTGCAACACTTTGTTGTTGATACAATTATAGTTTTAATTTAAGTCGATATTTGTGTCGCACAAAATATTTTGTGCGTTTTTTTGTTAACTTTTTACATTATTTCTCCTAAAAATTTAAAAAGAAAAAACCTGAATTTTATGCCAAGAAGCAAACGTTTCCATAGCCAGTCCAGATTCTGCACGCACGCTATTGGAGGAAATCAGCTCATGGTCTGCTTCATACAACTAGGGCGATGGCCGCAAAGTAAGTTACGTCATGCACAGCTGACATCAAGACCAGCTACAAGCTGAATCGCTAAGCGTGGACCGCTATAAAACACAGCGAAGTATCGTATGAAACAATTTATATAAGTTTAAACTATTCATTATTGATGGCAGCAACATAATGGCAATTACTCTAACATGATGTTGTGTTCTAGACTGTTTACAACAAGCAGATAAAACACAATTACGCACAAAAATATTAAACTACTCGTAAAATGTAAATTTTCTATAATCGTACATATCGGTTATTACTATGAATAAAAAATCATGAGGCAAAAACAAAGAAATAATGCACAAGGAGTAAAGTCGAGCCTTAGTAACAGTAGTGCAAGTTTGAAGCAAGGGACTGTTAGTTCCTTGTGTTAAGCAGCTATATCACGAACCTGCAGCCGTACTTGTTTCTTGTACAAGCTTCTACAAGGCTTGGTACACGAGTCGGTATACCAGTCGCTATATGAGCTGCCATGGAAGATTCATATTACACGACAGCTGTTTGCGTACTGGTACTAGCATTTAGCACCCTCGGTGGGTCGCAGTGTGTGGTTTGTAGTAAATATGAACCTCATTCCTAGAACTGCTACCAGTTAGTAACTTGCGTAGGTCTACGAAAAAAAAAAAAAAAAAAACTAGCTACCACATCTTAATATTGCTATATTACTTTTCGCCTTTTACGTAAATTAATTGCTTGCTATAGGGTTTTTTTTTTTTTTTTAATTATGTACCGTGATATTATCCACATGTAAAATATAATGATGAAAGAATTACGCCCGGCATAGTTTCGGACTCACGCCCAGCAATCGCATAATACTCGCGGGCACTGTGCTACCAGTTCAGACAACTGGTAACCAGTTTATATAATATAGATACAATTAATACGTGAATAATTTTTTTCATACAGTAGGTAATGGTATTTAGAATGGTTTGAAACAGTAGGCCTAATTAAAAGCTGTCATCGCCTATATTATTTTTCGTAGTCGTATTTTAAATCTGAGTGTCTCAACCTCACGGATGTATAATCAAAATGGAGGCGCCTTTTTCGGTTTCTTCATAAACTCGTTTCAAGTAGTAGCCACGGGGAGCGCCTTGCGCTCTGCAACTGCGATGTAATAGGCCAGGTACGAAACCTGGCATGGGACCTGCCACGAAAATCAGGACGTGTCCAATTACCAAACCTGGTACGAAATCCGACAGTACAAGACGTTAAATGCCATGACGGATGCCACACTAGCCCGTACACCGGCCGCTATGACGGACCTTGCACAAACTATATTTGAATCTGGTATCGTGTAATATCGCCTTTAGGGAGAGCATAGCAGGAGTGATGAAGAGCAGGACGAAAGCATTGTTCCCTAGCTACAAACCCGCGTCACTTGGCGAGCCAACTCGCAGACTTCCTGCTTGCCGACCAAGCTGGTATCTTGACCACATCCTTTCAAGTTATCGTGGCAGCTTCCATTACCAAGCTAGACTCTGCTGGATGACTGTTATCGCTGCCCTCTGCCTAGCAGAGCTCTGAGATATCTCAGTATGCATTTTGTTTCATCTTGCGCATTTATTGTTGCATAATGAAGCAAATGATGCAGGTTATCTTTGCACTACTCTGCAAGGTAAATACCCAAAAATATATCACAGTTTCAAATGTTTATGATCAAAGAAGCAAGAAATCAAATATACACTTATAATGACTGTTTGCTTACATCATTCAAGGAAATTTCTACTTCCGAAAGCTATTTTATTTTCCATGTGTTTTTGGTGCAAATTTTTGAGACTAGCGTTTCGTAATGTTTACCTAAATTTTCCTCTGCAAGATATTACAGGGCGTGGAACACAAACTTTCACTGATGTACAAAGTCCCTATTTTTGGAAGCTATCGTAGAAGTAAAGGCAAACCTAGAAAATATTCCCTGCCAACTTTTTGAAAAACTATTATGTCATATTGATGCCTTTATTTTGTATATATCGAGCTGGAATAACTCTCACAAATTCACGGCATCGGCAATAGCTTGGCATAAGCACGTGCATTGCTCATGAAGTTAGTAAAGGTTGTTCACGATAAACTGAGCCCTTTTGAAATCAACCTTTGAACAATGTGACTGCTCCTACGTACATGCATCTTGACGGGTGTACTAAGTGGCATGTGCTCTGTAAAGTTGGTAAGGATGGAGGCAAAGTAGTTCCATGCCTTAACGTTAAACGTTACGTAATAGTTCTGAAAACTAAAATTATTTATTTAAATTTCAGTTTTTTTAATGCAGATAAGTGTAATAATTAGATTTGTAAACTATCTACTTTTCTAATAATCTGACATTTAACTTGACAGACGTATGAATAGTGGTCAGACCCATGGCAATGTTAATTGTACATATAGGGAAGAATGTGCAATGTTTATACGAGCATATCTTGAGCAGGGCTTTCAAAAGTGCTCAGTTTACTGTGAACAGCCTATAATAGCAGTTATGTAGGATTGATATTTGTGGGATTTTTTTCCTGCTGGCTTCCATAAAATTGTGAAATGCTATAAACTTGCAGCATTACTAGATGTCCCGCTTAGTAGAGTGGCGTATGAGGCTCAAGTTATTCGCGGCGACTTTTAAGTTTTCTGAAGCCCTGCTAAATATCTACTTAAGGATATTGCTCCGCCTCATGCAAACAAAGCCTAACGAAGTCGTCAAAGTACAACGCACCGCATTCGTGCGCACGCAGTGTAATAATATTGTTACAATGTTCTCAGTCAGTGGGCTAAACCAGGTTTGTTAAAGGGTGGAGGTCTTAGTTAAAAAAGAGATAATGATAATTTTCTAATTAGGTCAAAATAATCGCAAAGAAAATATTCTCGCTCAAATATCTCGCAATAAACTCATATCAGGCCATTTATCATAAATAAATTCATTGAGTACAATTTACAATAACCTCAAAGTAATTGATGTAATTAAATAACTAAAATTAATAATAGTGTATCAAAACCTAATGAATTACTTTTACAAGCTACAAGTCAACATTTGACTATTCCAATATTTACAATTAAGTCCGTATCACATGTTCATACATACTCGCCTCGGTTTAGTCCAGGTCCCACAAGTCCAGTTTTCTAGAGTTTTCCGAGCGCCCTCGTGCACAGTAGCTTTCACTCGTCAGGTTTCACGCCCTCTCGCCCGTCCACATCACACACCTCGTCCGCCGTAGTCTCCCAATCTCCCGTCATTGTCCGTCCTAACTGCTGCTTTGCGCCGAGGGTCCTGGTTCCCAGAATATTCTTGTGCATCCTCTAAACTCGTCGGCTTCTCCAGCATGGAGAGGAGGGGGGGGGGGGGGGCTTTGACGCTATCCAGGTCAGCTGTCAATCATTCCTCCGGCCGCCTGGTGAGAGGAGGATCGAGGTGGGTCTGCCTGACCGCGCGCGCCTGTTGAGAGAGGCCGCTAGCATAACAATATTTTGCATAAGAAATATTTGTGACTAGGCATTACCAACAAACCTATATTCTCTCGGTTTTTATTCGTATTATGTATAAATGAAATATTATTTATAGAAAAATATAAAACCCATGTAATGTAAGAGATATTTAGGAAACAACCAAATACGTAATACATGCGGTGTTTTTTCACAGATTTGATCAAAAATTTGTGAGGAAACGGCGAATAGACTAGGAATCTCACGAGTCTCTATAGAGGAGAGTTGCCGAAGGAAAATGCGGCATGACACGTCATCAGTGTGCCTTGCGCATAAAGGCGACGAGGTTTCAGATGCGCATATCGGGGTCACCCTTAGCGTTCTCTCGATTATAGGCTTCGACTACACCAACATACATTCAACTAGACGGCGCCATTAAAATCTCAGTGGAGCATGATCCGGCTGTCTCAGGCCTTGGAGAAGCTACGGTTACTGTACTTCACTTCACACTGTTACAACTTTTCCTATGTACCCAGAAATGTTTAGGTAGTACAGTTAACATACAGAATCTCAGTCCGTAATGACTAGAAATTGATTTGATCTTCGTAAATACAACACGTGGAAAGTCTCCTATTGTTTATTCGCGGTTATTTATAACTTTTCAGAAGCCACTATCTGCTAAAGTTCTACTTCCACGATATTTTTTCCGCTTCACGCAAACAAAACTTAAGTACAGAAAATTGCACCAGGACAGCGCACAGCATTCGTGCGCACTCAGTGTAATATCTTCTATGAGAACTTTATCTTACTAGGCATTACCAACACACTTATCTCCTCCCTATGTTTTTATTCATGTTAAATATAAAATTAATTTTATAATTAATTGGTAAATCTTAAGTAAATGTTCAACGTAACCAAATATAAGACTTTTACGTTAACATAAGTATTAAACGAATACTATTTACGAAACAGCCAAGTATGCCATTTATGAGGTGAATTTTTCCAAAGCTTTGATTAAAAAAGTATGAAAAAATAGGGAATAGCTTCGGGTTTTTGGAAATAACGGTGAAAAGGGTACATAAGGCTTTCTTCGCCATTGTAAGCATAACATTGTAATTTGTGCGGCCGTTAGAATAATCACGCCACTTATATTTACGCAAACGTCCAAAGTAGCATCAGGCTCTCTTGTAACATTTGCCGTTTAAATCATTCCAACATTACTGGAAGCTGGAAAAGTTAAGCATATGAAAACTGTAATAATTAAATAGTTATACCGTAGATAGTTAAAATAAATTCGTAGGTAAGTGATACGTAAGTCACGAACACGAAATATTTTGATTAGTGTTTATATTTTCTCCATAATAAATAAATTGAGCAGTTTTCATATTTTTAACTCGGTGGAAAATCAGCATAACCAAAACTGAAGCTTTGTTTTTGTAATATCTTTTCTTAAACCAGAAATACAGGAAAATTAACTAGACAATTTAGTGGGGTTCCGCAAATTTATGGAAAATCCGTTCAAATAGCAACGGGTCTGTAATTTTGTGGAACGTTGTAGGGAATTCTTTGTCAAGTATCCGTTAAATAACTGATATTGTTTTTACCGAGGGGTAGTCCCTCCCCCCCCCCCCTTTTTTTAAGTTTGAGGTTTTTCGTACAGTAATAAAATTAAACTTAGATGGTTAACATTTTTGATTTAGTGCTTGTTAAGCTTCTGTTTACGATGGTATTCTAATAAGGTGGCCTACGTTCAAAGTTAATCTGCTTGTAAAATCCCTACACAAATGGCTTATGCAGTACATAAACGTGGAACCGTGTTGTTTGAAAACGCTCTGGCTACCTCTGTCAAATAAAGCGCCTAATTTATTTTAATTATTGTCCCGCATGTACAGTTTAGCCTTTGGCCGGTTTACAATAAATCACGAGACTTAGCAATATTAAATATGACTCAGTGGAGTTGTTTGTTTTGTTTGGAAAAACTCTTAGTAGATGGTAGAGCAGTTATTCCTGCGTAGAAGAGCTTCAAACAAGTGTTAAATGCTAATCAGTCCAAGAAAATTGCTAGCTCACCTACTGTGGAATCAAGGCAAATTACTTTCGCAAAAGATGTATTTGGGACCAGTGTGGCACGAAAGTATTCAGTATGAAACTTCTTGCTACATCGTCGGCTCCTGTTTTACAACTCGAGGCAGTTTCCTAAACACAGTAAACAATAACATTGCAAATGTCGTGGAAAAATTTACGAAGCAAATCACGGGTTTAAAAATTGTAAACATTCGTATTTCTAGAGCGCGTATAAAATATGCTTCTACGACATATTTTTTCGTGTTTAAATGCCAGAGAGTATTGTGAATTGTTATATCTTCGTCATGATTAGATGGGATTAATCCCTCGCGCTTTTGTTTTTGCCAGTTTATCACAATTTATTTTTCACAAGCTATATCGAAGTTTTTAACCCCTCGAGCATAAGTGGCTTATCAGATTTCTTAGATTCAGACTTGTAAATGCCGAGAAGAAAAAAGGAAATTATTTTGTTGGAGTAAACAGCAGCAACTTAAAATGTAGGGAGTGGTCTTACGCTGTTCGCCAGTAAAACTACATGTAAACAAGTGTACTCGTGTGCTTGCAGAGAAAAATAGAAACTTCCGGTGCGATAGGGATCAGTGCTGTTTTTCTTCTTTCATCACGCTCTGTACCAGTACGTCAACCACACGTCAGTACTATGAATTGCCGTGGACTCGAGGGTGCCGCGAGTAAGTCAAGTAACACCGTGGAGTCGTTATAAAATAGTTATTAACGTAGTTTTATTATGCAACCTTAAATAAATAAGCTGCCACCATTCAAAATATTACCCGCTCAATATGACGTTATCACTTACAGCGGAATTTTGTAGATCACTTCCAGCACCACTATAGACAAACAAGCGTTTTCACGTCTTAGTTTATTTTAGTATTTTCAATTAAAAATGTTAGTATTTATATAAAACATCAGTAGTATGTATGTATACATAAATTGTATGTGATATAGTAAAAATATGAAATGTAGTAAATAATATCACTATAAAAAGTATTAAATGTTAAAAAACTAAAATCTAAAGAAATCATCTTATAGAAATAATTTTATAAAAACCTTAATGGGTTATTAGCAAATATGTTTCATGTTATTGTTTGCACTATACGAAACTAAATTTTTGCACTCTATAAAGCTGAAATTATTAAAAATGGTAAAATATTGCTCACTGAAAATTTTGTTAGAAAGGTTCTTCTGACGAACCGCGTAAATGTACATTGAATATTTTAGAAGCTGCAGAATTAACTGCAAAACAGTGACAATTATTTTTTAATATGCTCATTTTTCTGCTGAAATCGGTATAACTTATGGTGATCCCAGACGATAGTTATGGTTATGACTGCCCTCTCCAGTCAAATTATTCACTTTTAGTGGTTTTAGCTTCCGTAAATATGTTTTTTTTTCCCGATAACATGCGCTATTGGCGTCTCGATATTAGTCTTCAGACAACACTGCACCCTGAAGTCTTGCAACGATGCCCGGGACACTGCAATTTTTCCATCAAACTGCTTCAAATAAAGCTGGCCAAATAAAATTGGATGTTTCTGGCATCGTCTAAGTCATTGTCACCACCATGTTTGTCTAGAAAATTCGGATGACTAGTTTCCAACCAAAATTTTTAATATTGGACTGGTTCTAAATTTTTTTATGTTTGACGGTTTTAGGCAACTAGAATCATGCTTTGCAAAAATGGCAGTTTCAGAAATCACTATTGGAAACTAAATCAGGCCATGAAGATAATTGAAGCTCTATAGAGCTCTATGTTCGAGTGTGTGTGTGTGTGTGTGTGAAGTGCTTAATACACAATAATGTTAAGAACTAATCTCTAAAAAAAATAGAAGTTTAATTTGATTAAGAAGTGATAATCACTATATTAAGTTTCTTTCTGCAAAGGACTGAATGGAAATAAACCAGTAGTGCTTCAATTTGTAAATATCTTTAAAATGAAAATTTAGATTAGATCGTCCAAAAAAATAATTTGAGTGACAAATTTTCACACACATTCGAGATTATTTAAATATAATTAATGTTAAAATTTGGTCATATTTCAGTTTAAAATGTGTCAAATTTATTAAAAGTTGAAAATCTGACAGTACTAGAAGGGTTTTAGAATCGCTACTCACTTCACCCGCCTTGCAGTCCCAGAAGACTCCAGGAGGAGAAGCAAGTTGTCAGTTTAAGTAGCACACTCTGCATTCTCTGCCCGTCCGCATTATGTATCGTGACAGATCCCCTCGTACTCTTGGGGCGTCTGCGGGCGGAAAACGTCTTTCCGAGAACTCTGCTCGAGGGATTAATTATGCGAAATGGGATTCTATGGTCTCTCACCGCCACGTGCAAAATTCGTAAATTTTTGTCCCTAAGTACGTATTTCCGATACACAGGAGATGTATTTAGTAGATTAAATTGGCGAAAGTGAGGTAACTTACAGTATGCCACAGAATTATGTTGAAACACAAAATACCACATGAAAGACACTGCTGTATTGAATAAGTGTTACGTTCGGGATGGGGGTGAGGTGACTAGTTAAAATTTTCCAACGCAAAAGAATGTATTCCTTGTTCGAATGGTACTGTCGTGAAACTCTCAGAGCGAGACTCTGTTCTGTAATATTTAAGTGGAATTGCGTACATGAACCAGGAAACCTCTATGCTGAGAGACACGTAAGTTGCCTGTATTGTGGAAGCCGGTTGTGCAAGTATAGGCTATTCACAGTAAAGTGAGCACTTTTTAAAGCCCTTCCAACAGTACATGAACCAGGAAACCTCTATGCTGAGAGACACGTAAGTTGCCTGTATTGTGGAAGCCGGTTGTATATTAAAAAGTAGCAGGAAGATATAAATTGGGTGAAAGGAAAAATTTATAAGGGCCTTGCTCACTTGCCGTAAACAGCCTATAGCTTCAACTGCCCAGTGACGAGATTGTCACCTTCGTTACAGGAAACCTGACCTTCACTCATACTGCTTGCTCAGTGCAGGCACGTGTCTGTCAACTCGGCATTCTACTTATGATTATTCAAAAAATAGGTGAACTTAAAATTTTATTTGTGTCCTCGCATTCACTAAATATCGGTTTACTTACACAGGTATGCCTGCAGAGTAAATTTTCCAACAAAGGTAATTACAACTTAGTGTTTTGAATGACATTATAAAGGTTAATTCTTTTATAATTTCTGTTGATATTTCTAGAATACGCGGTGTGTAAAAAGTGCAGTCGCTTTGAACTAAAATAGTGATATTGCAATGAATGAGGCATATATGCCTATGTATGTTTAATACCGTAAATTGGGGTTCCTTAGCACTTTCTAGAATGATTTTGAACCACTCAAAATGTTTGTTTTTGTGCCATTTGGCAAAGAAACAAAGTACTTCAGTCATGTACTCAAAAGTTTTAATGTTACCTATCTACCCATGAAATGTTTGATACCTCTTCACCAAATGGCTGCAAAAGAAACGTGTAGAGTGTTATATTATTATATTTATTAGCCTCCAAAGTCACATAACACAATGTGACAATTGTCAAAGTAGAACAAAAGCAAATCGGTTATAACCTACAAATATAAGGAAATGCATTGGAAAAGACAATTACAATACATACAAATTTAAACAAAACATACAGTAATCAAAAAATAATAAAAAAACACGAGTTTTTTAGTGTTCAAGAATACTTTTAAACTGTTAAATTGTAAGGTAATTTTTCATTTTTTAGTATATGCTGTAGTTTAGAAGGGAGATTTATTATGAGTGTAATAGTTGCTACATATGGACTGTTTTTAAACTTCTTAGTTCTATACGAAATAGAACGTATGTATATCTTATGTCGAGTGGTGCAAAGTAACCGCAGTTGAGGGTACATAGTATGTTATACTGGACTGGTTTCACATAGTGATAAGAGTAGAAATTCCTTCTTTTTTGCTAAGTGTGTTTGACAGCACGGGGCTGGTTCTGGTTGCAGGCAGCTAGGCCACTACGAGCGAGACACAACTCTTGTAGCTGCTGTACAGTCACGCGCACGAGAGATGGGGTACGGCAGAGAGATGGACGGCTGCGGCCAGTGCATGAAGTACAGTCTCTTCTTCGCCAACATACTCATATTCGTGAGTACACCAGGTTGCTATGCTGTGTGCGAGATGCATCGTGTTGACGAGTTGGCTCGAAAAAGACATTATGGCTTGGCGTAACCCCTCCAGCAGAAATCCGTAATCCTCCCGTCATAACTTCTCTTTCAGAGGTATTATTGTAAATGTTTCACTATAGAATATTTACAATTTACTAGTTTTTTTTAATGTGTTTGTATCTCATTTTCATTGTCTGTTATTTCCTGCTTGCAAAAAGGCACGAACTTATTGATGAAATATCTGCTTCTTGTAAAAAGTAGAACATATTTATCACACACATGCAATTAAAATTGCGCACAAAAATATTAAACTCGTAAAATGTAAATGTTCTGTAATTGTACATAGCCAGTATTGACGGGAAAATGAATTTATGCTGGAGAGTTGAAAGCGAGCCTTAATAAGGTACCGATAGTTCGATTCACAATTATTATTTTTTTTTTGCTGGACCTCTTTTGGTTCTGTTATTGAATAACTGTTGTATTGTTGCATCCGTTTGTGTAGATATACAAAATTATCCACTAAATGTGAAATTTTAAGAACCTCTTTGATTAAAGTATCAATGTTACTCGGCTTTCCCATTTTGTTGCAATACTGGAAAACCCAAAACATTTACCTGCCCTTATCACGGTATGTAATTTTCTTAGAATGGCCTTTCTTTCAGCCACCGTCATGATTCTGCATTGGCACACCAGACATTGGTATACATTATCTCCCTACAACCACATACTATAAGTTTAGTTAAATATAATATAATTTTAAAATTCAAAAACCTAAATAAATCGAATTAATTTACCAGCAATGTGTATGTATTTGAACGATTTGTACAACTTGGTCTTAAATTTTTTTAATTGGTAATATGGTGAGGTCTTCATTGTTAAAGCAAGAAACCTTAACAACTTAATATTACTAGACTATTTCAACGTGGAAACTTTCTCCTTGTTTTTGCCTGCAACACAATAATGTTAACAGAAATGTGTAAAAAAAATAATACTGATAAAACTGGATAAACCTAATAAATTAAATTTACACATCATATGGTCATGTTAGAAACGTCACATTTCAACGGGACATACGAACAAAAGGTTAGGAATGTGTGTGTTGCCTATGAAACATCTCGTCGTGACGCATGTCCTAAGTGCTGTGTTAATTTAGCCAGCGGAGTGTAGTTTTCGAGCTGCTAATATTTGCAGCGTGGCATTCTAGAGTCTTCAGTCGTATTGCAGTGCTGACACACATTTGACCCTGCAAATATTTTAACTGCTCTTCGCTCGTAGTTTTATTTTAAGGGTGCACGCAGACGTTAACATACGAACTTGCCAAGTAATAACGTGTGCGTATAATCGAACACTAACATTGATAGTAGCGTTATTATAGTCTTTGAGGGGCCGCGGTGGCTGAGCGGTTAGTATGTTCGCCTACAATCAAGGCGAACTGGGTTTAATCCCCGGCCGGGTCAATCCCGGATTTTCTTAAGTGAGAATCGCGCCGAATGATACTGCTGGTCGGCGGATTTTCTCGTAGATTTGCCATTGTTCCCTCCCTTGCATTCCGGCGCTGCTTCATTCTCATCTCACCTCCATCGGTCCTCAAACTCTTATTTTTGAGCAAGATATAAGCTCTTTACATATTAGCATAAGTCCAGCATTCGCGAGACTCGGTATTCAGACTATTACTGTAGCTGTCACTCACTCTTTAATACATACTTTACAATAATTTATTTCAAGTATAAACTACTACTTAGTTCATTTGGTAAATTATAGCTGTATTATACATTTTTGACTTGGTGTAGTGTAGCTTCATTTAATTTCGCAACTCCACTAAAGTAACTGCAGTATGAAATTTTTATAAAGAAAAATTTTTAACCTCTAATTTTATCATTTGGTTAAGCCCTAACTATATGTTTTAATGTATTTTCCCCCTATACTTCGGTTTGAAGTATCTTAATTTAAAAGTCTAACATTTTCATTGTAAAGGGAGTTCGAGGTAGAGTATATAAGCATGTAATGAACATTATGAAAAGGAGTTACAGGTGGCTGTAGAATGCCACAGAGCAAAGTTAGGTTAAGGTGTATGTAACTATCCAAATGTAGCGAATATTTTTATCCTTGAAACCTAATACAACTGAGTGCATTAATTCGAGTTAACACATGTGAATCATGCTGTGAATGTCGTGAGTAGAGCCTGCGTGAGTACTGGACCAAGTGCCATCTTTTGCACACCCGCGACCTTGAAAAGTGCCGTCTTTTGCACACCCGCGACCTTGAAAAGTGCCGTCTTTTGCACACCCGCGACCTTGAAAAGTGCCGTCTTTTGCACGCACGCACACAACCTTGACCTTGACGTCCCAAAAACCCTAAAAGTGATTTTTACACGTAATGATGAAAAAATATATGCGATCTAAAACATTTTTGTGCGAGGGAAGACTTCTTTTGGTGATCAGTGCCCTTAAAGCTTGTATGGATGGCCGTTTGTATGGGTGGTTTGGATGGTTTCCTGTGGAAGCTAGGCACATTGCTGGAATTTTCCGTAATTGTTAAAGCGCATTTTCAGATGGAAGGTTTCCTGCAAGGCCGAAATGTTAGCCAATCGGAGATAAGGTAATGGATGCGGTATTGACGACTGTTCTAATTTAATTTAATTTTGTTTGAATAAGCAACTAGAATAATGCTAACCATGAATAAACAGTAAATTAAACACCCCGAAAATATTTACTTGCGCTATCACAGCATTACGTAAAATGTACGGCAAACGTTAGTGTTAGACACACACAGTTACAGGTATCACAACAGAACTTTAAGGTTCTGTGCACAAACGAATACTGCAGAGGTAGCAAGTGAAGGTCGTTACTGAACCGCAGTTGCAGCAGTAAAACCACAACAAATGCACTCGCCTTTACTTTATTGGCAGCGAGTAGTGTGTGACAGGTTGTTTCACAGGAACCTCCGTAGCTGTTAGTATGCAAGCTGGTGAAGCCTCCTACAGAGCTTGTGTCGAACATTGTATCGTGTTACACCCACTGTAAAAAATAATGGTAAAAATACGTGACAAGTGTAAGGTAATATTCGCAAACTTGTTGGGGGAAACAGTTTTCCTTACGTGTAAGGTAAAATTACCGCATTGCAGTGGAGTAAAATTATCGTACATGGTAGCGAAAAATCCCATACATTGAAGGAAAAATTACCTTACGACGTGTGAATCTCCTAATCGATTTGTAAATATTTGATAGTTGCATAATATATATTTTCTATCTTAAAATTAATTTTTGAATTCTAGTCCTACAAGCTTTTCAACACGTCTCTTTATATGCAAGGTATAATTACCGCACTCTCTAGTAAAATTCGCGTACATGGCTGTGTAAAATCCCATAAATGTATGGGGAAATTATATTACGACGCGTGCATATCTTCAGCATTGTCTCAACAGCTAAGTGGGAGGACGGGCAGAAGAAACAATAATTTAAAACACGAATATTCACTTATATTGTCATATTGTCGTGGTGTAATTGATAGCGCATCGGCCTATCGTGATAGAAGCTCATGGTTCGCGCCCACCCTCCGGCTAGTGTGGAGGATTTTAGAGTTAAGATTTCTATTACTATACGTCGGAGGATATAGGTAAAAAAATACACGGTATTAGTATTGTTAATTTTAGTAATATGAATTTATTATACAATATAGTTAATATTACCTTACTTGTATGGGATTTTCCCCCCCACTTTTGTCAGGTACTTTTCCCGTACGATTAGGGAATAGTACCTTGTAATGAAAATTTACTCCACATTTGACAGGTAATTTTACCTTAAATATAGAGGAAATTTGCTTCCCTTACATGTAATTGAATTTTACCTCAATTTTTTTTTACAGTTAGGCTTAAGGGCTCTTCATACCGCCTGGCAGCTGCGACATTGAGTAGGCTGTTAATGATAAAGTGAGCACTTCTGAAAGCCTTCTCATTTGGAATAATAGTCTATAAATATGTTTTATTTCAGCCTTAGACGTTAACTTGGAGTACGTTGGAATCTACACCTTGTTTATTATTTACATGTCAATATTTATTTTAAAATGTGGCTGAATGATAAAGGATGGCTTAAAGACAAAAGTAACTAGGACCTCAAAAGTGCTCGCTTTACCGTGAAATGCCTATAACAGGAAATATCTTGTTATGGAAATTTCGCCTCAGTGCGTCGATTTTAAAATGGGCTTTTCAAACAAAATGTATTCTTCTTTAGTTAATTTTTGGAGAAGATCCCTAAGAGCGTATATTCTCACATAGGCAGTATGTATTTTTTTGTAAAACATAAATAAAAAAAATTGCTTATAAACATGTATGTTACGGATACAGCTCCGCTGTAGGAAACTTGTTCTAAATAATTCGTAAAAAATACATTTAGTTTGAAACACCTATTTTTAAAACTAACGAACCCGAAATTTCCTTAAAATGGAATTTCCTAATTAAATTTCGCATCTGCCAGCCAGTAGGCAGTCGCCTTAAGTAATTTCATGTTTTTCTTAAGTTGGTTATATATCATTGGTAATTATTTCCATAAACTGGAAACACCCGGCAAGACTTCAACAAAAGGAAAGTTAACAACTAGCAAATTTCTAATGTTTAATCAATTAATGTCTTCCTTTCAGCTTTTCACATACTTATCTGTACAATGATCTCCCTAGCGAAAGCGAAGCCAGGAGCAAATTTTTTTTTTTCGGCTTCCTTCCCAAACTAGTACTACTCCCCCCCCCCCTTTTTTTATACTCTTTACAACTACGCAATTAACCTTTCGAAAATCCTCATGTCATAGTATAATAAAAATGTAAACGTTAGTGGCTAAAGGGGCCGTGGTGGCTGAGCGGATAGCCCGCTCGCCTCCCAGTAAGGCGAACTGGGCTCAATCCCCGGCCGGGTCATCCCCGGGTTTTCTCGGGATCTCCCGTTTTCCCCGTCCCTTCATTCCGGCGGCGCTCCATACCTCAATCACACTCACCAGCTCTAGAGGCGTGGCTGTTAAGAGCCGCTCACTTTAATGGTAAAACATTTTACATTTTGCAAGTAAACATGTTAATTAAATATATATATTTTTTGTATGTAGGTCAGTTATTATGGTCTGTTCTCGTTTTCTTCAAAAATTTTCTAATCGAACATAATGAAAGATCAACCCATGCATGGCGTGTTTACTAGATATCGTGTGTTTCGCAAAGTTATATAGTTGCGTTAACAAAAAAAAGTACCTTATTTTTAGTTGAATTTAAATTTTACTTATATTTTACCAATAAATTTTAATATTTTATTTATAATTTATATAAATATAATTTGATAGAAAATAAGTGTATTGGTAATGACTTGCAAGAAACAGTTATTATGCAAAATTTCATGAACGGGAGAGGGGGATATTCGTGGTGCCTCTGGTGTAATTTTCTAGGCTATATTAAGATTAGCATGAGGCGGAAGAATATAGTGGAAGTAGAACTAGACGACTGTGGCTTCAGGAAAGTAACAAGTAATGGTGACTGGAGTAGGTATATGTGAGGTTGCGTGTTGCAGTTCGGCGGCGTATTGGTGCTGGGGATCGGCATCTGGACGCTGGTCGACAAGTCTCAGATGAACGCGCTGCTGGGGACGAATCTGTTCCTGGGCGCCGCCTACATCCTCATAGTGACCGGGGCAGTCGTCATAGTCATCGCCTTCTTCGGCTGCGTCGGCGCAGTCAGGGAGATAAAGTGCATGCTGCTGCTCGTGAGTAGACCTGCCTGTCTGCGCCTCTCGAACCTCGCTCTACTACACTCTCTTTATTTCGTGTGCAAAAGAGCTGAAACTACACACGGCACTCTGTGGTCAGCGTAAATGCGTATACCTTCTTGTTCGCCAACGTGTGCCATGTGTATGGCTTGCTCACTTTCTTGTTTACTTGATAATTTTCATTTACATGTTTACCTTTCATGTTCACCTACGTACGTGTCCAAGAAATAGTCTGGTGTTGGTTTCCAATGAAACTTACAGGTCGTGTGCTCTGTTGCGATTTCATTAGGCGTTCGTAGTAGGGCATAGAGACAGCCGGTGCAGGATTAAGGATTCGGCTCCGGCTCTGACCGCCATGTTGGATTTTTTCTTCCAAAAGTCACTCATTTTCGCACAAAATCGTATGTTTTAGCCCAAAATTCCTTAAAATTTCTTTCCCTAAAAATTTCCTGTTTTTCCCATTTTGCAAAAATTACTCCCCAGAAAAGTACATTTTCAGTTATTTTCTGTAACAGGGATCAGTCAGTGAACCGGCTCGCTCTTGGGGTCAGAAGATCAGGATTTGGGACTTTCGACCTTCAATTCCAAAAATCTAAAAAATTATTATATTTTTAATCGAAATATACTTTTGTAATTAAAAAAATTTAAAGGTGTAGGTATTAAGTGTTACAAATCACTGGGCTCATTTTTTCAGGGCGCATATAATCATGATATATCGATTATGTAACCGAATGTCAGGGCCACCATTTTGAATTTATGAGCAAAATATCTAAAAAATTTATAACAAAAGTATTTTAAAAATTAAATTTTCCGAAGGCCCCCCCCCCCCCCCCCACCTGCACCCGCAACACCAATGTTTCACATTGGTTAATTAGTCGGCAGGCCGCCTCCCAATTTTAAAAGTTTTATTTATTTAAAATCATTTTTATATAAAGGGGATGTTTCCCAAAATATAAAACACGCAAATATTTTTTATATATATTTACTAAATACTAGATGTTACATACATACAAATATTTCTTTGCAATGTTTTTTTTTTTTCGAATCAAGAAGAGGACATCACATTAATTCGTAAGAGGTTGGTATGCACTCGTTCTCAGCTGCAGATGATCCACCGAATCGAGTGTCCAGCCCGAACCCTTCATAATCATTTCTTCTTCCTCGCAACATACCTTTTTTATACTATCATATACACTCTTTTTAGATGTCCTATACATTATAGAGTAGTGCATTCTGGGTCTTGAATGCCCTTCTGCAATGTTCCTTGTTCGGTTTAGTTTCGTGTAGATACATTCCAGCCATATATTGTATTTTAGAGGCCCTTGTTTTTCAATCTCTTCTGTAAGTTGGTTTATTAAATTTTGTTTCATACTTGACAGGAACGAGCAAACATCGTTCGACGAAACTGTCTGATTTGGAGCAACGTAATCTTTCAACATGCCCCTGAATGCAGATGCCTTCAGAAAAATCTATTAGCATTGGGTTTGCCTAGAACATGGAAAGGTTTGAGCATGAGGTGTACACGGTTTGACATGACTGTCATAAGACTCGTGACATAGTTATGCCTGAAGGTTATTTATTTCACATCGCACATTGTCTGGAACGCCTTTTACTTCATAACACACGAACTTGCGACCTCACTTATGGCAGGCAAAAGTCAAATACGCCCATCCTGTCTTCTCCGTGCATTTACCACTCTTGTCGTGTCTACGTGCACGACAGCTTTTACTGAAGATCTTTCCACAGTAGTGACACGACGGACCCGATATAGTTGACGAATTGTCCATACCGTCCACATGCATATCCTCACTTACCGATGGTAGCACCATTGCATCTTCTCTTGCTGTACAAGGTAGCGATGACAAGTCTACACAATCATTAACTACAGCAGTACTGTACGTTCATCACTGGTTTGTAGTGGCGAAAAACTTCTTTGTTAGGATTTGCTGGCCGAGGAACAAGTCTTGTACATAATTTGTAATGTTGGTCTAGTTTTACAGTACGTGCAAACAGACGAAGGCACTTCTCACACTTATATGCCATGAGGAGCGGGTTCATCATGCATTGATGCGTTTCGTGTTTCTAACATTGTTGCTATTTGCAAAGGCTTTATCATAGTACATGGATTGAAGTCGTGACACTGTTGGCTTAGGTCGCGATGCCGATGGAGCTGCTGTATGTGGCCCACCCAAAGTGGTCGATGATGCTGTCGTCACCATGCCTCAAGAAGTCGATGGCACTGCGGGTACCACTCCCGAAGAAGTTATGGCGCTACTGTAGCTACCATTAGCTCTTGGAGTACCCGAAGGCATCATAGATGCAGAATAAATTGTAGATGCATAATAAGACTTTGATGCGAAGAGGTCCAAGCTAACCGTGATGAACCAACTTTCACCAGAGCTGCTGTCAAACAAAGCCTCTTAGCTGAAATCCCTTATACTTATAATATACGCGTAAGCAAGTCCAGTGACATCATATCAATGTTCAACCAATCGTATTAAACCATTAATGCATTGCTCGGACAGCAAATCGCAGAGTTGCCACCTGATTGCAGCAGGTTAATAGCATGCAGACACAGACATCACGCACAGGCAGGGCAGCTTACCTTGTTAAAATCAAGATCAGTGGTAGCAAGTCTGCTCCTGTACGGTAACTGGGTTGTGTGTGTATATATATATATGTGTGTATATATATATGTGTGTATATATATATGTGTGTATATATATATGTGTGTATATATATATATATGTGTATATATATATATATTATATGTGTATATATATATATATGTTATATATATATAATGTGTATATTATATATGTGTATATATATATATATATGTGTTAGTATAATATATATTATATATATAATGTGTATAATATATATATATATATGTGTATATGTATATATATATATATATATGTGTATATATATATATATATATATATATGTGTATATATGTATATATAATAATATATATATTGTGTATATATATATATATTATATATTATATAATTGTATATATATATATTATATATATAGTTATATATATATATAATATATTATATGTGTATATATATATATTATATATATATATGTGTAAAATATAGTTATATATATATATATATGTGTATAATATATATATATATATATGTGTATATATATATATATGTGTATAATATATATTGTTATATATATATATATGTGAATATATATATATATATATGTGTGTATATATATATATATGTGTGATATATATATATATGTGTATTATATATATATATGTGTTATATATATATATTGTGTATATATATATATTGTGTATATATAATATATATATGTGTATATATATATATATTGTGTATATATAATATATGTGTATATATATAGTGTATAATATATGTGTATATGTGTATATAATATATTGATATATATATGTTATTATATATAATATGTTATATATATATATTATATAATGAAATATATAATATATATTGTAATGTATATATCATAATATACTCTCTCTCTTCGCTATCTACTCTACCAACACCAGACGAAATGTACTCATCATTCATACATCTTGCAATAACTCATGCATACTTCAACCATACGTCCACACTCACTTTCCACACCCTTCGACATACACCAATCGCAAGACAGGTATACTGGAAAAACATATCTCTCAACATAACATCTATGTTAACCCAAGTGAACGAAGCAAATTTTATATTCCAGGCCAACTCTGCAACACATTCATTCTTACCATCTGTCAAACTAACATAACTTAATATACTAAAGCCCGAATAGTCCTTAACCTATTAAAGGCCAAACAAATGTAGGTGACCTTGACCTGGTGATGTTCGACCTTGAAATCTCAAAAAAAACAATAAAATAATATAAATTATTTAGGTGACATTTTGCTAAAGTTATGGAGGGGGAGGTAGGGGGTTTTGTTATTTTACTTTGTTTTCTAAAAACGAATGCTTCTTTTTATAGGAGTATTATATAAATGTTGTTTCAACACTGCTTTTTGACAGTAACTCTTTTAAAAAAATAAAATATAAAAACTAAAGAAAGTTATATGAAAAAATTGATTTATCTAGTAAATATTTGAGATATCGAGATGAAATGAACAGAATTAAAATAGATATAAGCTCTATGATCTCTGAAAGTTTTATCAAGATCGATTCAGCTGTTTCGGAGCCTATTCTGAACAAACATCTAGACAGACGAAAATTTTAAAAACAGCTATATGTGCTTTAATATCGTTTAAATAGCATGTTAGGCTTAGCTGTTGGTATCAATTTTAAAATAACACACACTTGATAAAAATTGTTATAGGTAGTAAATATCATACACGTCCATTAAAACAATGTAAAAATGACTTCTTTCTTGGCTGAAGTATTTGTGTAAAATGAATTGTTAATATTTTGTAAGACCCACAACAAATCGTACATTATATAAAAGAGAAATCATTAAGATACTCTTGTTTTTTATATACAAAATGTATTTCATGCATCCAAAATGAAAATATAGTAAAATTTTAATTATAAGTAATCTTTTTAACATTTAGGCACCTAAATTCTCGTAAAATACTTTGCAGTGTAAAAAATATAGGTACCTATTGTTTACAACGAAACATAATTTGTACTACTTCGACAATTTTGCTAGTGAGTGTATTACTGTTTAATCAACTCTGCACACAGTACAGTCAGGTATTGTGCTCATTATTTTATATTTATTTATTTGTTTATTTCTGGGTCTTTGAGCAGTTACAACCAGATTGACTGCATAAAAAAAATGTTTAAACCAATAACATAGATACAACACATTAAACAATATTGGATATATAAAAAAAATACAGTAACACATAAAACGCATCACATACAGTGATTTTAAAACAATGTCAAAGCCTCTCGTGTTTTACCGTAATGTATGTACTGAAACAATTACTGTGAAATAGATGTTTGCGTGAATACTTGTATCTCGGTAAATCAATGTTCTGGAAATAAAACCTTTCACCAGGAAAGATAAAAAACAATTTTACTTTTATTGTAATAAGCGTATTCATGGAGAAAAAAATTTTGTTAAATGGTTAAATATAGCATTTGTGAAGCTTGATCTGCAGTTTGCCTAAGCGGTATGAGAAAAGTAAGACTATGCGGACGTAGTTTAATCTGTGGGCTGTGATCGCGTGTATTAAAGACCCACTGTTATAGATATAACTTGTATAGTACAGAATCACGACGGAAACGCACGCCTTGCTCGTAGGAGCGATGAGGCGCTAGGGATCCGTTTGTGTCTCGTCCGTATCTCTCCCTCGCTTTTTCATCTTGAAGTTAATCGTATTTGACAATGCTGTGGAAGCCAATAGAGGTGAACTAAGAATGGGAGAATGTAGATATACAGGATGTTGCAGGCAAGCTGACTGCTTGCACGAGAGCCCAGTGAATGTAATAACCACGGAGATAAGTTACATTTTTTGACGTGTGTTATTACACAAGAAAATATTTAGCATATTTGCTCTACCTTACACCTATATTGTCTTTGTAATAATTTTGAGCGGCGCGTGAAGAATGTTCAGGTTCATGGCAATGTAATATGCATATGTTGGAAGAATACACAATGTGCAGACATGTACATTAAATCTTTAGTACGGATTCCAATAGTGTTCAGTATGCCGTAAACAGCCTTTTAATGATTTTCACTAAATTTGCGAGTTAATAGTTTACCATAATAGACAATGATTTTATGCTGAGAGCTTTCTGATGCCGTAAATGTTAGCTAATTGTAGCACACGATTATATGAAAAATAAAATGATTGCTTGTAAAGCTGGCAGAACCTTTTTTACTAACCTTTTTTTTATTAACCTGTGGATTTTAATACATGAGAGCATGGACAAAATAAAATTAATCAAAAAATGGACAGATCAATTTGAATGCTGCATCAGCTAAATAGTGATTTGAATTAGGTAGCTAGAAACGAAGATGGGGTACGACCACGCTAGTTTTAATTTTCAATTACATATAACAAAAAGATTTACGGATCACCTGAATTAATATTTGCGCCTGACAATTTGTTAACAATGATCGTGAGGCGCTTCTAACTGAAATGGGAGTGTTGCGGTCTTCACTTTACCATATGTTTTGTAACTTATATTACAGACGTTAGAATGTGATTAGTAATGGGAAAACATTACGACAATGCCGTTGGACTTGTGTCTGGAAAATACGTCTAAGGGTAGTTAACACCCCCAAAAAGTGGGCTATAAAAAACCTTATTTAATAAAATGGAAACAAATTAATACTATGCATAGTATACTATGTATCATAACTTGATATTAATTTGTTTCCATTTTATTAAATAAAACCTGTTTATAACGTCCAAGTTTCGGGGAAGTTTTCTGGACATAAGTCAGTCTGCATCTTTGTAATGTTTTACCGTAAAGAATCACGTCCCAAATTGAAACTTCCTGTATATTATAATTGTTTTTTTTTTTTTTCAATGGTTGGTTTTAAGAGTTTGTTACTATGGGCAGCCTGTAAAAGCCAGTAGTGGCCATCAACTTAAGCATGAAATTTTTATAACCCTTCATGAATGTACCTGCAATCAAAATCTGAATCTGTGGGAATTCCAATTTTTAATTCAATTAACAGCACCTCGCTTATTCAACAGTTACTGAAGTCTGTTTAACAGATGAATTAGGGAAATATTACGTTTCCATCGCTTGTTGATTTAGTGGCACTTTCCACTGACTGAACCATTTTATTAATTGGTTTTCAGCATTTTCAATATTGGCTGATGGATCAGTTAGAGGGCGTATGAAAAAAAAGCCCGCATAAACTAATAAATCCCTTAAAATATAAAATATATTTTTAGTGAGTTTATTTTTAATTCCACCATTTTACGAGGCAACATGAGCATTCAGACTTACATTTCGTTTTTGCGCTTTTCATTTAGTTTTAACGTAATCACAATAGGCTAGCTCTCGGCTTGAAGATTTATATGTGATGAAATTAGTGCATTTGTACCTACTATTTCTTTTAACGTTAGCTTGGTAGCTCCATTGGTAAGGTAACGCTCTAAAAGTGGGAATTTGAAAATTTGAATCTTAAACACCGCGTATTTTTAAATTGCGTTAAATTGCACACTATAAACTGTAATTATCGCAATTATGTTTATTTCTCGTAATAATTGAACTAAAATGAATAAAAACAATACTTTTTTTGCTGTCACTTATTTAATCAGTTGAAATGTTTCACTGAAACAAGAATTGAAGCCATTTTTACAGAGTCCAGTAACAGAATTTCACTGTGAATCTGTGGTTTCCCACTGATTCCAATTTAGTGTGGTATGTTGCAATTTGTTGCCGACGTTAGTGAATTTACTGTGGTCTCTTTGTACGATCGAATTTGGGTCATTAACAGGCAAGAATTTCTAATAAGGTTGCTAAACTAACTTTCTTGGATGGAATAAGCACTTGTGGGTCCGTGGGCAAATTTCGAGAAAACACACACAGGCTGCTACCCACTACTCACTGGCGTGACGGCTGCTACTCAAGTTGGCAAAAATATCTCTATTCCTATTAATTCCACACTTTCGATTGAAATGATGCCTAAAAAGTGTTGAGGTCCATGGCAAGGTAATGTTACATACGACAGGAGGATACAAAACTTAGAAAAGTAGATCCTCAGAAGGGCTTTTAAGAGTGCTATATTAACAGCAATCAACATATATAATATATAAAGGCATTTTTATTTATTTGTATATAAAGGCATTTTTATTTATTTGTATATAAAAATCTGAGAATAGTATCTTCGGGGTTTGTTCACACTTTTTGAATTGAACCTTAGAAAAAGTTAATTTGTTTATGACATTCTTGGTTATTTCCTAAATATGTTTTATCACAAGTGTTTTGTACATGTGTTAACACGATATATTGTTTTATTACATTTTCCTTTTAATTATTTAATATACTATAATATTATACATTTAATGTTAATCAGTAACGTTTTGTTTATTTATATTAACTAATGAGCCTATTTTCTCAACATGGGTGCAATTAATATTTTGATAATTTCTTGAAAGCCGAGTTGTTAGGAAGGAATTGGTATCTTTTTGAAAGCAATAACTTTATATATGAAACCAGAAACTTATGCAACAGTTGTGAGACAATCACAAATACACACGTGCCTTACCCGGTACTCGAACACAGAGAACTTCGTATTACAAACTAGCATGCAGTCCACTGCATTACGGAGGTAGGATTCGGAGCATCAACTTCTGATTTAATCAGTCTTAATGTTCCGAATTATAGGATTTCCTAACATACAATATTTGCATGGCCTTTATTTTTAAAAATAATTGACTCAGCCTCGTAAAATATGTAAGTTTACATGCACTACCTTAGCGCTACTTGTGTGAATAATTTGATGGAAATCAGTTGTTCGGTTCATAAGATACGACATGAAATATTTTATTTTCTTATTTAATGCTACCGTGCAAAAGTTCCAGAAAGAAACTTTATATACGATGCTTCTAATGTATACTGTCTACATACAAACTTGGGTTGAATTTAGTTAAATTGTTTAACATATATGTCAAACTTACCTAGATTTGGCTTATGAAGCTGCTACTTCAAACAACATTGTCTAAACCATTTAAATAAAAGTTTTCCTGGCCTCCTTTAGCATTTATGGTGTGCACAATTTTTAAAAAATCAATTTGAAATGTTCCAGTGTAACATTTGGTGGGAATCAGTAGTATGGTCAGAAAGACATGGCATAAAACTTCCATACTTTTCATGTGGCGACCTTCATAAATGGAGGACAAAAAAGTAATGTAGGAGCGATTTTGGTTATTGTATATTGCCAATACGCAAAGTTAAGTTAAAATAGATTATGTAAAAGTATTTTATAGCCACCATTCTGAAAATAAGCGTTTTCTTCTTAAAAATGATACATTTATTATTATGGCTCATCACGGTACATATTCAACCAATTTTGTGAGAATGGGTGGATTGTTTCCCGAGACATGAGATAAAAACTTTATTTTTTCTTATTGGTGGAACCATCATACAAAAGCGGCAGAGAAACGAGTCTTTGCATTAAAATATTTGATGGTTGTAATATGCATTGCCAGCGTACAAAATACAAAATTGTTGGCATTTGTTTCGTTGATAAAATATACTGAGTTAAAATATTTATATAGCCACCATTTTGTAAATAAATGCATGACCTATATAAAACATACCAGTTTTCAGAAAATATTGCAGTGTCGCCAAATTTAGTAGGATCTGTCAACGGTTTCCCGTGATATGGTATTAAAACATAATGTGTTCGCATGTCGCTATCGTACAAAATACGCTCCTTTTAGATAGTTGATAATTGTAATACCTTCACTAGTATAAACGAATAAGTTTAAATTGATTAAATGGTTCCGACGATATAGCATTCTAATCTTAACTGGCTACATGGCCCCCATTTTAAAAATAAGTAACAATTAAAATGCAATCACTTAAGTTTACATGTCCTACCATAGTATTACTTACATGCCAAATTGGGCGAGGATTGGTCAAATAAATTTCGAGATATAATGTAAAATCTTAATTTTCTTAATTGGTGCTATCTTACAAAATGGCGAACCAACAATAATATCAATCTCAAAATTTTATGGCCACACAATGCTCTGCCCGCATACACAATTTGGTACGATTTGGTTGACTGGTTCCGACATATGACATGCAACTAAGTTTTAAGATGGCCGCCATTTTGAAAGTATGTGCCCTACGTAGTCTAAAACTATGTCAGGTGTTCTGAGTATTGTGTGTACCAAGTTTTGTGAATTTCATTTGAAGCGTTTAAAAATTGAAAGGGGTGCACACGCAAACACGAAAGTGATCTCAAATGCCTTTCTTTCCTTCGCAAAGTAAGCTAAAAAGGATAAAATTGGTGTTGGTAATGCCTAGTAAGAAATAGTTCTCATTCAAAGTATTATTAAATGTTGTGCACGCAAATACAGCGCATTGTCCATTTGGTACAATTTTTTAGACTTGCGTAAGCTTCGTTTGCACGAAATAGAGGAATATCCTGAAAGGACTTTAGTAGGGCTTCAGAAAAGTAGGAAGTGATCATGAATGGACTATACAGTAGTAGTTATGGAATACCTTGCCCGAGCTTTATGGAATCTTTGTCTTATATGGCCTTAACCATTTTTAACACATGAATATAAAATTCGTTGGGTTACAATGAACAAGTTTAATGTTATGTTTATTGTTCCTGATATATAACAGTTATTAGCGATACAAATAGGGTCAACAATATATTCATTAGTTGATAGGCAGCAGTTTGTAACGAGTATGCATTAGTGTCTCGGCAATGGATGTTGCCTCGCACATGTTAGGGACTTGGTCATTGGGCTCCGTGTTATGCTGTGCGCAGTGGATATAATCATATCGTCACACTGCACAGTGCCCCAGACATAAAATGCAGTGATTGGAAGGCCTGACGGCTGTGTATGGTGTGTCGCAGTACTTCATGCTGGTGTTCCTGGTCTTCGTGACGATGCTGGTGGGTGGCATCCTAGGCTATGTGTTCCGTGAGAAGGTGAGTGTCACCATGGAGCAGGAGATGCAGCGTTCGCTCAGTGCATACAGTAAGGCAGAGGACAAAAACGTCGCAGAATCCTGGGACTACGTCCAGGAGAATGTAAGTATACCTTGCCCCTTCCTCACACACCTGCCCCTTCGAGCAGGGACCTCTCCACGAGAGGCACTGCATCCCCCCGCCCCCAACAATGTGATTTACATTTATCTAAATCAGCTAGTGCTTGTGAGTCGCTTGGCATCTAGTCGCATGTTCGATTCCCTGTGGAATCATTGTTAGCTTTTGTATTCCTTAACTGCTTCATCCCAGAGGGTGCTAAATCGTAGTTGTTAAACATCATCCAAATCTTTTCACAACCCCCAATATTTTGTAGCTAGTAAACATAGCATTGTGGCCTAACCTCTACTATCTATAGTAGGCCTAAAGAACGTTAGCCTTACTCCCCCTCAGATACAAAATAAATGTGCATATGATCCTGTCTTGAAGCCATATAATATTGCATTATTAACACAGGTTTACGTCTTTAATTATCTTCCCAAAATCCTCTAAGATATATTTAAAACTGTCTCACTCTTTTTGTAGTAAAGAACGGTCGTAAAATTTCAGTTTAGCCACCAGACAGCACTCCGCCTGTGATTGAGAAGTGATCCATGTAGTACAAGACCAGCCAGAACAGTGTTCGTGTTCACACGAAACTATGTATACTGTGTAAACGCCATGTCACTAAACACAATCAAGTTTGAAAATAGTAGTCGGTTGTGTTCAACATGTGCACTTAGGAAATCCTGCCAGAAAAAGATGCTGGTCGGTGGGTTTTCTCGGGGATCTCAAGTTTCCCCCGCTCTTGCATTCTGGTGCTGCTCCATACTCGCCTCGCTTCACCCTCATAGGCTCTCAAGACCTCGTCGTAAAGAGCCACCAAAATATCACCACTCCATATACTTTCCAACACGTCGACTCTTACAGTTTTGCTTGTCGCTATACTGTAATGCCTGCAATTTTTTCGACTTTTACAATGTCACTGTAAGGTTGGGTGCATATCGGAGATAACTGATTCCTGTGTGAAACCGCAAAAACACAGTTTCATTAATAGGATCTGAATCTGTCTCTCCCGTATGTTAACGATGTGTTATTGAGATGCGAGGTTGTTGGTATCCCCATCCCTAAATTATCTGTTAGCCTGCCTCCATAAAGCACTGAGTCAAAAGTCATAGCGAGGATAAAGGTCTGAATGATAGTTTTGCTTACTGTCGCCCATGATCCAAGAAACTCTGTTGCATTAGCAGCACGTAGTAAACTTGTTGATTTTTACTGTGGGAGTTGTTTTTTTTTTTTAATGGAATTCTGTGTTGGTTACATTCGCTTCACAAAATTTACCACAGAAACTTTTCTTTTTCCAGCTGAAGTGCTGCGGAGTGACAGGGCGATCAAATTGGATCTCCTATGGGGAAATTCCGGAAAGTTGTTGCCGTAAACGTGTATTGGTGAGTGTCCATGTGTAACTACTGTATTTTTCACTGTAACTGGCGCCTTGCGGGATACTTTACTAGTTGCATTTCTGTGATGACATGCTTACATATTCCATTGCAGACCTAATGTTGTTAGACTGTGAAACGAAGCATTGATGCAAAAATTCATAGGTTTTAAGATTATTATTATGGTGTTACACATCTTGAATATTTAATTTAATCAATAGTAACACAAAAAGGAACCTTGTGTGTGGTGTCAAAATGTATTATTTGTGTATTCAATAAATTAAATATTACAATACGTAGCATTTAATGACAACATAATTTAAGTAGGCTGAACTGACAAAATTTTTGAAAAATGTACATGTAGTATGAAATGAAAGACTGAAAATACAGTATGTTAAAGCATAATCCATACCTAGTTAGAAAGATTTTATTGTACCCTTGTTTTTTAGTTTGAAGACTTTACTTAAACTGTTACATGTTTGAAAGAAGCCCCATACTTAAGTGAAAGAGGAACTCGAATAAACAAGCCTGTGCTGACTACAGTACCCCTATCACAAGTCAAATTTTGCGTCCCCTGGCAGTACATGTGTATAGACACAGTAGTTCGTAAAGTTACATTTACAGTGACTAATAATCTCTTTGCATGGTTTAAAGTTTGGAAAGGCCTCAGTGTAAGAATTCCCGAAACATGATATTAAAAACAGAAATTGAATTATGTAATTATAAACTACGATCGACCTAGTCTTAAAATTTACACGCCGATATTGTCTAAATCTCAAAGGTAAGGAAATTACTGCACCTCAGAGAAAGAACTTTAAATATATTATTCAAAGAGAGCTTTAAAGTATATTAAAATGTATTTTAATAATGAAAGAAAAGGGGAGGGGTGTTAATTTCATATTTGTATAGTTCTGCATAAAAGATGATGGATAAAATTTATAAGAGAATTATTATTAGACTCGTGTACTTCCTTTGTAGTTTCTATGTTATTCGAAAATAAAAAATCAAACCTTTTTATCCATACACAAATTGTATCAACTATTGCTTTGTGTGATGGTTTGTTAATTCAGATGTATAGCCAAAAACAAAACTATAAAAACTAAATTGCTGTTATATTTCGGAAATTCACACGCCGAAAGACCTTTCAATGACTCTTTGACACGGATCTCGCAACAGCCGTTATATTACAGCAAACCAGAGGATCATTCTTAACCACAGCAGAACATACAACTATATCCTTGTCTGAGCTCTGAACATCGCTACTGGACATCTTGACTAGATATGTGTAGCTTGTCCTGAAGAATTGCATCACACAGTTTGGGGCGTGGTTTCCAGGCCACCTACTTGGCGCAACCCTCGGAGGGCTTCGGCCGATCTCTCTCAAAGTAAGTTATAACTGCATATAAACCTACGTCACCGAGAAGACTATGAGTGTTACGCTCAATAAGTGGGAAAGGGCATTTAGCTAATGCCGCAGAGGAACAGCTCAGATTCCCAACCTGGCACTGCAGTATGCCGACTGCATTCTTCCCACATCTGCAGAAACGCTCTCACTGAAGAATCAAACTTATGTTTCAAACACACACACACACACACGTACGTATTTCTTAAGTCTACATTCTACGATGGTTGAACTATGTGCATGTCCATTACAATTTGTTACTCCCATCCATGTTCTGCATTCATCCTCGGAAGTTCACGCCATGTCCAAATTGTCAGCATGTACTTGCTCTGATATTTACTTGTCAATAATATTCAGCGGTTATTTGCCACACCAATCTAGTCATCAGTAAGTCTGTGATAATTAAAAAGCCTGGGATAGATTCCCATTTGAATCAAGAATTGACAAATGTATAAAAAATTACTTACCAACCTCATCTACGTAACTTGGAAGGATATGGCTAACTACTGTAGAATCACACTGGTGTCGCGAAGGCTTCCATTTTAAATTGTTGCAAGTAGGATACAACTAGCATTGGAACGAAACACCCACCACCTCTTATCTCCTATTACCTGTTCCCTCCTGTTGCCTCTTCTCTCGTTTTGTTTCACTTTTGCACTTCTAAAAACAAATTCCTATGACTGTTTTACAGTTCCCTGGCATTTTCCAAACTAAACCTTTAAAGGAAAATGCCTGTACATTCAATTTCATATTTTATGGTGAACTTGTTCTAGTAGTAATGGTAACGTTTACAGTGAATTGAGAACATTGTTCTATGAAATTAAAAAATGTGAGGAATAGGGAATATTAAATGTTATTTCTATCTTAATTAGTGAAGTAATTTCCTACTCGCAGTAGATTTTCTGTGGTCACTTAAGACACATGGTGACCAGTGATGAGGTGCACAATATCAGTCGGACATGTGAAGGAAGGATGCACTCAGAGCAGAAATGTAAAGTAGGACCTGCCAGGCGCCGAGGTGACCACGAACTGTCATTTTAACTCCGTTGTGTGTTCACAGAGCTCACTGTGTACAGCAGTGCCGACCAACATATACGACGACGGCTGCTTGGACAAGGCGGTAGTGTTCGTAAAGGACCATGCTGCCACGCTGGGCGGAGCTGGAGTAGGAGTAGCCTGCCTCATGGTGAGTCTGGCCAGGACCTAGCCTCACTCCCTCCTACAACTTGCTCTACTTCATAGAACAGGCTTCACTTCTCATGCCTTCACATCAACTACGCATGTATAAATGTATTTTTTTTAGTACCCCCGAACGACCACAATGCCTTGGAAGGAGAATATTATTCATTTAGTAATGGGTACGTAATCTGCAAAGGCCTGTAATCAAGTAACCATTCCAGCATTCGTTTGGAGTAATATTGGAAAACCTTGGAAAATCGAAATTACTGCCTGGCAGAGAATGCGAGTGGAGTGGTTTTCCACTGCGTTACCTTGCTCAGTAACTCTGCCTCACTCACATTATTTTATACACCACTAAATTGCTCATGGCCACTTACAGGTATATACAGTATATGGCTGCAGTGGTTTAGTGGTTAGACTACTCGCCTCCCACCCTGGGCAGACCGGGTTAGACTCCCGGCGGGGCCGCTCCCGGATTCTCGTATGTAGGGATCGTGCCTGATGATGCAGCTGGCCGGCTGGTTTTCTTAGAGTATCTTGAGCACTTACTCATTGCTACTCATACAGAATAAGTGTCCTTTTTAAAGTAGTTTAAAATAAATAAATTAGTAAAATATCAATTTAATTTGTAAATAAAACAAGTTAAGTTAAAATAAAAATATTGTAAACATATGTATAAATGGAGTGGCATTTTTGTAACTTAAATTTTTGGGGCTTTCATAATTGTTTTTCTGAAATATGTAACGGTATTGGTATATTTAAGATGTTGATCAAAGAAATTCGAAGTTACACCAAACTGAGTGCTATAAAACAGAAAATGGTAAAAGTTGGACACTTAATGATGTCTTTTGAAAAAAAATTGTGGTAAATAGTTTCCATAAGCATTATTTATGTTACTTTAAGCGATTTCCAAAATTATAAATAACAATAATAGTTTGAATAATTTTGTTGCTGGAGAAGAATATTTTTGATAAGAAAACGTTAGTAGAAAATAACAGTACCGGTACAAATTAGTATTTATTAGCAATGCCACAGCTACTTAAAAGTAGAATTTTTTTGGTCCATGCTTACTAATTTGTTTGCTTTGCATGTTTGAGAACATTAAAATTATTACAGCTGATGCGAATATATCGGATCGAGATTAGTAATTCAAGGGATCTTTCACTCCATTTAGGAGTCTGGTGTATAATAGCAAAAGTATTTTCCTATACACATAATAGAAATACTCATATGAAACGTTAGTAGTTATATATTACGTTTAGTTGGCTTCGTGGCCCTTGTAGGAGGCAGTTAGGCTAGTGCATTTGATACTGACGAGAGTTGTAGGGTTTCGTTCCTTCACGCGCAAGAGCATCGGGCATTGGAGCAGGAGCCTGGGACCGCCATGTTGCGACGTCATCCGTCTGCCATCTTTTTCCCCTCAAAATAAATTAAATGTCCCTAAAAGTGTCCCTTTTTCTATAAAAGTTTCCCTTTTTTCCTTAAATTTTTCATTTTTTCCCCATTTACAAAAAAAAGTACACAAATTTTCACATTTTACTCAAAAATGGTAGAAACCTCTGAAATCCTTTTTTGGACCAATTTAAGTAATTTCAGGGGCTTCCTTAGGACCGGCAGAGCAGTGGTGGCCATATTGGTTTTATAGGCATAGGGTATGCCAAATCGATACAAGAGATCCAGGACGGAGTCAGAGGCAACCATCAGCTATCTTGGTTGTCAGCCATATTGCATCCATATGGTATGCAGATGACTTTTGACGTCTAATCCCAGAAAAATCCCACAATTCCAAGAAAAGCTCCAAAAAAAGTATTACACATTATTATCAAAAAATTGCTAAGGAATGTATTGGTACAAATATTAAAAATGTATTGTTAATAGTGTTTTATAAATTATTTTAAACTTAAATTTCCCGAGGTCCCCCTACCTCCTCTTACCAAACAAATTAGTCGGCTGGCCTTCAGACCCTCGCCCATACCCAGTCAGCCATTTTAATAGATGACCGCCTCCTGGTAGACCTGTCTACCATCTTGGAAGCCAATGCCCATTATCAATTGAACTTTAACCCCTGACTTTCTTGACCCCATGGCCTTGAATGGTTTTGAAAACAAAAACTCGAGAAAAAAATTCATAAAAGGCAACGAACATACTATGTTATGTGACATCTACGTTAATTTCTCTATTTCACTGCGAAACCGAGCTGTCGACAATTATATTTATAGAAATAAATAAAATCTGTAATTTTCCATCAAATTTTTTTTTTGTTATATTTTTACTATCACTCGTATAGCTACGTGCATGATGCAGGACATTGACTACATGCCTAACTTATTAAATACATTAAATGCATTTTTATTACAAACTTGAAGGCCGATAAAATGATAGAATGCACACGATAAAATGATAGAATGCACAAAAATAAACGAACAACTATTTTATAAAAATAATTTATTATTATTTTGTGATTACAAATTCAGAAGAAAGCATTTCATTACATCTGATATAACCCCGATCCTTAAATTCTTAAACGATCGAAACCACCTTTACATTTGAGTCATCCCCGCGTTGTTGCTTACCAAGCAAAATTTCTAGTCTGTCTTAAAAAGTTCGTTCGGGTTTTTGGGAAATAGGTTGTCAGTATAACCGGCGTCTTTTATCTTAATCCCATCTCTTGTCGAGGGAAAATTGTTGGGGAAATATTTGGAAACATTGAGAGAATGATCGTCTGTCGTCATAGTCATCATCAATGCAACCTTCATGATCGTCTTAACATCCTGCATTATCCTCAGTATTAAGGATGCATGGGTTCTATACCACTTTTAATTAATCAGATTAACAATTTGAAATCAAATTTGTATCAAAAGGGTTAATGCTTAATCCGATTTTAATCCGATCAAAACTTCTTAATGCTTAATCCTAATCAGATTAAATCGGATGTGTTTCATCCAAGAAATTTGATGAAATTGTTTGATCAAATTTCTTCGATTTTTTTTTTGTGTATGGGTATACTTTATTTTCTTTATTTTTTTTTGGTGGGGGAGGGGGTAGCAGGAGCTCTGTACGATGTTGACATTGTGGTGTCGTAGAGGCGATTGACCAGAGTGGTGGGTTGAGTGCAAGAGTGGGCTAAGTGTTGAGTTAGTTTTTTTTTTTTTTGTGGATATTGCTCGTAGACGGTGGTGTGAGATTGGTGACTTTGAAAGATGCGATTTATGTGTTAGTAATGACAAACTGTCTGTTTTACAAATGCAATTAAACGTTGGAGGATTTCAGAGTGTTCTACGTATGAATAAATTACGTGCATCGAATCGGAAATTTCAAACTGCTGCATGAATAATAAGTGTAGTTACTCCAGTATGGAATTAAATGCAATGTGAGTTTCGAGCATAGAAATATAATTTAAATTAGTGAGAGAATTTTAACTATGTGAATAACATCTGATGTCGACAAGTGCAAACTCGCTAAACGAAATCCAACTAGCCAGCATGAAATTACACAAGGCAGAGTCTTTAAATGAAATAAGTAGAGAGTTCTATGTATGAATGAATAACACGAGAGAAGTATAACAATCAGCTATGTTATACTGTTTTTACACAAAATCCAGCTGGTCAGTGTGAATAAATACAGTAATATGTACAAATCACACGATTCAACTGGGTGAATGATATGTCATGGCAAAAAAAAACCTCCGAATATGATATAAACCACACACAATAGTGTAGGTCTATTCTGATAAGTTTATATAACGATCTACAAGAAAGCAATTAACAATAAATTATGTTAAAATAAGTCCGTGCGATGTATGAATGAGTAGCACTTACTTCGAGCTGCACATTGATGGATATTGTTTCCTCAGACGATTATGACGAGATAGTTCATGCTAAAGACGGAATGATTGAGTCGGGTTTTCTGGAACTTACCCTTGCAAGACGTACGCGTGTAGTAGGCGAACTTCAAACTAAACTACCATCAGGTCTAAATGCTCATAAACATTGCTACAAAGAGAAGTAAACTTGATTTTGAGGATAAAGCAGGAAGTGCAGACGGTCATGAAGATGGCATTTATGACTATGACGACAGTGATATTGTTGAAGACAATGACGAGTCCCTCGATGTTTCCACACATTTCCCCAACGAGTTCCCTGCAACAAGTGATGCGACGAAGGCAGAAGACAATGGTTATACTGATTACCGATATCCCGAAGACCCGATTGAACTTTCAGATGGACTAGATATTTTGTTCGATAAGCAACAACGTGGGGATTACTGAAATGTCAGGTAGGTGGTTTTAATCGTTAGAGAACCTAAGGATCGGGGTTATATCAGGTGATATGATGAAATGCGTTCTTTTGAAATTGTACTTACAAAATAATAAACTATTATTATTATAAAATAGTTTTTCTTTATTTTGTGCATTGTGTCTTTCTATCGGCCTTAAAGTTTGAAATAAAAAATGTTTATTTAATATGTTTAATTAATCAGGCATATAGTCAGTCCTACATCATGCATGTAGCTATACCGCTGCTTGTAAAATAAATATTTTTGAAAAATATGGTGAAAAATTGCAGGGAAATTGAGAAATTAACGTAGTTGTCAGTAACATAATGATTGTTGCCTTTATGTATTTCTTAGTGTTTTTGTTTTCAAGGTCATTCAAGGTAATGGGGTCGAGATCTATGTTACCTGCATCTAATATGTTGGTAGTAGTCTGTAATGTAATATACTTTTTGATTTTTATGTATTTTTCTCGAGTTTGTTTTCAAGGTAATTAAAGGTAATGGGGTCAAAGATCAAAGTTGAATTGCTAATGGACACTGGCTTCCAAGATGGTGGACAGGTGATGTCTTTCAAGATGGTGGATGCCTACCAAGATGGCTGACTGGGTATGGACGAGGGGGTGGAGGCCTGCATATTAGTTTGTTGGTTGATGGGGGTAAAGGAACCTCGGTAAATTTAAGTTTTTTGAAAAAAAATTAAATAGTTAAATAATTTTAAATGAATAGTTTTTTGTATTATTAATATACATTTTTAGTAAATTTTAATGCGTTTCAATATTATTTTTTTATATTTTTTTTTACGGTTTTCGGGGCTCAAAGGTAAAGGCCAAATGTCATATGCGTACAATATGAATGCAAGATGGCCGACAACCAAGATAACTGATGGTTAGGTGTAACTCAGATCCTCGATCCCTTGTATCGTTTTGGCATGCCTTATGCCAATAAAACCAATATGGCCACCACTGCTCTGCTGATCTTGAGGAAGCTCCTCAAGTTACTTACATGGATCGAAAATTGGATTTCAGGGGCTTCTACCACTTTAAAGAAAATTTTTTTTGCAAATAAGAGAAATTTTTATAGAAAAAAGGGACTTTTTAGGGAAATTTAATTGATTTCAAAATTAAATAAGAGGGGAAGGGGGGAATGGCAAATGGATAACTTTACAACATGCTTGATGTCCTTGTATGTGAAGGAACTAAACCCTACTACTGACGAGTTTATCTACTGTTTTCTTGGCAGTGTCATTTAGCAATAATCCTTTCTTTTTAATTTTAATTATCATTTTCTTCACGTATTAGCGAAAGTGTAACGTCAAGAATTTTTGAAACCTAAAATTTTTCTTTTTAGTTTACGAGTACTTAAGTAAGAATCAATGTGCTTGACTCACACAGATCCGGTGTAAACTTTACAGTTTGTTAATGCTAGTAATTTATGCCCTCAACAATATTTATGTACAGGAGGTAATGTGACAGGCAAAAAGATAAATTTAAACATGACTTTGGAAAGTGCTCGGACAACATTAACTAACTATATCTAAGATGTCCGAGACAAGACAGCAACTTGTCGATGCCACGTGTTTGCACGTTTGGAAATAATTGAAAGCTTTACCGTCCATCACTATCTGTCGCGTTCATTGCCACTCCGTCCCATCGACCTCCACTCCCTCCTTCCACTCTGGTCGACCAAACCATGTTATACAGGTGTATCTAAATTCGACCGACAAACTCAGGGTGTAAGTTAATCACGAAAAAGGAATTTGAAAATATGTGGTCTAAAATTAATTCCAAGCGCGGTACAAATTTTTGAACTTGTAGAAGAAATATTTATTGCAGTAGGTACCCCTGTGTAATGCACCCCTCTCTGGAATCTTTCCCTACTTTTAATAGCTGCAAAAGTGTGCTATTGGGTATTGTGCGTGCCTCACCTGCCAGGTATTGGTAAATATTATTTAAAAAAAACACATTACTCAAACTGCAAGGTTTAAGTTTTTACACAATGGGACATTTTTGTTAATACTGGCGCGAGGATTAATAATTCATCCTTTAAATCCCAAATATGCTACCGCGACATGGATGTTAGTTAGAAATAGGGGTAGTAACGGTGATTATTTATATGAAATAATTTGATAACGACAAGTTTTGTGGAGTTTGAAGATGTTTGTTCAGTTAACCATTATCCAGACAATTGGTGTTCAATCTGGAATAGAATCTCCAATATTTGCAACAAATGTGTCTTCCAGGTCCAAATTCAAAGATGTATATTTCCCTTAGTATTTACTTTAGACCACATGTTGTATATATGACTTCAACTACTTTTTCGTGATTAACCTGCAGTCAAAGATTGTCGGTCGAATTTAGATACCCAATATCTGACTATACAGATGTATTAAAATAATGTAAGACGTTAGACACCAATGTAAAAATTTATGTAGCTTCACTTGTCTTGAAGTAGTCTGTTCTAACAGATACTACTACCTTGTGAAATCTTAAAACGAACCCACAATGGTGAGTTATTGGCTTGGAGTCAGTTGCTTTCACCATTTATCTACCCTAATACATTTAAAAGACAAAAATACTTTAAAGAATATTTGTTCACGAGCAGTCAAAGCTATGGGTTTTTGTATGCGATCAATTTGTACAGAAAAATAATAGTAATGGAAATGAAGATACATATTGTGGTGCATAGATGTGTGTACTGCACAATGTAGCGGGACGGGTGCGACAAGCCCGTTTAAGGGAATACGTGGATAAATGTGTTAAATTCCCTGTACCTTATAGTGAGATTGTTATGAGGTAGATGGTGTTCCAAGTGAACGGAGTAGATGTGTAACGTGTGATATCAACCATAAACAAATTACAAATAATCTTATTCCACACCTTTATAATGTGTGGTACACACTTTCATTCGACACTGTTTCATTGATTTTGTTACACCAACACTTACATCTTGGACCACTGCCTGGATTCATGAACATCACGAACTTAGGATTAACATCAGTGATCTCTCTCTGAATACTCCACTTATAACAGTAGACATTGTCAGTCAATTCAGACAGCTAAAGCATATAACACAAAACCACGTTCTCTTTCCAAAGACTTGAGACAACTAGGATTTACTACAAGGAATAACACTGTCCAAATAAGTATCGTGCATTATTAATTGTTTTTTTATTGTCCTGGGTAATGATTCTGAAATATTACATTTGCTTTGATATTATTTGTAGTTACAAGGTTATTCATGAAAACTTGTACTAAATATGCACAAAGTGGTCGCAACAGTAGTAGTATGACCCTGTGATTTACGCCTCATAAAATATTATATAGTCCTTTAAAGCAACAACTTTCTCAAATTGATTAAGGCTCCCACCAATCTAATTGGGAGCAGGACTCTGAACACTCGGGGGATTGCAGGTTAAATAGTTAAGTAAATTCATTTGGCGTCCTCTAAATTGTCGTACTTGGCTCTACAATACGAAAATTAAATCCGCGGCCATCTCAAATAAACCTTTACTTGTTGAAGCAGAAATAATTCCAACTCGCACGTCAAAAATGTGATGCAGTAGGACGTAGGATTGCAGTGAGGCATCTTCTTCGTAGTCTTCCCTAGTTTTATGCACACAAGCCTTGGTACGTGGAACATAGTTTTTGATGTACCACATGTTGGTTCGCGGGAGGTGAACTATTCTAATATCTTAACTAGGGTTTGCAGACCGAACAGACCCTCTTCTTTTCTTCTAAATCGTCCCGTTGTGCTTCTTAATGGTTTGTTATACAATAGCGGCACTCGCGGCATTTTCCCTAATACTGCAATCAAAAACCATACCGGGTTTGTGACACTCACGACCTACCTAGTGGATAGGATAAGACAATATGGTATTTCACTCAGCTATGGCTTAAGGCGACACTAAAATTCGGCCAGTCACTATGCGGCTACTTTGTTAAATTGTCAACAAACTCAGTTTTCCTTGGCAACCAGCCTATAGCCTCTAATATCACGGCTATTGAAAACAATAAACATATAAAGTATAGTAGAAACAGTGATAACCATAAGACACAGAAATATTTATCTCCGATACATGAATAGTTGAATATTCTGAACTTATGCAAATTAGTAAAATGAAATTAACTAGACCACACATCATAGTATATTATCATATATCCTGTATCTGAATTATCATATTAACTTATCAAGTCTTTCTGTGCATAAATTAAGCTGCAAAATTCCAGCTGTTACAATGTCTTTTGTGCAGATTTCAAATATTGAGAAATGTACACAACCATCCAGTCACATTTTTTCCTGTCAATTTATCTAGTTGTTTAGCAATATTTTTATCTTTTAACTACTATTTTATTCCTGTTTTCAAGAAGTCTGTAGGCCTGTAGGCTATTATTTCAGTTAATAAGTTTTCTCCTCGACGAAGTTTCACGTCAGCACGGAACTGTTCAGGTTAATAGAAGTGTTTATGTATTTCTCTGGCCCCTTCCAATCGTGAACATAAGTTTCCTTGCATTATTATTTAGCACTCCATATTTCTTTAATAATTCATTTAGCAAATTTAAACTTCAGAAAGTCCGTTATTTGCATAATGTATCAGTTAATTTATACATGGTGGAACTCAAGTCTATAATAACCAGCATTACAAATAATAGTATAGATTTATCTAGTACAACACTGTACAAGCAGAAACTTCCTGTTTCGATTTTCTATGCTCATTTTCACATACGCCAACTGACGAACAAATAAGAGCTCGAATGGATGGAGATCTTTAACGTCAGCTCAGATAATAATCTGAAATCTGTAATCTTTCTGGTTTATGTAAAATACGGCAGCTAACCAAACACTAAGCTCCTTGGTTTGAACAATGAAACGTCGTGAGAATTGTAACACGACAGCTCTCTTAAAGGCGGTTATATCTTTCAACATTACTTGCACGTTTTCAAATTAATTAGCATTAAACATATCTAGTTAATTCATTGATCTCACAGTTTACTTTGAAATAAACTAAGCCAATTTTTTTCTTTTTTTCTTTTCAGATTCTTGGAATGATATTCTCGTGTGCGCTGTTCAACATGATCGAATAAACATTTGAAACCAGGTGGTCAGTTTTTTGACTTGACTGCATTTAAAGTTTGTATAAATAATCGCATGATGTCCATATTGGCACATGTCATAATTATAGACAGTTTTTAAACTGTAATGATGTTTATGTAGTGTTTTTTTAAGCTTTGGTACCTTTGTGTACAGCTCTTGTGTTAATAACAGTAATGTCTGTAATATAGATATATCTTTTATTGTTACAAAACATGTCGTTTTCATAAAAAAAATTGTGTATTTATATGTGAGCAAATAAATATAGTTGTTAAAAAGTACTTATTTTCATTCACACTTGCGTTGTAATTTTAATATGGTCTGTAAAACATGTAATAATTAATATTATACAGTGGCTTAAATTACTAACTAAACTTCCTTGAAATGATGAAATGAAAGTGGCTGTGACTAATTGTAAACATTTTGAGTATGTACACACAGAGAAATAAATGTCATTCAGCCACCGAACCATACAAAACGCATGTATACAAATTATTATAAAAAAATTTGTGTACAATGGAAATAAGAGATTCATGATGATAAATAAGCAGAAATTGTCCATGCTCCAAGGCATAGATTTCAGTTTTGGTGTTACTTGCTTGTCAGAAGTCGCCCCTATTAAATGCATAGTTCTGCGTTTTGTGACTGAGATACTGAAGGATATAATTGTGTTGGCTGTCAGTGTCTTGTGAAGTGCCTAAAACCTGAGGAGCCCGTGGTTAAGTTTCGCACGTAACTGAGAGCAACTCACCTTAGGAGCATCTTGTATAGGTAAACCAGCCTTGTGTCCAAACTCCATAGTCGCTACTACCAAATTTCAGGAGGTACCCATGTTGGGGTTGCCTTTCAGGAACAACTCTGAAGAGATTTATTCAGTTTGGACAAGAAAATTAAAAATGAAGGGGAAGGTGTAATTTGGATAATAGTTGCCATGTGGCGGTATAATGTAGATGTTGGGACACGGCCCCAGAATCGATCATCTACGCAGTGGAGTGGACAAAGAGAAATTGCCAGGTAACAAAGGAGTTACCCGCAAGGTCTAACGTGATTGTTTGCAGTACGGTCTCTGTTGGCTGCACAATCAGCTGCATAGTTTGATGCTGCTCCTCGGATATTAAACTGATTCATACAATTCATACGCACTTCACACCACTCAAATTGTTTTGATGTCCTTTGATTAAGAACAAACGATACCTGAGTAGATAACATTCAAAGATTTTAAGAGTAATCTTTTTCGCCAAATATCACCAAATTAAACATTTTGAGTGGTGCAAAATTACCCCTGCAAGTGCGATGTAACCCCGGTTTACGGTGAGTAAAGAATGTATTTTATGTTTTTCAATATTTTCCTTGTCAGAATGGAGTTGGTTATTAGGGAAATTTGGTGAAAATATCTGAAATACTGTAATTACACTGGTTTGAATCCGTTGTACATTATTTCGATCGACCATGATTTCATACACACACACACACACACCCCCTATTATACCTATGTATAGACAACAAAAACAAATCTATTAATTGGGGCCTATTCAAATTAAGATTATTATCACAAACACGTTTCTTAAGAGTCGACTAAGTTTAAGTACCCTTTCCCATCATTTCAGAATGTTTCATTTTAACTACTGTAATCGGTCCACTCAGTCGGCGATGGATTTCGATGGCGAATGAGTGAGATTGGCCATAATAACTGTGATATATGTGGGATGAATAATAAAATCCAAACATATTTGTGGAACTTTATCGTATCGTCACCATTGTATTACTAGGGTTTCCATCATTTGCAAATTGGAAGAAAAACTTTGCAAGGATAGCATTGCCGCATCCCTCGTGTTTTTTAAACGTCCCGCTACCCTGTTTGGTCGCGGACTTCGGTACACCTACCCCTCCTTCAGCACTATCCTTCTTGTGTTCCCCTCCCTCCGCGCTTGCGCATTAGCCAGCCGTTCCCCCTCTCACAGCTGCCATAATTGTATACCGGCGCTTAGCTTTTTTAAGTGTCTGTTGGCGACTTGTCGAGTATGGTCAGATAGCTCTTGTAAATTTTCTCCAGCCTGTTAATGTAATTGTGTGATAGAAGAGTGTGGCAAATGGCAGTCGGACACTTTGCAGGTGGGTTGATGTTTTAAACTGTTTTTAATAATTTGTGTGTGTGTTTATAATATTGTTACGCGCTGCAGCTCGCACTGGCCGCTATCTCCCGATACGTGTGGTCTATCTCCGGTGTCGGCGCGGGGAGGGGGCGACCCTCATCGACCCTACCTTCCCCAAAGACACGCGCTCGCTGCTTTGTAGTCGCTTCTCCCTCGGAGGCAGCTGGTGAATGATTGATAGCGGTGGGACCTGGCTGGCGTAACAGCCCTTCTCCCCCTACTGGAGAAGCCGACAAGTGTAGAGGATGGGCAAGAATATTCTGGGAATTAGGACCCTCGGCATAACGCAGGATTCAGAGAAATTTCTGGTTTATGGCCTACGTCCTTTTAAATTGCAGCGGTTTAACAGCCAGCAGTCTGGCGGAGGCCATCTGGAAGAGTACGAAGTGAAAAGTTTAGTGTGGAAGATGACAGAAGTTTGTGAAACGACTGCGGACGAACTGTTCGTGTTGTGAATGGACGATAGGCATGAAACCCGACGAGTGAAACCTACTGTGCTTGAGAGAGCTCGAAGAACTATAGAACAATGCAGACTGAGGAGACCTGGATTAAATTTAGATGGGACTGAATAACATGTGATACGGACTCTATAAATTATATGTACATATTTGATAGTTCTAACATTTACAATAAAGAAATTGAATAGGTTTTAATACACTCTATTGGGACTGATTTTTAATAGTTAAATTATGTGAATTTCTTTACGGTAATAAAGGGTATTGATTGAAGTAATTAATTGTAAACAGTAAATCATATTAATTTGTGATACATTGAATCGAGAGAATATTGTTGGTAGTGGTTTTAAATAAAATTAGGAAATTTAACTTTTTATTTAATTAAGACCTCGATCCCTTAACAAAACTTGGTTTAGCTCATTGACTTTGAGGGAGAAATTGCAACACAGGTGTCCGAAGTGGGATGGGGGCATTTTATTTAAAAACAAAAATTGTAATTAATATTATGATGGTATAATTTTGTAATAATAAGTACAGGAATTATTTAGACATTTATTTGTAAATGCTAACTAGGAACATGTCGGTGGAGAAAGCAGTTTGTGCTTTGATCGACTGATGGGGCAGCCGAATAAATTGTGGTGTAGGTATGTTAATGAAAATGTAAATAGTCAAATTACTAGTGTTAATGAAAATGTAAATAGTCAAATTACTAGTGTTAATGAAAATGTAAATAGTCAAATTACTAGTGTTAATGAAAATGTAAATAGTCAAATTACTAGTGTTAATGAAAATGTAAATAGTCAAATTACTAGTGTTAATGAAAATGTAAATAGTCAAATTACTAGTGTTAATGAAAATGTAAATACTAAAATTGATAGTGTTGGTGAATATGTAAATGGCCAAATTATTAGTGTTGGTGAACTTGTAGACAGAAAAGTAGATGGAGTTTGGCAGGTAGTCTACAAAGTGTATAAGAAAATCTAGTGTGAGCAGTAAGATTTATGTTCAGGTATAAGGGCGTTGGGCGTCGGATTCGGATTCGCCCGACCGCCATCTTGGATGTCATTGACCTTTTACCCCTGCCCCTGTGACCTTTGACGACCTTGACCCCGAGGACCTTTGACCTCACACTAAAAAAACCTTTAAAAATTCCAATAAATTCTAAAAAATTCCGAACAAATTTATTGTTAAAATTTGGTAATAATTAAAAAAATATTTTTTTAATGATTAAAAGGATCCTTAGAAATGACCCATTTTTTCCAGAAATGCTGACCGGGACCAGAGATTCCGAACCAGGTGACCAGGATCGGTGCCTATGAACTTGACTTTTCACCTTTCAACTATGAACTTGTCATTTGACCTTGAAAATGGAAAATTCCAAAATCTACAAAAATCAGAAAGAATTTTAAAAAATTAACAAAGAATTAAAAAGCTATTAAATATTTAATTTAAAAATCTCTATAAAAATTAAAAAAATCGTTCAAAAATTCATTTTTATAAAATTTTATTTAAAGAATTTCTTAATTAAGTCTTTAAACCCGGCAGCTGTTTTTCCCTTTTTCCCCTCGGAATTTCCCTTTTTCCCAAAAATTCTCCCTTAAATTTATTAAAAATTTAATTAAAAATCTACATTTTCTGTGATCTCACCCCCACACCACCATAAGTCACATTCGTTCCATCCCAGCGGACCATTGACTCCCTTGCACTCACCTCACCTATACTCATTCCGCCATCTTGTTTTTTTCATTTATTATCTGTTAGCTGCCTCCAGTAGCATGTTATCTTTGTTTATACATTACTGGAAGCAATCATCTTGGTAGGCGCCCACCATCTTGGTAGGCATCACCCATCCTCCATATTGGCTGCAGACTACCTTTACCCCATGACCGAGAATGGCCTTGAGAAAAAACTTTAGAAAAATACGTAAAAGGCAACAAGCATAACACATTAGATTACTACCACCATAATAGATGCAGACTAACTCGACCTTGACCCCTTGACCCCATGATCTTAACGATCTTAAAGATAACAAAATCAAGAAAAATACATCATCCAACATATGACATTACAGCTTACCACTGCCATATTATACGCAGACTACCTTGACCCTACGACCTTGAAAACAAAACTCGAGAGAGAAAAAAGCAAAGATGCTGAAACTAGCTGAGACAATGTATCTTTACAACAGCCGTTGTCACATTAAGCCTCACAGCCTACCTCCATAATGCTTATAATATACACATATGCAAACCCTTTAATGTTATATTGACTTTTAACAAAATATTAATGGTGTAATACGACTGGTTCAGAGTTATCACTTGATTGCAGCTGACCAATCGCGTGCAGGCATTGAGACATCACACATACACAAAGATGGGTACGCAGACTTTAGATGCTAGTTCCTAGATCACATTAACATGCAGTTATATCTTAGTTTCTTCCAGACAAGTTCTTCGCTCACCTATAAATCATGGTTACACTTAAAGCAGAAAACTGACACCTGTTGCTGGACCGCTACTTAAAAGACTGACTCATTGACCCCATAACTCTGAATGACCTTGAAAATAAAAGCTCTAGAATGAATTCGGAAATGTAAGCATGCTGTAGGCCAAGCGTGCTCTCGACCCTTATATTTAGAAGTATAAAAAAGACTTTTAAATTTCCACCTTATTTAAAACAAGTCATTTCCAATCAGTTGTATACCTCAAAGCATGATACGATACTTTTGACGACATGCATAATTATTTAAATATATATTTATTTGAAATTTAAAATTTTTCAATTTTATAAACTTTCTATTTAATTATATAATTGTACATATACAATCCTTTTTAGTAAAATATTTTATTTCTCTAATTTTAATTTTATTTTGACTAAGTAGGAAAACTTGAAATAAAATGCAATTTTATTCGCAAACATTTTTCTTTATTAAATTTAATTATTACAGTTGCTAACATCCCCCAAAAATTACAATATTCTGTAATGTCTTACGTAAAATGTCGCTATGGCTGATCTACTTACCGCACCTGTCGCACAAATATGGCATGCAACAGATTTTTAGTGCAATTAGAACGCTTGTGTCGCAGAGTATTGCTGCGGCACGTGAAGGTTTTTCACAGAAGTGACACTTATAATGTCTGAATGTTTCAGCAGAGGTATTTGAACATGCAGATGCTGCTGGAACAGAGTTCGATGGCCCAGTTGGCGATGCCGATGGAGCTGCTGTAGGTAGCAGACATATAGAAGTCGATGGCACTATCGACGTCTTGCATGAAGACATCGATGGCTGCACTACTGTAGGTGACCCGCCTGAAGAAGTCGCTGGTGCTGTCGGCACCATGCCTGAAGAAGTCGATGGCACTGCTGGTACCCCTCCTGAAGAAATTAATGGCGCTACCATTAGCTCTTGGGGTGCCCAAAGACATCGCAGACGCATAAGAAGACTTTGATGCGAAGAGACACAAGCTAGCAAAGACGATCCACCTTTCACGGGAGCTGCTGTCAAACTGACTCTCAGCTGACCTTCCTGCTGCTTATGAGTATGCAAGACCTATGACGTCATATCGACGTTGAACCAATAGTATGGAACCATTAATACATTGTGCGAACACCAACCAGCTATTCACGGAGTTGTCACGGGATTGTAACTGGCCAATCATGTGCAAGCACTAAGACATCACGTGCATGAGTGTGTGTCTGGGTCTTGATGAGGATGAGGAAGTTAGTTCAAGAAAACATGCAGGTGCCATCGTAGCACTATGGTATCTACATTTATGCTCGTAGACGTAGGTACATACTTTATATAGAAATTTAAATAAATTTGTATATATTTCCATATTTAGATCTACGTACCGAGTACACTTCCGTTTACCCTAAAAGCGAATGGCCTAAAGCAGTTTGTCCTAAATGCGTTTAACCTAACTTTGTTTCCCCTAAAATGTCAATTTTTGAATATTCTCTGCAGAAACTGCGTTTGTCCTAACTACGTTTGTTCTAACTTCGTTTGGCCTAAAACAAAATTTTCATAACGAAGAGGTTATCATTTTAGAATCAAGTGTTCTTGAGTGTAATGAAAGTGTATTCAATTTAACACAAGCGATAAAAAAAAATTCAACCGTAATTTTGCTTCAAATAATTGTTAGGATTGTTACTCGAGAGAGCATGCATTTCTGTAACCACTAACTAGTTTGTTTTATCCACCATCCTTTGGTCGAAATAGTTACTGTCTCTTACTAGATGTCTCATTGGTATGGTTTTGGCAGGAATAATTTTAATATCTTCACTGTCAGTCAAGAGGTCATTTTAGTAAGATGTTTGGATGATTTATGGGAATCTTAAAGCAAAGTGACTTATATCAAGATCTGGATTTCAGAACTCAATGTTGATAAGCAATGCGTAGTACGTATGTATTCATTTGTACATGAATAAGGAAGATAATTAAGCTTGGATATTATCGTGCGGTCAACCACGTAAAGGAAAACAATGTTACTAACTGCAATATTTACAGAAGAATTAAAAACAAAAATTCTGTCGAGAAGCAGGAAATGCGTAGGCCCTAACTGTGGTCACGCGAGTGATATATTTTTCATAATTATACCCGCATTCGCATATTACTGATGAGATTATTCAATCAAATCCCATCTCAACATTCTCTCTTGCTCTAAAAATATATCAAACTGCACGCACGCGCACCCCCCCCCCCCCCTTAACATTTGACATCTTCGCAGATACTAGGGGCTACAAACAAAGAACGGAAGGTCAGTGTATCCAAATGTACAAGAATTCACTTACATATGCGAGTTTTAACGGTTTATTTTCGAACACTGGATCTATTGTGTATTTGTAAGAAAATCTTACGAAAATACTATGTCAACAGAAATTATAATACATTTTTTGTCTCCTACACAAATGCACAGCAAACATTCTTAACCCCCACCTCCCTTAAAACAAATACAAAATAAAATTCTATAACACACACCAATACGTACGTAGGGCCTATTAGAGGACTGTAACGTAAAGCCATCTTCCGAGGACGTACGCCATGTAGGCGCAAGCACAACATTTGAGGACTGTAAATGTAACCAGCTTATCAGAGGAAGAGAGGACTTGCACATCAAGGCATTGACTGACGACGTAAACTGTACTGTAAAATTGAAGGAATTGTGTTCAGAATTTGCGAATCATTCTCTTTTAAATTAGTATCGGATAACCGTATAATAATCAATTTTTTTTCTACAAATTTAACCAACTTTGTTGTTGCGTCAGTGACTTTATGCTGGGAAGTAATTAAAACAAATTGTTTGAAGATAACTCATTCAAATGTAATGTACGGGGCAGAGTTTTAAATGCTTTACTTTTATTTGCAAGGTTATCTATAAATTGATTCATACTTTACATGTATGTATATTATAAAGAAAAGAATCCCAGATGAGTTTCTTTCGAGAATGTCTAGAATGGTATTATTATGATGAAACTATTGCTGGAACATAGGAACGTTTTATCAATGATTATTATAACTTCATTAAATAAATACGAGTTAAAAATACATGTTACCTTTTCATTTCCGTTTGTAAATAAATTTGTTTCCATGTTATGAAAAATGGTTTCCTTTCTCTCTATACTGGTTAAATAAATTCGTGGGACATGTTGTGTAACTACGAGCCCTTTTCAACAAATCCAATATTCACCAGTGGGCCCAGAGTGATTATCTAGAATGGTATGAGACCTCAAATATCACGTTGTAAAATTTAAAAACAATGCGTTATAACAATACTATATATGAATACAATTAGTAGCAATAAATTATAATGTTATAGACTAATCAGAATTTTATGCAGTACTTGAGATGAAACAACAAATTTCTGACCAGTGATTTGTTTTCTTGTGCGAAGGACTTATATCAAAAGAAATAGTTGGTAAATATCGTCCCCATCCATTGCTAAATGCGCTGAAACTATCACACAAATATTGCGAACTTATTTGGATTATTGCATATAAACAGACATGTTATAAAGTTTGTCATATGGAAATCTCCACTCACTGCATGAGAAATTGAATTGCCATGCAGTGCATAAAAATGGTGATGCAACAGCAGAACATTGAAATAGTTAATTTTGTACCGCATCCGCGTAATGGACAAACCGCTCATCGAAAGTGTTAAAAGTTGCATAATTGCCAGGCGTTGTGAAGCACCCTCTGGAAACATGTGTGTTTTTTCAAAGAGAACCGTCGGCATGAGTGTGTTACACTAAGGGCAGAATCTGAACAAGATGGTTACTAATTGGTCGAAAAAATATTGATGAAATTCATGGTTACTTATTTTCAAACATTACTATGATGGCACCCCCTATGTTGGCCTACTAATCACAAGGGGACGATACTATAATAAGATTTGTTGTTTAACCTCGCGTATTTTATGGCTTTTTTTCTTTTTCTTTTTTATAAAATCATTTCCAAACCTCTTGCATGAATTGTGTGCACCTCACTAAATGAACACTTAAGGCTGTATGCCCCATTAAGTTTTTTGCCTTATTTTGCACTTGTACCATTTGCTCGGAAACAACTTGTATATATTTGGACGTTATTGGATTTTCTTTGTTACATAAAATAAATTATTTCATTTGAGAATGCATTAGATATGTTTTAAAAAATATTATATCTTTATCAGTATTAACTCCATGTAATGAAGGTTACGTGAGGATTTCTAACAAACTATTATATTTTAAAGTATTAATTTTTATTTTCTTGTTCTAATGTACGAGAAAAACAAAATATTATTCTAAATTTGACAAATTGAGCAGACAGTGAAAAATTGCGTTTGGCTTTGAACTACTTGGTAACCGATTTGTTGCAGTTAAATTGGGAAAACCTCACGAATGTGGAGGAAATTGTCGCCGGATCTTTGGCAGGTGAGGGTGACAACCTCGTAGATAAGCACCATTAATAAAATACTGTCAACATTATCAGTTGTAAACAGGTAAATCAAACGACGTTAAGATTGTTATACAGCTTTCTTAGGATTTGTTATGCTCATGTGCAATTCTGCTGAATTATTGTACGCTATGAGTGGTACGATTTCCACGTAGCACAAACATTGATTTAGTTCCATATTTTTGCGTAATTAGCTGTCAAAGGTACAATTTTTTTGTGTAGTAGGAATAAGAAAAACTAAACAACTTGCCTTATTGATATATTGTAAGTCAATAACTGGTTTCATTAAGAGAATGTGTGTATACTTTATATACGTAAAATTCTCACCTCTAATACGCTTGGAAATTTGTGGAAAATTTGGCGATATTTCTTAGACTTTAATTGCATAAACTTTTTAGAGCTGATTACGCCAGTAAAATATTTAAATGTCACAAATATTTTTCCGTTACCATTATTTTAGTTTCGTGTTTTAGGAATAAGAAAAATCAACTCTCTAAAGTATCAAAAATGTGACTTGAAAGCTAATCATGTAAAGACCATGTAAAAGAAAATAAAGTTTTTTACAGTGTGAAAACATGTCCTTCATGATGTCTGCATATAGATTGAAGTTTCGCATAAATAGGCCTATTAACAAATAATCTGAACGATATCATACACGAACGAACGATGCGACCAATGCTGTAACACCAGGAAATGAGTTACCATTACAGTCAAATTACTTTGTAAGTAGGATGGAATTTGAATATGAGTAAAATTGAGGTACACTAAATGGATTGCATAAAAACCCAGACGTTTTTAGCTACCAACTGCCAAGTTACACAAAATACTCAAAAATGATGAACCATTCAAATCTTTTATTTTTATTTATCCCCTAAGTGTTTTGCCTTTAACCGCTATAAGGTTAATATTTCAAAGCATGCATGCATGAATGAATAAAACTTGTATATTTTTCTGATATATTTATTTTTATGAGATTTGGTTGCGTATTTATATTTTTTGTTATGTTAATGATTTAAATGACAGCTAAATTTTAATGGAGAGCAATTTGAATATGTTTTGGTACATCTCGTGATAAATTAATTTTAATATTTTAACTCAAAAGTAATGTTTAAGAGAGATGAATGTGTATGGATGAAGACAATTTTATGCAGGCAGAGTTAAATAAGTTCTGGATTTAATACAAATCTTGGAAACCATGTTCTACATTTTAATTGTCCAGAATAAATTATTAAAAAATACATTCGCATCTAATTTGGCTGAAGGAAATGAAATTAAATGATTAGAAGCAAAAATTTTTAACCATACTAACGAAGATTTCAAAAACAAACGATAATACGATCCAATACTATTTCCTTCTTAATTAATAGAGAATAATAAAAACTTTTGAAAATGCACCATTTTATTATGTTCCATTTTCTAAAATTTGGGGAAAATTAACAACCATTACAATAAGTTTATTGGGGAAATAAGAATACAAAAAATTGCCAGAAGATAAGAGAAATAAATTTATAAATCATGTTTTATCTGCATTTAGTTTTATCATCAGTTAACTATATAAAAGTTAAAGAAGATAAACAAAATGAAAATATTGTAACTTTAGACTAAAACTATTTGATTAAATCTGAAGAAAAATGTTTTCTAAATCTAATTATATATTTTTTTGACAGTTCCAAAATAAATAAATATAGAAGAAATGGGAATAATAAAAACAAAAATTGTGATTGCATTTATTTCTAGAAAAAGAACAAACATTACATACAAACTCTTACCTTTTAATATAAATTTAAAGAAATAGAAACAATGAAATCTGCGTAGTCCGCGCAGCCAGTAAATGGTTTTTCTATGTGCATTGTTAGGGAGCTCAACAATAACATGTGGAGTGGCTGCTTGTCCCTAATGGAAGACTTGGGCGCAATTGATATTGGCTCTTATCCTAGAGCCTGCAGCTCCTCGCCGATGAAGTCGGCTGGGAATGTTTTCTCCAGATTTTTAATCGCCACTTTAACTGTCATGTCGGTGCGAGGCGTGAGAACACTGAAGTGAGAGAGGCAGTAACTGCACTCCCTGCGGAACAACACGGTTGATTGTTGGCTCATTGAGTTGAGCCCTGAAAAAGTATGCAGATTATAGTATACGCACAGTCTGCATAGTGATAGTCATCGGCCGCATGTCTAGCCAGAGGGTCGAGGCTTAAGACACTGTACCTGAGGCGGCGGAGGCTCTTTCGGCCTCCATTTCTTAATTCACAGGGGGCGGGGCGGGCTTGTACGCGACCTTGCGCTTTTTTGACGGCTCGTCCGAGGGGCTGGAGTCACTGGCATACTCCTGTGAGCTCACCATGACGGGAGTGCTACCCCCTTTGGGGGCCTGGCTGCTATAGACTGTTCACGGTAAAGTGAGCCCTTTTTAAGGCCCTCCCGATAGGTATTAATTCCTAATATTTTATTGCAGTCTGGCACTAAATTTTAGAGTAATGAAATGTATACACCGTGTTTATTAGACGTATTGCAATGTTTACATTAAAAAGGGCGGTAAGGTAGAATTTAAATGAAAGGGAGAATTTAGCTGGGTCCTAAAGTGCTCACTTTACCGTGAATAGCTTATAGTTGAAAAATCAATAGTATAATTAAACCTAACAAAAGGATTCCCGCAAAACTGACATCTGTCTGCTTCCTTCTACCGGAAACTCGGCTAAAAGGCCAGCCGCTGGAATTAAATTTACAACTTGCCAGGGGGCGGCTATTTCTTATACCGTGCAGTGAAAACAAGTGAAGCCTGTTTTTATTGTGGAGTTAGACTGTTGTTTTCCTGTATAAAAGTCACGTGATCATTATTTGCCAAAACTCTCTACCAACTATTCTCTCGTGTGTTTTGAAGTGTGTTAAAATCGATATGAGTAGGGGAGCATGTATTTTCTAATGAACTAAGCAGGGAACAATGACCTGGACCATCATGCAACGATATCCCCACTCAAAAAATCGTAGTGCCATAAGATTAACCTGGAAAGGGTTTCATCTCACTTAGAAAACCCTTTAGCTCCCCAACCTGCTCAGCAGTTAGCATCGCACTCAGTTCTGCATGCTTCATCTGCTCCACCCCTTCACCTAAATATGCCCCCCCCCTCCTCAACTCCTCCATCGTTCTCTACACCTAATGTCTGATAAAATAACACCCATCTCCCCCCCTTCATCTACCACCACCTCGCATCAACCTCCTTCACAAGGTATGCTGTACTTAGTTTGGGTTATATCAGGTCCCTGCTGAGAGCCTGTAGGCTCTCCTCAGATATGGTCAACACCCTCCACAAACCTCCTCCCCCCCCCCCCCCCGGCTGTGCTATTTATTCTGAATTCCTACCTCATCACGTCCCTCCCCTCTGGTGTGATTATTCAACCTCCCCCCCCCCCCCACCATATTAAAACTTCCATTGGGATCCAAGCTCTCGTAGCCAAGAGGTCAAAGGCGTCAGTTGATCTAGTGACCTAGGAGTTCCAAGTTCAAGGCCACCAGACACCAAATTTTTCTATAGTGTTGTAACAATAAGACAATCAAACATGCATATAGCATGTTTGATTAATAATGATTTAGCTTAAAGGTATCCCAGTGCTTATAGTATCAGATAATAACATTAAGCAATACAGTGGCTGTGGTGGGCGAGCAACTCGTGCTCTACCTAGCAGTCGTTGACAACATCAACGTAATCAATTCATCGAACTTGCGCACCATCTAGCGAGCAACTCTAGAATTAAGATGGTGGTCGATGGCAACAAGAGTGCTATTTAGCTGTCAAGTTTGGAACTGAACACAGTTTATCTCACTGGGAAGGAGTGTTTGGATGATGGATGTTTTATGAGGGGGGCTGCGGGGGTTTGAGTAATCGGAGCACAGGGTTGGGTGGTAATAAGATAGGAATTCAGAATAAATAGCACAGCAGGGGGGGGGGGGGAGTGTGGAGGGTGTTAACCATATCTGAGGAAAGCCTACAGGCTCGCAGCAGGGACCCGATCCAACCCAAACTAATTACAGCATACCTTGTAGTGAAGGAGGTTGGTGAGGGGTGGTGGTGTAGGTGTAGGTAGATGAAGGGGTGGAGCGGGGTGTTAGTGTATCAGGCATTAGGTGTAGTTAACCACAATCTAGCTCATTGTGGATGATGAGGGGAGGTTTTGAGAGTATAGTTATGCGAAGGGTTGGAGTAGATGGAGCATGCAGAGCCGAGTGCGGTGCTAATTGTATGACATAATTCTGTTATATCAAACTGTTCGATTATCAGTTGTGTTAGTAAATTGGCAGTAGTCTATATCTTGCTCAGACGTGTAACCAACAAAATGGTAATTTATTAGTTGTGATGTCATAACCCGTCATATCAGCAATTTTTTTTTTAATTTTTGCTTTACTGCAGTCATTATGCCCCGTTTTCATTTGTGAAATTAGCATAATGTTACACCATCAATTAAAAAAAAATCTGGTATGAAGCAATTTTGAAGTTGTCTCGGCAATATTTTGTATAACCAAAGCTAAACCATGCGTAGGCTGATGACTTATTTTTCTCAGAAACATGCTCAACATAACATAAATCTTAATCTTCCATATCGTGTCATACAATTTTATTTGATAATAACTTAACCAGATGAATTTGATAATCTTATAAGAACAGGGCTGTGCCTGAAACATTGTAATATTTAATCAATTGAATAGGCTTAAAAAATTAAGTAATGTACAATTATTACATAATAGGCCACATACATGTAGTTCATTTCTGTGAGGCACAGAAACATGAGAATGGTAAGGGTGGGAATGCCCAATCGCTGCCACACACAGGACACTAAACAATCGTGCAGTGTTTTTGTCGTGCTACATGTAACTATAGCACCTTAGAAGTGGACCTGCCATTTTATCGGTGGATAGTCTTCAGGGCAATATGGTTGTTTTTGTAGGTATGTGATTAGTATATTTTAAGATATGGCTGCCTGAAAAGCCATTTTAGCTATATTGTATGGTCTCAATGTTATTTTTTCAATTGTATAATGTTTTAAAATTACCTACCCACCCTCATTTGAAATATGTTATTTTAGTAAATAGGCAGTGCACTAAACCATTTAATAGTTTCGTTAGTAAATGTGTAAATCAAACACACTGTAATTCAGTTCAAGCATAGTGGAGGTGGGTCCCTTAATGAAACTGAAAAACAAGAAACCATTATCAGACAATTTAACCAGCATTGTAAATTTGTGTAGTTTAAATGTATCATCTGTTTTATGCCTCAATTTTTGTGCTGATTAATTATGTTGGTCAGGAGCAAAACAAGAACTACTTGGGGAAGGAGAGGGGGCATACCTATTTACACCCTTAAAAATTTCATAAAATGTTAAGATTGGCCACACATTTACTATACATTTTAGGGTGCCATAGGGCAATAATTAATAGTTGTAGGCAGTGTAGTCTGAATAACACTGTAACTGATATACAAAATATTTTAACGATGTGTATATAAAAAACGCTCAATTTTCAGCTGTAAGCACATGCGTCGAAAAAGATAGTATGGTTATAGGTCGTACCCCAACTTGACAAAAAATCAATTATGCATCTGGCCCATAATCGATTTTTCCAAATTTTAATTTTTCTTTCGTCACTACTTCTCTGAGCACTGGAAAAAAAAAATAAAAAAAAACTAATTAGGGACCTGTTTTCCGACCCGTTAATTTACGCAGGGATGTTATTTTGCCATAAAGGATATGTTAGCAAGAATCTTCTGTGAAATCTCTTGAATCCTAGGTTGGGATATTTAAATTAGGTCAATTTAGTATTGTATTTATGGGTAATGAATTTTTAAAAGAGAATCTTTACTTGTACATAAAGTATTCTACTGACACATCTGCAATGCCAGAGTTAGCTGTTAAAAAGCAATGTCGAAAACAGTCACCCTGATTTCGGTTTTCCAAAATCACTCCAGGCGAATGCTGGGATGGGTCCCTAACAAAGGCCATAGCCGATTCCTTCCCATTCCTTCCCTAATCTCTCTTCCCTGTGCAACTTGCACCATCTCTAATGATCTCGCTGTCGATGAGATGTTAAGCTCAACTACCTCCCTTTTATAAGTGCAAAGCTCACAATACCATCTCAATTTAACTCCATTGCGTATGGGTATTGGTGGGAAAGGGTTTAATGATCAAGTAACCTTACGATACTTCATAGATTGTACACAAAGTAAGTAACAAATGAAGGTTTTTTTTTAACAATGGGCATTGGATAAGTGCAAACATCAAAGATGCAGTCTTCCTAGTAAATTTCAATTGAAATACAAACGAAAACTTAAATAATTTTTATGCATACTGGTAAATCTGGTGACAAAATAAACATATGTTCCATGTTGAGCCCAAAGAGAACTGCCTTATTATCCGCACCATGCCCCTTTTTTCAACCTACAGGTTCAAGTGAGGAGTTTGTTCCTGTTGTGAACACTACACTTGTTAGTACAACTACTGTATTTGACATACAGGCGCATTACGGGTTTAAACAGTTTCAATCTGAGCACTATATTATTTACCATCTTAATAATGTTGCAGTGCTTGTCTATATATCTCCAGGACAATATTATATTCTGTAAGTTTATGTATGTGTACTTGTAATCTGCATATGTATGTACACACAGGTAGTTTGTAACAGTGTATTTAAACTGCGTACATTTTATTTTTGGTTATTAACAGCTGTTAAGTCTGGAATGGTTGTTTTTCTATGAAAATCATTTTATTCCTGACGAGGTCGCCCTCAATGTTCGCGTGTACAAAACATGACGGGTGTTGCCACTGACTGCAGAATCCTGAGAAAACCAACCAGTTTTCCATACCATTACATTTCATTGCTGCTCCATATCCACGTCACTTAATCCCCATCAACACTGAAATGCTCAGCTACTCCCAAATCTATCACTATCATTAAGGCCAAGGACTAGCTCGAAAACTGTTAAAAGAATATGTTTAAATTTTTTTTTTATTTTATTTGCTCTGAATGAATACAAATAACTCAAATTAACTCAAATTTATATCTCGTCTCACATTAAATGAAATATAAATCTCTCAAATTATTTTTGGTTTGTTCAAATGACAGAAAATACCAGGATGACTGCAGTATCTTCAGAGCTGAAAAATTTCATTTTCCAATTCTTTTCTTACCGTTTTCATAAATGCAGTTAAACTGCATAATTTGAATGTTGAGTTATTTGTAAATCAAATTTAATTTTCACTAATACAATATGTATGGCCAAATCGCTGTCACAGCACTGGTAGCTAGTGCTGCAAGCCACCTTGCAGGTTCAGCTGTATAAATTGTTGCTAGCGACAATGCTTTTACTAAGAAGGGTGTTTGTCAGGTTTCTGCAGTGTGGTCCTGAGATATTGCCACGGAGTATTTTTTAATTTATCCAGAGGAGAATTTCACACTAAAAATAATAATTGCACAAGTTGGTAGTTGACAACAATCATTTTGTCACGTGTGTCTATGGACCACGTTGGCGGTGGTTAGTACACGTGTACTAGTTATCTACATAATTGCGGCGAATGAATCTTTCACCCATTGTAGTTCAACAGTGTACCCTAATCCAATTAAACTACCAAAAGTAATCTAAAAAGCTGGTGAATAAGTTTTCATACATTTCAACCTAATCATGATAATAGTGTGGTTGCTTTATTATCTTTAAAAGTGTATTTATAGGAATGATATCCCATGGTAACCAATGGTTACAGTTTCGAGCATTCACATTCACAAGAAGCCTAGACTCCTAAACAACTCACATCGTTTTAACCTCCATCTACTTATAAAAATGAAGAAAGCCTTACATTATCTCGATACACGGCAGATGCATTTATTCTACGAAGGCAACATACTTGACTCACACAAATGGAGAGGTGGCAAAATATTTATTAACCCCACCTCAATAACTTAAGATTTATAATTATATTTATCTGTGATTACTGCACTCTCTCTCATCGTCCTGTAATCTGATACAGTACACTTTTTTATTCGTTTCGGTTTTGAAACTTAAGTGTAAATATTTATAACCTGCAAGGGACAACTACTACTGAAAGAGTGGATAAAATAAATTGTTGCGAAGCAGTGCTGGACCTATTAGGGAAACGTTGTAACTATTATTTGTGAAAATGGTTACATGGAGTATATTTCAACACGCAGAGAACTGAACCAACTAAGTAACAGTTGCGATACCCCACACCAACTAAACAATTTATTTGCAAAAGTTTCTAATTTTAATTATGTAGTGTGGTGCATTTTTTCTTTGATTTTCTTGTCAGGTTATATTTATCTTTTTGTGTTTTCCATGTGGCAACAGTAATCTACTGCTCGGATGGTGAGTACAAAATGTGCATTTTCTTGCAATAGAGAGAAGACCCCCTTCAGAAAAGATGAGTTGGTATCCCTGAGACCTGCCACCCCCTTGTCCCAAGAACTGTGCTGTGTGTGACAGAGGACCCTGCCTCGTCCCATCATGTCGTCACGCCAGTGGACAGTCCCGACCAGTCAGCTGCTTGGAGGGTTGAACAGGATATCTGCGAGAATGATCAGTGTGTATACTTTGCTGTCACTGAATATATTTTTGTTTAACGTGACCCTTTCATCTGTCAAAATCGTGTTATCAGATGTATATAGGCAGTCCAAAAGCACTGATTTAACATATTTTAAGATAGAATTATTGGCTTTTAGATATCCCATTCCAATTATGTCGCCATAGTTATATTTTAATATTGATTTTCAATGTGAGTCGATTGAAAGACGTAGGTTGCTCGACGTGTTCACGTCATGTAATTTAGCTTCATGCAGTCTTGTCCGCAACACATCGTACTTCACATTCAGACAAGTCACTTAGTATTCACTTCCAATGGTGAAAAAGTTGTTTCTTGTGGACATTTAGCAGCTCCCGGCACTTCTTATCATGATATTATTTATATTGGTTTTGATGTCAAGCATACTAAAATACATTTTCTTATGGTTTGTTAAAAAATTATTAGAAATTAAGTGAGAAATCCTTATTCTTTGATGCAATGTCCTTGCTATGAAACAATATTTATCGAACCTCTAGTATAGATGAAAAAGTCAACTTTTTGAATTCTTTCATATTGAGTCTAATGGACTAGCATGTGCCACTTTTAAATAATGGAGTAAAACGGCTACCTGCTCCGTGGCTTATTCAATGAATTACTTATGCGCAAACTTGGTTCCACTTTTCGCATGTTCAAACGTGCACGTAAAAGTAATTCGATGTTAGCTGCGCAGTTATTTAGGATTTAGTGACCAAGCAGCTGCACACATGCTGTTAGGAAAGATAATCTAAATTACACAGAGAATCTACTGTCGGCCTCATCGTCTCCGAGAGCCTTGTGGTATAGTTTTAAAATAGCTCGGGATTAATAACAGATTTAAAATGCCACTACTGTCGTTCCACACGATGAACTGAGATGCATTTTGTTGATACTCCTATTAAGACTGACAAAGAAATTTAGTCTCTACCTTAGAAAATAATTAATCCAACACCACGGAAAATCACCACACTTAAAAATATTTAAATAACTCCTTTCAGCAATGATTATAGACCGATTATCATCCTGTAAGCACTATCCAAGGCTTTCGAATATATTGTACACAATCAACTTTTCATTTATATAAATAATTTCCTGTTTATCTCCAATTCAGTCTGGTTTCCGAGCTACGCACAGCTTTGCTACAGCATTGGCACATAGTCTGTTGCAGATGATATAAGGAAAAATATATATATATGAAAGGAAATTAACAGTTTTAACAATGCTCGATTTAAGTAAAGCTTTCAAAACTGTAGATGCTATTTAACAAAATGTCGTCCCTCTTTATTCTTTCCCTTGCTGCAGTGCAATGGTTTCAATCATACTTTACTGCCCGCAGGTGGTGCGTCAAGGTAGATGACCGTTCTTCCAGATAGCGTAGTGTGCCGTCCCACAAGAATAAGTTTTGGGACCATTATTGTTTTCCGTTTTCGTACACGATGTACTGGGAAGTTTGTTAGTACGCAGATTATTTCCAGGTATACTACGTGATGCACCAAACAAATTAACTCGGCATTCAGACGCCGTGTCCATGGTCATGCAGCTCATGGACAATATTTATGATCGGCACAACCTGCACACAGCAAGGAAACATTGGCCAGTGTTTGGAGCGTCATTCTTGTGAGGAGTATAGGGATTCTTAAAGGTGACATCAGCGTGCACGTAGCTCCTTGCTCACTGGTTGTGAGAAGGACGCTCAAGCCAAGCCAAAATATTACAGGTTTGTTACACACAAGCTTGGAAGTTAAGTCGGGACTGAGCAGGTTAAACAGCTACACCGAAAAAAATAATACTGGTTTAGAGAACATACTTCAGTGATTCAAGGATAATCCTTTGCAAATAAATGCGTGTGAAACCCAGTACACGATAACCGGTTTAATGAATGTTTCTTGATCTGCTCAAAATCAACCCTTTTATGGGTACGTGGTGAACAAATACAAATTACACCATCAGTCACAAATTTAGGCATACAGACCAATGATTCTCACTCCTGGTAAAATCATGTTCATACAATATGCAGAAAGGTTTTCACATCCTTGTACTCACTGAAGCGAATGAAAAACTTTCTGCCCATAACTACGAAAAACTTCTTGTTCAGTCACTTTTATTCTCTTGTATAGATTACTGTGACGATGGTTATAGCGATCTCACTTGCGGTTTATATGCCAAACCACAGCGCCTTCAAACTTGTGCGTATGGTATATATACAATTTGAAATCTTCGGATCACATCAGCTTATACACTATCGACCAAAAAGTAATTAGCCACCTGTCCACAATGTTTGCTCGGTGGTTGTCACCCCATTAGAATCTCGTAGGGCCACCTCTTGCGGCTATAACAACAGCCACTCTGTCTGGCATGCTCTCTACGAGTGTTTGCAGGACATCCACAGGGATTCGTCGCCATTCCTCTTGCAACCATTACATGAGTTGAGTAATGGATTTTGGCCGCACCTGACGAGCTCTCACCCGGCGATCCAATTCGTCCCAAAGATGTTCTATAGGGTTGAGATCGGGGCTCTGGACGGATCAGTCCAATCGGCGAACGTTGTTGTCGGCGTACCACTACATAGTAGCCCTTGAAACATGGCACCTGGCATCGTCGTCCTGGAAGTAACACGGGTCCATTCCGTAAAAACGCCACAATGTTGGGAGCATTTCATTATCCGGAATGTTACAATAGGCCTCTGTGTTCATGCTACCACGGACAAACACCAGCAGTCTTACGCCGAAGGCCATGAAACAGACCCACACCATCACTCCACCACCACCGAATTTCCTAGTTGGCACTATACACTCCGGCAGAAGCCGTTCTCCGGGTAGACGCCACATCCATACACGTCCATCGGACCGGAATAATGAAAACATAGACTCATTACTCCACAGAACCCATTTCCACTGCTCCAGTGTCCAGTTGCGCTGTTCTAAACACCACCTGCGTCGCCGAGCTTTACTGTTTGTCGTGATATGGGGCTTATGGGCGCTCTTCCGAAATATCCAAGTCGGTGGGCCTCTGTACGCAATGTTCCAGTGGAAACCGATACTCCTGTTGCTGCATGAAACTCCTGTTGGATGATAGTCATAGGTAGTGCCCTATTTTTGACAATTTAACGTTTCAGGTTTCTGCGATTTCTGTCGGTCAAGATTGGAGGTCGCCCAGAACTTGCAGCACTGGCACAATACCCATCGACCTTCCACGTACGCAGGACGAATACGACCGTTGATTTGGGCCTGTTTACCTTCCGTGCAATCGCCCAGCTAGACAGCCCAATGAGATGGCAGCCCACAATCACGCCCTAATCGAAGTCCGTTAGCTCTGTACCTCGTGCCATTTCTTTGTCAACTGGTTCTACACCGGCCTGCAGCGTACGGCGGCCACACAAATCCACTGACGTACTGAATTATCTATCTTAACGGGTGCCCAATTACTTTTTGATCGATAGTATACAACCAGAAACTAAATTGGATCACACTGTAAGAAAGGCGAAAGCAACGTTCACTTTACTTATTTAAAAATACACTTGTTTTTCAAAGTCCTAAATATCTGGCAGATAGATTTCAACCCCTTAACGTTAACCACAACTACCACACATGTTTATGCGAAAGACCACACCAGTAGTAGGGGTATGGTGAAACGGGGACAGACAAGGCTTCAGGCTGTGGCGCTGACCTAGACCACGATTTTTTTTCCAAAAAAAAAACCTCATTTTCGCACAAATTCGTACTTTTCATCCCAAAAATTCCTTACAATTTTTCTTTTATTCTTACCAATTTCTCAGTTTTGCCCTAAAACTTCCCCCGATTGTCACTCAAAAAATGTCACGTGCCAGAATGTGTAGTAGTGAGCCTCCGAAAGGCAAAAAATGAGCCGATTTCTGTGTGTTAGTTGAAAAAGGGGGGGGGGGGGGAAGGCTCGCTTCATACTTCTAGCCTACATTGATAAATTAAAATAATTTTTAATAAATAATTTTTTAAAGTTAAATATTTCTAAACTAAAAAAATTAAAGGAATGTAAGTATTAAATGTTATATATCATAGAACTCGACATTTCATGGCGCATACGATGACTATATAACAAAAAAAAATATTTCAATAGGTTATTGTTTTTAAATATTAATACATCTCAATACTTACGCCTTTAAATATTCTTATTATAAAGTGTTATATATCACCGGACTAGTCGTTTCAAGGCGCATACAATCGCGATGTCACACCCCCATTCATCTCGTATTTTCATGCGCTATCATTCTGTGCTGTTTCTCTCTCCCTTTTCCTCTCTTTCATTCTTTAATTTCGCTTTCATTCTCTCAATCTATCTCGTTCTCTCTTGCCTCTCTCATTCAATATCTTTCTCCCTCTCTTTCGTTTGTCTCTCTCATTCCATCTCTTTATCTTCATTTCTCTCTCGTCTCTTTCTTTATCTCCACCATTTCTCTCTTCCTTTCCGAGGGTTTTCTCGGAGTCCTCCCATTTTTGTTGTTTCGTTCTCTTTCTCTCTTGTCTCTCTCATTCGTCCGACCCAATTACTCACACTTGTTCGATTAGTCACATTTGCTCCATTCCACCATCTACATAGTTCCTTCATCGCCTGCTAGAGTGCGCGAATCGTCAGTGCATATATTTACTAACGAATTTAAAGATGTAACTATTCATACACGAGACGGTATATAAAAATTATTGTAAAGTACATTCCAGGCAGGACTTTGTAAAACAATTCGATTTTCAATGCTTTATATTTTGTAAAACAATATTTTGTCTTAATATTTTACTTTATCCGATTAGTTTTTACATTTGTCGCCTAGGCTTGTAACCACATATGCATCTCCATGCCGCAAGGGACAGACGCGACTACTGCGACCCACCAAGGGTGACCTAATTGGTATGCACGAGTAGTGACGTCAGCAAAAGATGTCGCGTGGTGAAGGGACAGAGTACAAATTACCGCGAGACTAGTGCTTGCAAACTTCAGTGGTCGTGAGACACTGGGTTAACCAGCCCTGCCAATCAGACATGTAGGAATCTGTGCATTAATAAACAAGTAGAATTATTTACATGTATTTAATTCATCATTTGTATACTGCCGAAAAATAATATTTAAATATGAAGTAAAATGTATAAAAAAATGTATTTTGCAATGTAAATTCCGTTCAAAGATTTTAAACTTTGTAAATTTCACACTTCCCCATGACAGCAGGTAACATTTAAAAAAAATGCTAATTAATCGATCGGGAATCGAACCTAGAAACTTGAGTAGAAGTTCGACATGCTAACCACTTTTTCTATAAATAGATTTATTATCACAAACGATATACAAAGGTGTTTACCCTTAACCTGTTATACAGTACACATGCAATCGACAATATAAACAATAACAAAATACTCTGTAAAATATCTACACAATTCTTACATAGGGGCACAAAATGATATGAACATTTGGTGAACTGGTTTTACTGACAAAGTCGATGAACACATAAAAAATTATTTAACGTGAGGGACAGCGCACGGCGTACACCCCGACACGGGACACTGACTTAACACTACCACCTATCGACGATTACTACTGGAACATTAAATTGTACACTTGTAAGGACCGAGGGGTGGGCAGCGCACGGCGTACACCTAACCTCGGTAATATACACGCAATTCCTGTAGGCGTAAACGTCAGAATGAAAATAGAAAATTACCGTACCACTGACGCAATGTGCCACGCCGCGCCATGTAGACCACCTATTTCATACCAATTCAAGTGCTTAAAAGTTGTATATTAGTTTCAAACACAGAAGCTACATATCCTCGGCCAATTACAGGAATATTTTTTAATTTTTTGTTATGCAAATATAATTTGTGCTCAGATGTATTAACAATACAATATTTTAGTTTTAGTTTATGTAAAGTCTTGCGATGTGCTGTATTATAACATCTTGCAACTTTCAGTCAGTCTAAATTCTTAATATCACATGTATTAATTTTCTTATGTTCTTTTTAAAATAATTATGCTACAAGTCGGGCTGTGAGCATGTAAATATGTACAGACATTTAGGTAGGAAAATATAATTTCCAGCTATTAGGATCTGGCTCGTGAAATTCAATCATGGAAGCACCATTTCTAGCTCCAGGAATGTATGTTAAAGCCATTTATATAACCATAATAGTAATTAGCTTCAAATAATATTTCGCTCTTCTTAATGAGGTCTAACTGTCTGGTTATGATACAAAAATAAAATAAGAGAATATAAAACTATATTTATTATTCAATTAAATAAATACTTAAATTCTTTAAAGTTACACTGAAATTTTATGTAGAGCACGGAAAAAACGTTCTCTCGTCTATTTTTCGTAGGCATAAATATCGTACTTAGATTTTGATTCAATGTATATGTGAATAAACCAAGCCCCATAATATACTATATAAATCAGGCAGGGTACAACATAAGCTAGAAATTAAAGACTATATATATATATATATATATATATATATATATATATATATATATATATATATATATATATAATATATATATATATATATAGCACACATACACACACTTAAGACTACAAACAGAATTCTTAAATGTTTTCATACTATTCACATAGTATCTTTACACCAGCATGTTCACTTGTCATATAACTAATATAGTCTGCTTATACGCAACTCAAGAAAGTTTATGCTTGCAAGCATCCAACAAGAATACTTGCCCATATATTCTTCTTTTTCACTGCAAAGTTTTTCTTTCAAGGTCTCTACAGCCTCTGGGATACTGTCGACATTGTACAGTGCTTGATTCGCAGTCTAGAATTCTTGGCGACTGATGGCTTCATTCAAAGGCTGAGGCGTTTCGTAGGGACACTCCAGTTAAATATTGTATTTTATGGGACCTTCTTCAACTTCTTTTGTTAATTAATTGATTATCCTTTGCTTAATATGGTCCAGGTATGTACATATGTCTTTCGTACCATCGAAGTTATTTCCAATCATATAATCTTTTAAAATGCCCTTGAATGCGGTTTGTTTCAGGTAGAAACCATTCGATGTGGTTTCAACATCATCTAGTACAGGTCGCTTCTTTTTAGCTGCTGAAACTCGACATGTACAGTTCTTCTTGTGTCTCTTCAGTTTATCGCTGCGTTTGAACAGATGTTTGAACTTGCCACATTGCTGCTTAGCACAGGAAGGTCCCTTCACACGAGTAGTTTTTTTTCTTCCTGCTTCCTCGCACTTTGGCTGTAGGCAAATATTTTGTCACAGTAGCAACAACGAATCCTTGACGAAGTCTTCGATGAGCGCACTGCTGTAGGTGATCCATCTGAAGAAGTCGATGGCGATGCTGCTGTCCCATCCGAAGAAGTCGATGGCGATGCTGCTGTCCCATCCGAAGAAGTCGATGGCGATGCTGATGTCCCATCCGAAGAAGTCGATATCACTGTGCTAACCTCAGGCAATGATGAACCAACAACCTTCGGCTCCATACTATATTCCAGTTGCTTACACGAACTGAGACGATGTATCTTTCACGACTGCCACTGTCAAACTAAGCTTCCTAACTGGAACCCAGCTACTTATACACTCGCAATCAGGAACCTTAACATTCAATGTTCCACCCACTGTAACTCATGCATGCCATCTGCTCTACTGACCGACACCATACCAACTAATACACCAAGCACAATGTACATCTTCTCAAGCTGAACATAAAAAAAAACACATAGTTTTGAAACTTACGTATAATTATTATTTTTTGCCATCGCAGATTTAAATATTTACATTTTGGGACTTCTATGTTGAATATGAAATATTTTGTACTCCAATGCTAGGACTTGTAGTTTTTTTCTACACACGTACATTTTGCATGCCCTTATCCTAACCTAACATCACCTAACCTAACCTAACCTAACCTACAGTAACTTCACTTTACCTAATATAACCTAACCTATTCATCTTGAAAGAATTGAATTTTTTAAATTTTATTTCTCTCGACATCCTCTTAACTTAACCACCAGTTCAAGTAAAAATTTCTTTTAGTCACTCCACTTTTGTCTTGTGCACTCCACACACATGTGTAGGACTTAGAAAGTATTTTCATATTGTGTAAGACACGGAATAAATTTAACTTAGTCACACCCGTTCTATCCCAAGTCAGGACTTTGAAAGACATGTTAACCTAACTTAACTCCACCTAACCACCACACTCTATAGTCTAGAATTGGAATATTTTTTTAATTAAAAAATTTTCAATTATATCCTTAAAATATATATAAATAATATAATGGAAAGGTGGAACTATAAAGCTATAGAGCAATGGAGCGGGTCATCTAGGGGTCACTTACTGGTTACTTAGGGGTCACATAGGGGTAATTTAGGGTCGTTAGGTGATATTAAGAGTCATTAGGAGTCATTTAGGGTTCATTATGGTCACTAGGGGTCAAGGTTCAAATAACCAGTCATGTAAGTGGCCGTTCTGACAGTTGTCTTCTTTAAGTGTGATTACGAGTTCAATTTGAGCAAAGCTAACAAATGGAGGAAATACATTTTCACATTAAAAAGAACTTACTTATTCGCTGGCAACGATGATTAGTTAACAAGCTATCTTTGTCCATTTCAGAACAAGTACTATAGCCTGCCTATGAGATTCGCTCACTTTAATCTTTATTTAGACTGAGTTAATAAGCATATCAGAGAAGCAGATATACATATTACTGAGACATCTTGAACAAGCCATTGCTAGATTTTAACTCACCACGCCCCCAGCTGACCTTGCAAATGTCAAGAGCAAGTCTGTACCTGCACGATAACTGGCGTCTGTACATGCTTCCTGGCCATGTTCGCACCTGGATGATGTCGGATACCCTTAGTCAGCACATAGCTTTTCTGCTCCACCTTGGTGTCTGGTATCTTGAGTATATACGTGCTTACAAGTTGTTTTCCCTCCTATTTTACAGCCATACAGACACCCCACACTCGGAAATAAAGCTATTCCATCAAGATAAACTCCCGCCTACCATCAACCCAAACTACTGAAATATTTTTCTTCTTGAAAACAAGTCTTTTACCCTAAATAATCACGTTTTTCCCTAAAAATTTCTTAAAAATTAATTATTTTTAAAAATAATTAAAAAAAATTAAATAAAAAATTCTTAAAGAAATTGTAAAATATGTTAAATAAATTTTCCTAAAATACTAAAAAAAAAATCAAATTTTTTTAAACTAAAAAATCTAAGAACATATCTCGTTACCCTCCCACTCATCCCAGCACCCTAATTATCAACACCTACCCTTATCTTCCCACCTTCCAATACTACAAAAAAAAAAAACAAAAGAATAATCGCAAAAAAAAAAAAGAAAAAATATACCAAAAATCATAACTCCAGTATGTCTGTCATGTCATCATTGCCATCAGAGACCAACCATAACATACAAGGTGACAGCCCTCCAGCATACCAACGTTCTATACTATCTGAATTATATTAACTAAACACCATAGCAGATAACCATACCAAACAAAATTTATACAGCCCAAACCATGTAAATCACTCTAACCCAAACATACCTCAGTCATTATTAACAATAGAGGCCATATCCGCCACCATACCTCGGACTTACTGATCAATCAAAACAGTCAACTATATTGACTACCATTTCAGCCCATCTAACTTCACCAGTTTCACATATAAATAAACCATACCAGCCACAGTAGCTCATGCATGCCACCTGCTCTATTAACCAACACCAGACGAAATATACGCATCGTTCATACCTCTTACTATAACTTAAAAATACCTCAACCATTCAGTCCAGACTGGCATACGGAGAATTTATTTATTACTCATACTTTTAGATCTACTGGTCGACACCAGTCAAATAAATGCTAGCCACCATACCATCCATTATATAACCTAAGTCATACCAGACCAATCAACACCTCATATCCCATGACCAAAGAATAACTCTGTTTAACTGCACCACCCAAGATACCAAGCACAATCTCAATCATAACTCAGGTGTACCAAGCAACTATACGACTGAGGCCAGCCCATAACCTAACACTCATTCGACTTGTTCTACCTATCAACCGTACCACCCACTATAAATCTAACATACATCAACCATTTGTCCACACAACTCGTACAAAGCAAACATATAGGCCATACCAGTGACACAATTAACTTCTTCTCATACCATCTATCATGTAGACTGACACCAGTCAAAATACACTGACCAGCCCATACGAAACACTTTAAAATCAAGCAATACTTAGCATTACAGGACTCGCCGATACACACACATACTTTCCACACCATTTGCAATATACCAACAATCGCAAGACAGATATACTGGAAAAAATAATATCACCCAAGATACCATCTATGTGAACCCAAGTTATTGAAGCAAATTTTATAGTCCAGGCCAACCCTGGAACACAAACATTCTTACCATCTGTCAAACTAACATAATTTAATGTACTATAGCCCCAAAAATCCTAACCTTCCTTAACCTAACAAAGGCAAAAAAAGCAGGTGACCTTGGCCTTTGACCTTGACCTGGCGATCTTTAATTTTGAAATCCCGAAAAAAATCCTAAAAACTTTTACGAAATTAAAAAAAAATTAAATATATTACTTAGGTGTCATTTGGCAAAGGTAGTGGTGATAGCGGTGATAATTTTGATGGAAATGCATTTAGTCATCTTTGTTCCACCCTCGTGTAAGACTTTGAGAAATCGTTATATTTAGTCACCTCCATTCCACCTTGTGTATGAACTGAAATATATTTTCATATTATGTAGGACTCGGAATACTTTTTTTTAAACGTAGTCAAGACCATTTTATCCTATGCCAGGAGTTAATTTTACCTCTGGTGTAGGACTCAACCATTCATGTAGGACTTTAGTTAGTGATGATGCAAGTCACGGCTCAATAGCCTTTAAGGTCAGAGACAGGCATTCATAATCGCAATTCAATTTCAAGGGATGGGAGCACTCTGAGAAAAGCCAAATACTCGTTCGCCCCAGAAGAAAACACGCAGATACTTGCATAGAAATATGTTATTTAGGTGTGTTTGTAAGCATATGTATATATAAATACAGAAATTTAAATTTATATTCCCATATTTATATGTACATAATTGTATATAAAATAGAGAAGTGGTTTGACTACTCGCCTCTCACCAGAACGAACCAGGTTAGAGTCCCTGCAGGGTCGCTCCAGGATTTTCGCATGTGGTGATCGTGCCGGACGATGCCGCTGGCCGGCGGGTTTTCTCGGGGATCTCCCGTTTCCACCACCCTTACATTCCAGTGCTGCTCAATACTCACCTCAGTCACCCTCATCGGGTCTCAATAACTCGACTTTATACTCTAATTGATACTTCATTTCCCGATGTGTACAGTCAAGGAACTCCGATTCGCATACACAACACAGTAATTAATACATGTATAAGTCTTGCAGCAGTTGGCCATTTTGCACAGTTACTAGCTTTGTGTTGTCTGGGACTAGGGCTACTCATGAATGTCGGCAGTGATGTAGATCGCGACACCGCAATTGTCGTGGTCAAAAGCAAGCACTCGTATTCGAATTTCATCTCTCCGGTATAGGAGCACTTTAAGAAAACCCCATCATAATTCTTAGTCATTTCTTTTAAATTGCAGACAAAATAACAATTTTTTTTAAACACATTTTTTTAGCAAATTTTAAAATCACAGAAAAAAATTTTAAGACCTTAGCAGCTGAAGACGTGGTTAGTCGTTTTCAGCTTTGTCGAAGATGAAGTTATGGTCTACCGCAGCAACAATGACGACGAAGCTAATATCTTATAACTTTTTGTTATTTAAAAAATTTTAAAAACATATATATATAATACTTTCTGCGATTTTTTAAAAATTTCTAAAAATTATGATTCTTTCGTAGATGGGGTTTTCTCAGAGTGATCCCATACTGTAGAGATGAAATGCGAATACGAATGCTTGCTTTTGACCACGACAATTTCTGTGTCGCGATTTACATCATTGCCGACATTCATGATTAGCCCTAGCCCCAGACAACACAAAAACTAGTAACTTTCTCTTTGTCAACAGCTGCAAGACATACATGTGTTAATTATTGTGTTGCGTACGTGAATCGGAGTTCCTTGACTGAACACATCGGGAAATGTAGAATAAATTAGAGTATAACATCGAGGTCTTGAGACCCGATGGCGGTGATTGAGGTGAGTATTGAGCAGCGCCGAAATGCAAGGGCGGTGGAAACGGGAGATCCCGAGAAAAACCGCCGACCAGCGGCATCGCCAGGCACGATCACCACATTCAAAATCTTGGAGTGACCCGCAGGGACTCGAACCCGGTTCGTTCAGGTGAGAGGTGGGTAGTCAAACCACTTCTCTATTTATATATACATGTGCTTACAAACACATCTAAATAACATATTGCTATGTAAGTATCTGCGTGTTTCCTTCCGGAGCGAACAAGTATTTGGATTTTCTCAGAGTGCTCCCATACCGTGAATCTGAATTGCAAATATGAAGGCCTGTCTCTGACCTTGACGGCTATTGAGCCGTGACCATCATCATAGCTAACTAAAGTCCTACATGAATGGTTGAATCCTACACCAGACGTAAAATTAACAAGTCCTGACATGGGATAAAATGGACTTGACTACATTAAAAAAAAAATTCCGAGTCCTACACAATATGAAAATATATTTCGAGTTCTACGCGAGGTGGAACGGAGGTGACTAAATAAGAAAATTTCTCAGTCTTATACGAGGGTGGAACAAAAATGATTAAATGCATTTCCATCAAAACTATCACCGCCACCGCCACCTTTGCCAAATGACACCGAAATAATTCCTTTAATGTTTTTTGGAATCTTGAAGATATTTTTAGAATTTTTTTGGGATTTCAAGGTCAAAGGCCAAGGTCACCTGCTTTTGTTTGCCTTTATTAGGTTAAGGTAGGTTAGTATTTTTGGGGCTATAGTATATTAAGTTATGTTAGTTTGACAGATGGTAAGAATGTTTGTGTTCCACGGTTGGCCTGGACTATAAAATTTTGTCCGATCACGTGGGTTAACGTAGATGGTATCTTGGGTGATATTTTTTTCTCCAGTTTATCTGTCTTAAGATTGCTGGTGTATGTCAAATTGTGTGGAAAGTATGTGTGTGTGTGTGTGTGTCCGCGAGTCCTATATTGCTAAGGCATGCTTGAGTTTAAAGTGTTTGGTATGGGCTGGTCAGTACATCTGGACTGGTGTCAGTTGGCATGGTAGATGGTATGAGAAGAAGTTGATTGTGTCACTCGTATGGGCTGTACGTTTCCTTTGTATGGTCTGCATGGACGAATGGTTGATGTATACTAGATTTATAGTGGGTGGTATGGTTGGTAGGTATAAGCGGTGTTGGTAGGTAGAACAAGTCGAATGGGTGTTACGTTATGGGCTGGTCTCAGCTTTATAGTTGCTTGGTACACCTGAGTTACGATGGATATTGTGCTTGGTGTTTTGGGTGATGAAGTTGATTAGTAGGACTGAATTGTTCTTTGGTTACAGTAGTTGGTATGCTGGTTGGCCTGGTGTGACTTGGGTTATAACGGATGTTTAGTTGGTATGGTGACTAGTATATATTTTGGCAGGTGTCGACCAGTAGAGAAGAAATGAGAAGCAGTAAGTAAAATTTTCGTATGTCAGTGTGAACTGAATGGTTGCGGTATGTTTGAGTAATAGTAAGAGGCATGAACGATTAGCATATTTCGTCTGGTGTTGGTTGGTAGAGATGGCATGCATAAGTTACAGTAGCTGGTCTGGTTTGTTTATATGTGTAACTGGTGAAGTTAGATGGTTGACTCTTATGATTAATCAGTAAGTCTGAGGTATGATAATTGATATTGCCTGTATTGTTAATAGCATGACTGAGGTATGTTTAGGTTAGAGTGAATGACATGGTTTGGGCTGTATGTATTTTGTTTGGTATGGTTATCTTCTATGGTGTTTAGTTAATATATTCAGATGGTATAGTATATTGGTATACTGGAGAGCTGTCACCTTGTATGTTATGCTTGATCTGTAATGCCAATGGTGACATGACAGTCATACTGGAATTATGATATTTGGTATATTTTTTCTCAATTTTTTTGCGCTTATTCTTTGTTTTTTGTAGTATTGGGAAGTGGAGAGTTAAGGGTAGGGCTGATGTTTAGGGTGCTGGGATGAGTTTGAGGTTATAGTGATATTTTCTTAGATTTAAAAAAAAATTGTGATTTTTTTTTTTTTTTTAGTATGCTAGGAGAATTTATTTCGTATGTTTTATAATTTTTTTTTAATTGTGTAGAATAATTTTTAAATAATTCATTTTAGGGAAATTTTTATGGAATAAAAGTGATTTCCGAGGGCAAAAGACTTGATTTCAAGGTGAAAATGACCAATTTTTTAAGGAAAAAATAAGTGAAATATTTCAGTAGTTAGTGTTGATGGTAGGAGGTAGTTTATTTTGATAGAATGCCTTTGTCTCCGAGTGTGACGTGCCTGTATGGCTGTTAAACTGGAGGGCAGGAGGTATGATGACAGGTGTGATCTTTAGTATAGAAGGTCGAAATGTATGTCTTGAAAATTATGCTGGTCAGACTGATGATAATATGAATTGTATTTAAACTTGACATTGGTAGAGGTGCTTTTAGAATGTCTATACTGTATGACCTCTGCATGGTTGTTATAGATAGAATGTTTTGGTTATACGTTTTTTTATGTCCGACTAGTATGATTTTGGTATGGAATGGCTTAGATGGATGGAGTAACATGATGGTATTGTCTGCTGGCATGGGCTGCCTGTATGGTTTTTTTTATAGCTAGTACATCTTAATGGTATAACCTATCGGTATGACTTGGTAGTACAGTTTAGCATTGATCTTATAATAGCATGGTTGGAGCTTATGTTTGTAGTATTTTATTGGCTAGGCTGGTGTTATGGCTTGTTTATATGTGTAGTAACTGGTGAATTTAGATGGGGTGAAATGGTAGTCATTATAGTTAACTGTTACGACTCATTAGTAGTCTGGTGTGTGGGGGTTGATATGGTATGTATTGTTAACATCATGACTGAGGTATGCTTGGTTTAGAGGGAATGATATGGTTTGGGGTGTATGTTTTGGTTAGTATTGCTATCTGTTGTGGTGGGATATAGTATGTTGGTATGCTGGGTTGTATGGCTTTCGACATTGCATGGCCGAGGCAAGCTAATGTCATGGTAAAAGTTATTATATATCTGTTTAATTACTCAGGTTCATTAGGTTATCAATATGGTTATTAGGTATTCAGGAGGTGTATCTGGTAGGTTTCATAAGATAAGTTATTAGTATGGATTGATGGCATGATTAACTGGTTTGTCGGTTGATAGAGTGATTTATATTAACGTCTGGTATACTGGAGGGTTGTCACCAAGAATGTTTTGGTTGGTAGGGTTAATGGACGGCATAGGGGTGGTATGAAATGAGTAGTTATGTTGCATATACAATGTGATCTTGTCATGACTGAAGTATGCTGGGGTTATGGTTGGTATAGTACCCAGAACTCCTGGTCAGCAGGGGTAACTAATATTTTGATTTGTATATCTGAGGTGTGGTGGTCACTATTTTTGTTGGTATGGATGTTTGATAGAGTGGTTTATATTAATTTCTAGTATAACATTTCGCTAGTGTCTGATGGTATTGCTAACATGTAGGACTTGTGATTTTTTGTAAGGTCAGTGTGGGCTGAGGTCTGCTTGAATTATAGTATACAGTACGTATATTTCGTCTGATGGCGGTTGGTAGAGCAGATGGTATGGTTATAATGGTTTCATTGAGTTTTATTTGGTTATAGGTAATGGCATGTTGTTTGGCCTGGTATGACTTGGGTTATAAAGGTTGGTATTCCACGCACATGGTCATCTGACACCATCCAGGTGCGAAAATGACTTGTAAGCATGTACATACTCAAGTTAACAGACTCCAAGGGGGAGCAGAAATGCTACGTGCTGACTAAGGCTATTTGACACAGTCCAGGTGCGAAAACGGCTAGGAAGCATGTACACACTCAAGTTATCGTGCAGGTACAGACTTGCTCTTGACATTTGCAAGGTCAGCTGGGAGGCGTGGTGAGTTTTAATCTAGCAATGGTTAGTTCAAGATGTCTTAGTAATATGTATATCTGCTTCTCTGAAAAACTAATTAACTCAGTTTAAAAAATAATATGAGTGCGTGTTGTAGGAGGGCTATATTACCCATTCTAAAATGGCCAACGATAGCTGCTAATTAATCATCGTTGCCAGTGAATAAGTTCTTTATAATGTGAAAATTCATTTCATCCTAGTGTTATCTTCGCGCAACTTGAACTCATAATCATGCTTAACGCAGACAACTGTCAGACCGGCCACTTACAAGACTTATTATTTCACCCTTGACCTCTAGGTGACCCCTAATGCCCCCTTAATTACCCCTAATGCCCCCTAAATGACACCTAATGATCTCTAATGATTCGTAATGATCTCTAATGACCTCTAAATCACCCTTTAATGACTTATAAATGACCCCTAAGTGACCCTACATGACTCCTAAATGACTTGTTCCATAGCTCTATTGTTACATAGTTACACCTTTCCAAAATATATAGTTTTAAATATACTTGAAATTTTTTTAATGAAAAAAAAAATTCTAAGTTCTCAGGTTTATGACTATAGAGTGTGGTGGTTAGGTTAACATGTCTTTCAAAGTCCTGACATGGGATAGAATGGGAGTGACTAAGTTAAATTTATTCTGTCTCTTACACAATATGAAAATACTTTCTAAGTCCTACACATGTGTGTGGAGTGCACAAGACAAAAGTGGAGTGACTAAATTGAATTTTTACTTGAACTGGTGGTTTGGTTAAGTGGATGTCGAGAGAAATAAAATTTAAAAAATTCAATTCTTTCAAGATGAATAAGTTAGGTTATATTAGGTAAAGTGAAGTTACTGTAGGTTAGGGTGAGTTGAGTTAGGTTAGGTGAGGTGAGGTTAGGTTAAGGGTATGCAAAATGTATGTGTGTAGAAAAAAACTACAAGTCCTAGCGTTGGAGTACGAAATATTTCATATTCAACATAGAAGTCCCAACATATAAATACTTAAGTCTGCGATGGCAAAAAAAAATTATTATATTTAAGTTTTAAAAAAAAACATAGTTTTCAATGTTCAACTTAAGAAGATGTGCATTGTGCTTGGTGTATTAGTTGATAGGGTGTCGGTCAGTAGAGCAGATGGCATGCATGAGTTACAGTGGGTGGAACATTGAATGTTAAGGTGCCTGCTTGCGAGTATATAAGTAGCTGGGTTCCAGTTAGGAAGCTTAGTTTGACAGTGGCAGTCGTGAAATATACATCGCCTCGGTTCGTGTAAGCAACTGGAATATAGTATGGAGCCGAAGGTTGCTGGTTCATCATCGTCTGAGGTTAGCACAGTGCTATCGACTTCTTGGGTTGGGACACCTGGGGCAGCAGCATCGCCATATATATATATATATATATATATATATATATATATATATATATATATAATGTGTCTTTAATTTCCGGCTGATGTTGGTCCCTGCCTGATTTATATAGAATATTATGTTGCTTGGTTTATTCAATATACAGTGAATCAAAATCTAAGTACGATATTTATGCCTATGGAAAATAGAGAGAACTTTTTTGCTGTACTCTGCATTAAATTTCAGTGCAACTTAAAAAAATTAAATAAATAAATAGAATAATAAATACAGTTTTATATTCTCTTATTTTAACCCTGTATCGTAACCGTTCTGTTAGACCTCGTTAAGAACGGCAAAATATTATTTGAAACTAATTACTATTTTGGATATATAAATGGCTTTAACACACATTCCTAGAACTAGAAATGGTGCTTCTATAATTGAATTTATTAAGCTTCGTCCTAATAGATAGCAAATTATATTTGCCTACCTAAAGGTCTGTACTACAAGCTTACAGGCCGACTTGCTACATAATTACTTTAAAAAGAATATATAAGAAAATAATTACATGTGTTCCTAGGAAGTCAGACTCCGACTGAAAGTTAAGAGATGTTATAAAACAGCACATCGCAAGGTTTTACATAAATTAAAGTGGTTCTAAAATATAGTATTATTATTACGACATCTATTCACAAATAATATTTGCATGATGAAAAATTAAAAAATATTTCTGTAATTTTGCGAGGGAATGTAGCTTATGTTAAGATGGAAATATTGTGCTACTAGGTTAGGTTGTCAGCACTGTATATCGGGTTGCTGTGTTGTTATGGTCTCGAGTGTGCAGGGTTTGTGATGCATAAATGGTGGAGGTATCTGTGTATTGGAGGGGGATGAAAATAAAATTATTAAGATTTGTTTCACAGGCCATGAACCTAGGAAATGGTATAATTGTTTACAATGTGTAAGGTTGGGAGTCGCAGCCAGTAAAGTTATATTACCGAACAGAGTTGCATCAATAGTGGTTTCACCAAAATGGCGACCAGTGCAGTACAGTATCCTCAGCTAACAGACACAAACTTTAAGAACTGGACGTTCCGTGTTTTGTTGTTACTTGATGAAAAAGATGTGCATTGGATTGTAAATGGCGATAAGAAGTTAGAAGACTTGACTGAGAAAGAACTCGATGCTTCAAAAACAGCGGACAAGAAGGCAGGAAATATTATTAATTGCGTGACAGATCGTCACGTAGATTAGGCGGGGAATACAAGAACATCGAGGGAAATGCTAATTACTTTGAGTAATATTTTCGAATGAAGAAGTGATCTTTCAAAGCTGTTGGTTCGAAGGAAGTTGTTAACATTGAAGTGCACAACATCCATGCAGGAACATTTCAATAAATTTGATAACTTGATATCTGATTAGGATGGAATGGGATCCAAACTTGACCAGGATGACAAAGTCTGTTATCTGTTGTTAACTCTACCTAATCGCTATGACAATGTGATTATTGTACTTGGAACCATGGATGCAGATCTAATCTTAGGCTTTGTAAAGTCAAGACTTCTTGATGCAGGGTTAAAAATTTAATCATATACAAACAGATGTTGGGAACGAGGAGACTTCGTTGGTTGCATCATACAGGCCATTGAGAAAATGCTTTTGATGTGGTGATCCAAGTCATCTGATTGCTGATATCCACAAAGCACAATATAAACACTCAGACAGGGAGGGATCATGTGACCGGGGTAGTAGAAGTTGGAGGTAGAAGCCAAAGAAGTAATTTTGGCGGTGGATTCAAATCAAATTACTGTTCTGATAAAAGTGAGGTTACACTCGTTGCAACCACGAGTGATGAAGCAGTGTTGATCAGTGAGGAAGAAAGTGTGCAGGGCATTCAGTTTGTTCTATATTCAGGGTGTACTGACCACCTTGTTATGCCAGAACTGAAATCGAGCATGACATACATCGAGGATCTAGAAGAACCTATCAGGATAAAGGTTGCTAATGGCTAGGAACTGACAGCAGAACATAAGAGATCAGTAAGACTCCATGAAGGTACTGGTCTCCTGAAGATAAAGCTAGAGGCACTTCTTGTTCCAAATGTCAAGCTCAATCTGTTATCGGTGAAAATATTGTTAGTTCTCGAAAACAGGTGATTTTCAGTGCTAACAGAACAGAGATTGTCGATGACAGGGGCCTCAAGATCGTGTGTGGCACGTTGGGAATGTTTTATGTTGCCGTTTTTTTGGTGGGTAACGACGAGAAATGTTTTTCAGCACACATAGAAGACCTGTGGCATAAAAGACTTGGTAATTTGAACAGGAGAGTTTGAGGTTAATGCAACTGCCTACCTCAAGTAAGGTTTGATATTCGTGCTGGCAAGGGAAAGCGAACAGGCAGCCTTTCCCAAGGAATACTTCACCTAGGTATTCCAGAATAGGAGAGCTACTTCACACAGATGTTGGGGGCCCTGTCTCTACCCCCACTAACAATGGTGAAAAATATTATCAGATAATAACTGATGATCACTCACATTTCTGTGTGGTATAACTGCTTAAATTCAAAGCTGAAGCTGCAGAAAATGTAATGAACTATATGACGAGCCTAGAATCTCAATTTGGGACAAATTGCACGAGTAGGGTGCGATGTGACAATGCAGGGTAATTTTTTTCAGCAAACCTCAAGGCTTTCTCTACCGAGAAGGGTATTACCCTGGAGTACACAGCACCATACTAGCAAATGAATGGTATCAGTGAGAGACTGAATAGAACACTTCTAGATAAGGTGAGGACCCTGTTTGTGGACACAAACCTACCTAAACACTTATGGGGAGAGGCAATACATACGTCGGCATATCAACTGAACTGCTCCACTACAGCAGGGCTGGTAAAAGGGGTGTTTGTTATTCCTGCAGAACTGTACTTGGGCAAAACAGATCTCTCAAAATTGAAGATATTTAGAGTTAAAGCATTGGCAGTTAAACTTCCTCAGAGAGACAAGCTGGATACCAGAGCCTCTCCAACAAGGATGGTGGGATATGCACCGATGGGTCCAGGGTCTGGGATCCTGTGAAAAGAAAAGTACAAGTGTCAAGAGATGTGGCGTTTGATGAAAGGGATGTCACGTTTAAAGAAAAAGGAACTACAGATGCATCAAGAGTTAAATGGGATGAGGAAAGTTCCAAATAAATGGAAGAAAGTAACAGTAGGGAGCAAACATTCATCAGTGAGGAAAGTGACGAAGAGTTTCGTGGGTTTAATGAATTGTCACGACCAAAAATGAAATTGAAGAAACCAAAACATTTGGATAACTTTGAATTGTATGTGACTTATTGCCTGGCGAGTGAGTGTGACCCACAGACTTACCAAGAAGCAATCAGGGAAAGTGAAGAATGGAGAGATGCCATACAGAAAGAACTGGATGCACACAAGAAGTTCCAAACATAGGTATTCCAGAGCAAATCAGATGGTACTGAGAAGGCCAGGTTAGTGGCAAAAGGTTTTCGAAGAGAAACTAATGATCTGGTATATGCACATGCAGCCAAAATGCCTACAATTATACTTACATTGTCATATTCGATTAAAAAAGATTGGAGTATAAGATAAATGGATGTTCCCACTGCTTTTCTGAATGGATTACTAGAGGGTGATGTGTACATAATGAAACCTTAAGTAAGGGGGGGAGGGAGAAGCGAATTTTGAAACTACAACGTGCACTGTATGGACTTCGAGAGGCTCCGCACTGGTGGAACCAGAGGTTTAACCAATTTGCAGTAGAAAACAATATGAGAAGATCCAACTTTGATACTTGTCTTTATATTCGAGACTGTGTGGTTGGTGTTATGGGTGGATGACATCCTGCTGTTGGGGCAGAAATCTAAGGTGGAGGAACTGGTGGAACTGCTGAAAGGGGAATTTAATGCCAAAGACATGGAGAACATACAATGCTTTGTTCGAACAGAAATAGAACTGGTGGACAGCAAAATTGAACTGAGTCAGCATCAGCTCATTGAAAAAATATTAAAGAAGTTTAACTTACAGGTGTGTAAAGCATGTCTTGTCCCATTGGAAGATAAGATGGAAGTGGATGATGCTGTTTTTTGTGCTCGATGTCCCATACAGAGAACTGGTAGACAGTTTGACCTCTCTCTCTCTCTCTCTCTCTCTCTCTCTCTCTCTCTCAAATAAGTAGGCCAGACATCACTTTCGCGACATCATACTTGAGCCGTTTTCTGGATTTTCCAATGCGCACCTTGTGGAATGTAGCCAAAAGAGTGCTCCGTTACGTGAAGGGCACTATTGACAAAAATCTGGTGTATGAAAAACACCCAGAAGAGTGTGCTCGAGTTGTTGTGTATGCAGGCGCTGACTAGGGAGGCGACAAGACCGACCGCAAGAGTGTGAGTGGAATGGCATTGTTCCACTGTGGTATCTTGGAGTTTAAAGAAGCAGCAGGCTATGCGTGGCTCTGAGCTCGGCGGAGGCGGAGTACACTTCCTGCAGTCTGGCAGCATTGGAACTCCTCTACCTGAAAGGCTTTGTCTGATTTTGTGGGGGATGAGCTGAAGGTGAAGTGTTGTTCGCTTGTAGATAATCAAGGAGCTTTCCATATGATGAGAAACTACGAGAACACTAGATGCTCAAAACACATTTATATAAAATTTCATTGCAAATAATTGTATGAGTGTTGAGTATGTGGAGTCAGATAAAAATATTGCAGAAGTGTTTACCAAACCCTTGAGGTCTACTAAATTTTGTGAGGTTAGAGAGATGCTCTGCATAGTATGAGTTCTTTGCTGCAGGGAACTGGGTCTGTTGTGAAATTTCACATCTCGCCATATTGTGTATAGTTAGGGGTTATCTTGTATGTTTTGTCTACTGATCTGGTATATGCTATGTTAGGTTATTAGTAAAATTGTATTGTATAAGCTTGAAATTGAAGAGGGTGTTGAGATGTAAATATTTTCCTACTAGGTTAGGTTAGGTTATCAGAAATGTATATCGGGTTGCTGTGTTGCTATGGTCTCAAGTCTGCTGGGTGTCTGATGTGTAAATGGTGGAGTTATTTGTGTATTGGAAAGGGATTAAAATAAAAGTATTAAGATATGTTTCACAGCTTCTACGTTTGAAACTTATATACAAGTTTTAAGTACTTGACTTGGCATGAGATTGGTGGTCTAGTGGTTACCATGTCGAACTTCTAATCTAAAGATTCTGGATTCGATTCCCTATTCAAGCATTAGAATTTTTTTTCTTATTTAAATGTTACCAGCTGTCGAGGATAAGTGTGAAATGTACAAATTTTAAGACCTTTGAACGGAATTTACGTTGCAAAATACATTTTTTTTATACATTTTTACTACACCTCAAAGATTTTTTTTGGCATTATTCAAATGATAAATGAAATAAATTTAAATAATTCTACTTATTTATTAATGCATCGATTCCTAGATGTCTGATTGGCAAGGCTGGTTAACCCAGTGCCTCACGATCACTTAAATTCGCAAGCACTTGTCTCGTGGTCATTTATACTCTGCCCCTTCCCCGTGCGACAACTGTTGCTGACTTCACTGCTCGTGCATGCGGATGACGTCACTCTTGGCGGGTTGCAGCAGGCGCGTCTGTCCCTGGCGGACCTGTTGGCGTTGTGATGCATGTGTGGTTACAAGGTTAGGTGACAAATGTAAATACGAATCTGATAAAGTAAAATATTAAGACAAAATATTGTTTTTCAAAATATAAAGTATTAAAAATCGAATATGTTTTACAAAGTCCTGCCTGGAATGTACTTTACAATAATTTTTCATTTACCTTCTCGTGTATAGATGATTACATCTTTAAATTCGTAAACAAATATATGCACTGATGATTCGCGCACTCTAGCAGGCGATGAAGGAAATATGTAGATGGTGGAATGGAGCAAATGTGACTAATCAAACAAGTGTGAGTAATTGGGTCGGACGAATGAGGGAGACAAGAGAGAAAGAGAACGAAACAACAAAAATGGGAAAACCCTCGGAAAGGGAGAGAGAAAGAGACAAGAGAAAGATGAAGATAAAGAGATGGAATGAGAGAAAGATATTGAATGAGGGAGGCGAGAGAGAGAGAGAGAGAGAGCCGAAAGAAAGGAAGAAAGATATGGAATAAGAGAAAGATATTCAATAAGGGAGGCAAGATAAGAGGAGACAGTATGAGAGACTGAAAGAGAAATGAAAGAACGAAAGAGAGAAAGAGAGTGAGACAGCACAGAATGATAGAGTATTAAAATACGAGACAGAATGGTGGTATGACATCACGAATGTATGCACCTTGAAAATACGAGTCCGGTGATATATAACACTTGATAATTACGCCTTTAAATTTTGTAATTATGAAAAAATATTTAAATTTCAAAAATAATTTATTAAAATAATTTTATTATGATATCGCGATCGTATGCGTCTTAAAAAGACTAGTACAGTGATATATAACACTTGATACTTACGCCTTTACATTTTTAATTTAAAATATATGTTAAAATAATTTGTAATATATTTTTTTTAAATTTAATTTTATTGATGAAGGCTAGAAGTGTGAAGCGAGCCCCCCAGCATCTTAAGCTCGGCTCGTTTTTGCCTTTCGGGGGTTCGCTACTACACATTCTGGAACATGGCATTTTTTGAGAGAAAGTCGGGAAATTTTTAGGGAACAATGGGAAATTTGTAGGGGAAAAAAAAGGCATTTTAAGGCACTTTTACTGCTTCTATGAAACAGTCCAACAGCACTTTTTACATATGTCACTATAAGTATTTTGTTATGTGCAACTCATTTTGATTTTAAAAACAACGAAAATACTTGATAAGTGGGACATTCTTTGAGTACATTGAAATTGTTTAGTGTTTGTTCTGTTTATTGTGTTTATTAGTGTTTGTTCTGTGAGACGAAATTGCTGAGATTTTCTTCCCCTGCCTTTTTCTCGACTTGTAGTAATCCAAATAATTAAGGAAATACTGAATTTTAAATTATATTTGTAAATGTAATTTGATGATATATTGTGATTTGCTAGGTATTACGTTGTTTGTATCCTAGCGCAATTTCTTCCTGCCAAGGTGTTTCTCCATACAATATTTGATTATGTTCAGATAACGCCAAAAATACGGTAGAGCATAACATGTCACTACTAAAACAAATTAAAAACAATAATAAAGTGATGATAACACAATATAGCGAAATGTTACTTCGTTCCAATGTAATTGACGCAGATTAACGCGTGGTACATCGTCACGTATTTGTTACACACAAAAGCTACACCATGCAAGATGTTCGTTACTCGAACGTACTTTTCAAGTTACGTGAATAGAATTAAATTGTCACTTTGAAACATGTAAAACAATATATTGCCAGTTTACGTGAACGACTTTCCGGCCTAAGAAATGTTTTGACGTGTGCCCACGTTGACCACTTCTCATTAGTCCGTTTGCCTGCCACTCCAGGTTCCGTAAGGTGTGCTGTCCCAGCGCAAGTGCAGTGCAGTGTGACAAGGAACGACGCAGGTGCACAGCAGAGTGAGCGCGACCACGTGCGCGTGGCGCAGGAATCCGAAGATAGAACCTATGAAATTTCTGTTATTTAATTTGTGCAATTAAAGGGCGAGGTAAGTTTACTCAAGGGGACGCAACTAATAAAGATGCCTGCCATCGCAGCTCTAAAGCCCTCAGTGTGTTCAATGTGTCTTTTTGTGATTTTCTGTAATGTTCATTCACATGTATTTCATCTCCACATCGTCCACACAGTGCAATGTTTTGGTATAATGAATAGTATTCACGGGGTTAATTTTAGGAGCAATATGTAATAGCCGGCACGCAGGGTACGTGTCCGATTTGCAAATGTTGTGTGCAAGGAAGAACTGCAGCGCGGGGTGCCAGCCCGCCAAGCCGACCGGCACACCGCACGGATAATGTCAGTAGTCGTTCGTCTTTGCGAGGGGTGTGCCGCGCTCGGGCAGCCATCGCCATGTAGGACTAATCATTTCACAGCAATAGTTATTTTTGCATACCGGAACTTTTTTCATATCTCAGCTGCCCGAGATTCCACCGCCCCTCTCACCAACCCAGTGCTTGCATCGCTTGGGTAGGCTTAAATTGTACTCAAGTTATTTCATGTGACCACGTGTCTTTTGCACAGTATTACCCGAGCCGACGTGTTCGTAAGCAGCACCAAATGAAAGCTTTTCCCGACGGGAATGTAATCATGTAACTGAATAAATCGCAGCAGTGACGAGTTACCACAGTTTGTTTATTTCCAGTTCGCCGTAAGGCATTTACGGCATCTAGGCATCTAGCGCCAATTTTCTCAAATGGTAACGTACTGTGCAAGAATATTTTAAATGGTCACGAGTCGGTGCAATAAGTAACAGTGCTTCGTATGGGAGTGTGGGGAGCCCAGATATCCACAACATAACAAGTAAGGGAGTTATTCAGTCAGTATTAATTTTATTCTACAAGGAGACAACTACTGCACGTGAAGGATTTGCCATAATCGTCGGCCGAACGACCCTGAAGGACGAGTCCACAGCTGCTCTCCGACTTAACGATATTGTCAACCGGACAATATCTGGCGCCCTGGGTAATTATCTCCACCGAGATTCCAAAACTGTATTCACTACTCCTCACCTAACCAACATCCTTATCCTTGGCACTAGTTGCCACCTTCCGACACCTTGACCAACGTCAATTTACAGCTAACCAAACTGGTTAATTTCAATGTGTATGTTATATGCAGTAATAAATTTTCAAAGATACTATAGGGCCTATGATTTTACAGCCTTGTTATCAACAAGCATGTTTTTTCCCACAATAAACATATGTACTTAGAGATTTGTGTGTTCCAATAGATAAGTGGAAATTTAACAAACTGAAATACTTGAAGTAAGAGTGGGGATTCGAACAAATATAACTCTTTTAATTTCCACACTTTAATAAGTGAGTACCTAACACTTATTTCCTCTATATGCCTTTTGTTAATAACACGCAAGTTCCATTTCCTGATTTACCATAGAATATTAACTTATTTCCATGGTTACTGGTAATTATGTAAATTATAAATTATTTAGAAAAGGTTAATTAAGGGCATGGATAACATGAGAAGTTGGAAAAGGAGGTTCCCAAGGCAACTGGCTCCTGGCTAGGGACACGAGGACACTCCAAAATATTGGTTTTCCCCAATTTCCTAGAAGAAACCATTTTTTAAAACAGAAAACGGTCAAAATGGCCAGAAATGACTACTAGACAGGCAAAATTTTGCGAAATAATCATGTTTTTCGCAGACCTAGACTTCATGATCTTGCATTCCCTCATGATCCCACAGTGTGGTGTTTGACTCAAAGAGGAGGAGAATGTGGCTGGATCAGAACTTCCTGCTCTGTCAATCTGGTAAACGGTCTTGTAAGTGGCAATGCCTAGCAAAATGGCTACCTAGCAAGATTTAGGCCAATTAACTACCTAGCAAAATGGCTGCCAATGCACTGCCTAGCAGAATGGTTGCCAAATCCAAACTTCCAGCTCTGTCAATCCAGTCAGGCATCTTGGAAGTGTCACTGTCTAGCAAAATGGCTACGAATGAACTGCTTAGCAAAATGGTGTCCAATGCAGAACTTCCTGCTGTGTCAATCCGGCCCGCCATCTTGAAAGTGACACTGCCTAGCAAAAAAAATGGTCACCTATGTAAAATGTCCTGCTCTCTCAATCCAGTTTACTATCTTGTAATGACTCCTGAGGTATGTGGAGTCACCCTGGCAGCACCTCCTGCTCTGGCATACCACGCCAAAGCACTGCATAGCGAAATGGCAGAGTGGGGGCAGTTTCACGATCGTGTCCCCAGCCCGAAGCTACTTACCTTTACAGACCAATGTAGGCCGTGCCACCGAGCATTGACAATCGAAATGGCGGCTATGTCACCAGCCCGAAGCCACCCAGCCTTTCAAACCATGTGAGATGCAACTATCAAAATCGTAACATTTGCAAAACCCTCGACAACAAGAAGGGATACAGGCCCAAATATTAACTAAGTCTACTTATAAGCATAGTTGGCTGTAATTTCTGAATGGTTTGATACAACTACTCAATTCATAACATAGGCATCACCCAGGATGATAAGGGTCATAATGTCAAGTATACCTTATGTCTACTTATACACATATTTGGCTGTAATTCCGGTACTGTTTGACATAAAACTATCAAATTCATAACATAGGCATCACCCACAATGTTGAAGGGCTGCAAGGTCTAGTATACCTTTTGTCTGCTTATAAGCATAGTTAGCTGTACTTTTCAAACTGTTTTAGATACAACTACCAAAAATGGTAATATAGACATTGTATTATACACTCGATAGATATTACATGCTAGGAGAAGATCGCATGGGCCTACACACTCAATAAGAAATACAGGGGAGGTGCGGGCATCGTTCCTTATTCCCTTAAGGTTACCAGTCCGATGCCTTGACCACAACTGCAGGAGACGTGTGGGGAGATGAAATAACGTATATACTTCTTCGAGCCATATTCCTATAGTAGCATTGCCGCCGATCTCTTCGTATGGAGTGTCTACAGTAGGTGCTAAAGCTGACATTTGTTATGGCTATGGTATCAATGTCATCATCGACTTTTTCGCATGGACCACCTACAGCAGTGCTGCAATCGATAATTTCATCGAGGTTTCGTTTCTATTACTGTGGTAGTCCCTTCAGTAAAGCTTGCAATGCTCGTCGGCATGATAGAACAGTCTGTACGAAAAGTCCTTTTCGCGCGATGAAGCATCACGACAATGACCACACACAGTTTATGCAAAGTTAATAGAATGAATGAACATAGCGAGAACTGAAAGGGTTTGTCTACTGGGAGTCAACAAGTGATGTCAGCAATACCTCCTGTTATATTGGTGGGTATTCTTTCCACAGAGGATTAAGATGAAACAGATTGCTAAAGATGGAATGAGTGTGGTATAGTCGGTTTGTGCGAAACATGCACTGGCAAGGTGTGCACGTGAATTTGACGAACTTCAAAATAAATATCTGGCATCTCTAAATATTGACGAACGTACAACTCCTACTACAAAGAAAAATAAACTTGATGTTTATGGAGAAGCAAGAAGTGAAGACAGCATTGATGATGGTATGATGATAGTGATGAAGATAATCATTCCACACATTTCATCAACGAGTTTCCTTCGAGAAATTGTGTGAATGAGTACATAAATCCTGAAGACTCCAACGAATCTGTAGATGGACTTAGATATTTGTTTGAGCTTCAAAAATGCGAGGATTACTCGAACATGAAAAATATGGTTTCGATTGTTAGAGAATTTAAGGATTGGGGCTCATATTAAATGATGTGGTGAACTGCTTTCTTCTGAAATCTAACATGGCCGTCGAATGAAGTTGAGATACAAACATTACAACAAATGACAATCGAAAAAAATAAAAGATTGTAGCTTCAGAAATGTATACATAAATGACAAAAAAAAAAAATCATTATGGCAGCCACCAGCAATGTATAAACAAATGATAAAAGAGCGATTGTGTGTTCACCTGCAGCGATGTTCTCTATAGACAGAACAATACGAGTATAGGTAATATCTGTCATTCACTGGGAAGTAAGTGCAAGACATTTGCGAATATTGATACATAGAAAATATCCGTAAGCTATGTGGATATAAATATATTTAGTATCGCTAATGGCTTAGACTTCTATGTCAAAATTTTTATGGCAATTGGAAAAAAGATCCTTTTATCTTCACAGCTTTAAAGTAATGCTATGAGCAATCACTTTGACAGTAGTTAGGGTGTAGGAGATCATATCTGTTTGAAATTGAAGTATGATTCTGTGATAATGTGAAATGGAGTACCGAGCATATTTCTGTATGCACAACTTATTATATATGTGTGTGTGTGTGTGTGTGTGTGTTTGTTTTTACTATAAATCTTTAAGTAACGGCTGAAGGTAAGTATAGAGTGAATGTTTATATGAAGTAGTGATTTCCGATCTTCTACCATGTGATGGAGATGCTAAGCGATTTACTAGAAGCAAGAGACTTGTACGATATAGTTCTGAAATATTTAATTTTAATATTTTTCATACTAGTGTTCGATAGGACTGTTCTGATGGTGTGTGTGATGGGTATCATTAGATTGAGTAATTTTTTCGTAATGAATGGTTCGATGTACAATATATCTTGTGTTTATGGTATTTTAGTTGCGCTGGAAATGCTTGAAGTGCTTGTTTGGCGATTGAAGAGTGAGTGAGCTTCAAACACTACTAGCACCGGGTATGTCGTTGTTTCATCCGATGAATATTCTTCCCTGTATATTACTATGTTTAGTAAAAGTATAAAAGCTCGATGTCTTTAGGTAGTTCAGTCTGCATCAGCATTTATATAAAAACTTTCAATATGTATCCAATATGCGCCAACATGAAAGAAGTAGTTGTGAAAGGAACCCTGAATGCATTAAATATCATTGTGCATGGTGTGGCATACATTTACGAGAAGATTTACATTAGCAAAGCATATAGCAGTGTGTAAAGATAATGCTTCAATGGTAATAATGCCTGTATGTCGTTTCTGTGGACAAACATTTACTTCTTATCGTTATGTTCATGATCGTGAAACGTGAGCATGTTCCAAGAATCCTAGTTAGAAAGTGTATCGATGTACATTATGTTTATGTTTGTTCAAGAAAGAGAGTACATTAAGGATACATGAGAATGTTTACAAATTCTCGTTAACAATACCAACTAGTGATTTGATTGCGTCGTCACCCTCTAGAATGGAAGAAGATACAAAATATCACCACCAGTGTAAATCCTGTGAGAAGGAATTTACTTCGCTGCGCAAATTGAGAAGTCACCAAAAAATACTTGTTTGTTAAATATTGTTAGAAAAAATATTCTTGCGATAAGTGTCAGTCTTTAGCAATCGTATACAATTTGAAAAAACATGTGTTAGCTTGCAGCGAATGTGAATGAGTTGAAAATCTCGCTTGCTTCTGGAAATCACTGTCGATTTTGTTGGAAGATATTCACTTTACATAGTAATATGTATCTTCATATGAGGAGCAATTGTTTAATCATTGAGTTGTACATCGATGTATGATGTGTGTACGATATTTTTTCACCAGGAAGTCTATTTTAGACAAACATTTGTTAAAATGTAAATGAAATGTATCACAACAGTTGCTGTTTTTCATTTTTTTCTGTATAAATTTGTGTGTAATGTGAATTTCTGCATATGTATTGTTTAAGGTTTTTAACGATTTAATAAATATGCGAATGATGTTACTAATGGATTTATTTGTTGTCATTAATGTTTTGTTTGAAAACTGTTGATTATATATATATATATATATATATATATATATATATATATATATATATATATATATATATATATAATATATGAGAAGGTAGGAATATGGCATACCATTTACATTTCCGAAACTAGGGACACTCACAATACACGCATGAAACTAATCGAGCTTGTCTATTGGGACTGATTTGTAATTCTTTAATGTAATTAATTTCTTTGTATTAATTATAAATTGTATTGATTGGAGTTATTGATTGTAAACAGTAAATTATATCAATTTATTGTGATATGTTGAGTCGAGAGAATTTTGTTTGTAGTAGTTGTAAATAAATTTAGGAATTTATAATTAACTCTTTTATTTAAGACCTCCATCCCGTAACGACTTGGTTTAGTCCACTGACCTTGAGAGATAAATTGTAACAATACGTTTGCGGGCTAGTTACTGCGAGGGACTCAGCTCGCCAACCCTGGAAGGAATGCAGAAGAGGGTGGCAAGTGTCACCCCACGCGCGATCCCACGCACCAGGCGGCGACAGAGAGAGATAACGGCCTGTTAACAGTTTACTCTCTAGAGCAAAACCATGTACTCGCCAATTTAAAGGTGTTGCACAAAGTCTTCCTCTGACCCACACTCTTCGCATGCAAAATACTTGCTGTCAGTTTCTAAACTTCTATTATCGTTTTCACTCTCGCCGTCACAGTCACTTTAACTGCTGTCGGCTCTTACACTGATGATACCGTCCACTCTGTTATCCTATTTTTTTTCTACACTTTTTCAATGCCCTTTACAGTCTTGTATAATGACTGATGAAATAGCTGATTCTGTTAAGTTCTGTAAGCATTTGAAGTAATCTAATTAACCGATAATATTTAATTACCTAATATATTTATTATTGCCCATGCTAACTCAATCGCGTTCAGATCGCACATATATGGTGGTATTGTGAGAACCATATGAAAATATGATGCTAATTCTGCATCTATGTTAAATGATTTCTGTCATAATATTTTCATTTCAACAAGTTTTATATGGTCAACTTTGTGCATAGATTGATTACAAGGTACACCTTTCTACTGCAGCCATTATGTCATATAGCAATTCAAACAATATTTTGTTGGTGGTTTATATACACTGTCAGTAAAACATTCAACACCAAGAATGATACATATGATTGAAATGAACTTTATACCACATCTAAGTTTCATAACAATACACAATTAGTATTACAAAACTTTACATGATCTCTGTCCTTGAGAATTCAGTATGGTGTGAAACACCCACATACTGCAATTAGAGCCCTTAAAATGCCTCGCCATGGAATCAGAAGACCTGGATATGTTCCTGCGCAATCACCCTTCACACTGTAGGAGTCCACAGAGCATCAACAGTGGTTGCTGGAGGTTCGTGACGAACAAGTCGCGGACCAACCATATCCCAGATATGTTCGCTGGGTGACATTACAGGCAAACAGTTAGGCCAGAGAAGCAGTAATACCTGTCTGTCATTGAAGAAGGCTTGCACATTCCTCGCCATGTCTTGCTGGTTATTGTCCTGCTGAAACATGGCATGTGGAGTTGCCTGAATGAGGGGCGGTACCTCGAGCTCTGAAACCTTCGTGATGCAGCGGTTGCTTTTCATATTGCCTTCAATACGTAGAAGTTGAAATCGTATATTGTATCAAATTGCACCCCAAACTATCATACGTGGTGTTTGTCCACTATTTCGCTCCACAATACAAGCTGCCAGATTGTGGTCATTACGGCAGCATCTAACATGTATGCGGCCATCGCTGTAGGACAGTTTGAAGTGGGACTCGTCTGAAATCACTACATTTTACCACTCACCACGCCAGCGACAACATTCACATGCCCACTGCAGTCTGAGGCGATTGTGGTTTCTGGATACTGAAAGCCGACACAATGGCATATGTGCGACCAGTCCAGCCCGCAGCAGAAGGCACCGAACCATCGACACAGACAAGTCCTCACCCGTGGCAATACTCAAATGTTGAGCCAATGTTGTGGACGAGGCTGTATGGTCCGTGAATGGCCATGCGGGCAAGATGGTGGTCATCCCATGATGTGGTCACATTGCGTGATCCAATACCTACTCGTCGCTGCGTACGACCCTCTTCTATCCACTGGTGTCATACATGCATCATTATCGTAACAGCATGCTATGTAAGAACCGAAATGTCATGGTATGGAAAACCTGATTCCTGGCGACCGATCATTCTGCGCCGTCTGAACTTTTGTATGCTGATATGGCGCCCTTTGACGTCAACAAAGCATAATGGAACTTGCTTTCACTTTCATTAACGGCTCTTCACTGACTGCTCTTTGTGTAACACGGACATTTCCGGTCTCACAAGAGAGGACGTCGCTGGGACTACGTGTACACCATCTCTTTGCAATCGTAATCACTTATTGCTGGTACATTCTACACATCCTCTGAGTTTGGATTCATTCGGACCAATCTTTCTGGGTGTTGAGATTTTCACAAATAATAGTGTACTTGCATGGAGTGGTAAAGTGCATTAGAAATTACTAAAACGATTTTTTCTGGCAGATCTGGAAGCAGTTTTTGAACGACCCTCTTTTCGATATTTACATGGTTCTTTTGACCATGATAATTACCACTAACAGTTCCAGCAATGTTCAACAGTTTCTCATTGAGAACAAATCCGTTCTTACTCTCATATGTACTACAATGAATCCTTTACCCGCACCGCTATTTACTACATGTACACCAAAATCTTCCGTTTTATCCCAACACTTTGAAAAATTTAATTTGCTATCAAATCATATTTCGTCACAGAAATCTATTTGGCACCAATGTTCATGGAAGTGTCTCATTTTAACAATAGAATCATGTCACCATGAGACAATAGCCACTATCTTTTAAGTATTTTATGACTTGATGCTTTCTCCTCTTGAAACCCATGCTTTTTACTAATTTGGTCAGTAATTTAATTCGTATGGTTGTTGCGACTGGTAATAAATTCGCGATTGGTGGCACTTTTTATTCGCGTACATTAAAATCGTGAACATTGTTTCGAATTAAACGGGCAAGTCAATAGAAATTTCTAGTGTGATATGGCATGCTTGCTCGTTTCTTCCTCTGAGTTTGATCCATTAGGGATTTTGTTTTCCTTGTGTATTATTTTATGGTTTTAACTGCCACACTCGTGCGACCGATTCTTTCAGCACTGATACCTACTACACAATGCAGAGCCCATTAGTAACTAGACACTCCCTCCACTGCCAGTCACTCTTCTCAGGCCGAACCTCTTTTACCCCACAACCACACCACTCATCTAGGGTCAGAGAGACGAGTCCCACACAATAGTTAGGTTCATGGTGATCGTTTGCTGTCCATAGTATTTAAAATTACCTTTTGGTGCTCCTTTAAGATTTAATGTTCTGAGTTAACTTACTCAATGCAGTGACAGTTCGTGAAGTTTATTTACTTTAGTGATTATTATCATTTTTAAAGTGTCTAAGTGTTAGCCTGTGGCTGTGGTGCTGAGCGTGTGCGAAGGCCAAATGAAACTTACTGCCTTTCGCATCACGTCTTTTTAAATGCAAGTATTTACCCGCCCACCCGAAAGTCTCTCTTTTAATAGTCATGGTTTGGAAATTCAATATCGAAAAGAAGATTCAATCGATTGACATACTGCTCGTTTGGAACCAACACAAAAAAAATATGTGGAGATCTGCAATTTTTCTTCATTTATTCTTCAACAAAACACTGAAATGGGATCAGTAATTCTCTAGAAACTACCACAGTTATTATAGTCACTTCTACTAAAATTATAAGTGTATTTGCATATAAAGCAATTGATAAAAAAACGAAATTGGTATATGCACCATTATAGGCTCAATTTTAATCGTGGTCCTTTTAGGATTCGTGTTGTGGAAATTCAAAGAAGATATGAAAGATTACGTGAATTCAAAATTTGACGTTGGCAGCACGTCGTTCAAAGCTGGTATATCGGAAACTGAAAACTGACATGTGGATGGTTGAATGATTCGCAAGGTTTTTGTAATAAGTTTTGAAAAAAAAAAAAAAATCATCATACCATGCTATTTGATTTTTGCTATTACGGAATCGTTGAAATTGAAAGTGCAAATAATTCAATCAAAAAATCGACTTTTTCTAAATTGATGGATATGGTAGAATTCATAAATTATATCCCCAATTGTAATTTGATATTTTACATTTGAGCATGGAGATGAAAAACAAATATTTACACTAATAAAATAATACTGAATATTTAAACTGAACAGCATAAATGTGTACTAGGCAATGCAAGATTGTGATACACTGACTTCCGAAGTCAAATTTAAAATCTTATAATTGTCTCACAGCTTACATTTTTTTTAAACTTGAAGCAAGACACGATTCAGCGAAATTGTCTGGGCCCGCACATCACTCTCGAAAATTAAGATATATATTTTTAACATGTGCAGTAGTATTTTTTAGTTCCTTTTTGGCGCAGGATTCTAGGAGAATGAGCTTGGTGCCATCCGCCAACTCACCTGAAGTCAGGTGGAGGTCGTAGCTGGTGACCTGAGATGACCATGTGACAGATAAAATGACTTGATTCACCACAAAAATCACTTCAGAAAAAAATTATCTTGCCCTAAAATCATTTTTTACCAATAAATTAAAAAAAAAAAATAAAGAAAACAAAACTGTCCCGATCGAGTTCTCAAATGAGCAGAGCGGTTTCGTAGCTCCTCGATGTGAGAGCAAAAAATGTCCTCAGAGGAGCAAGTGGATTCAAGGCTCTTAGCAGAATGAGCCCCTTAATACTCGGAGCAGTAAAAACAGATTTGATGCTCCGAGCCAGGTTCAGCAAATCGGGTGAATCAGCGGTCATGATCCCCTCCCCCAACTAACATCCCACATATACCACCTCCTCACACCTCCAACCACCTCCTCAACACCAATGTATTGCTTCTCCCACTACCGCCCAATCATAAAAATCGTGGAAAATTCTTTAAAAAATTTCAAAACGTTAAAAATATGTTTTAAACAATTTCCAGAAAAAATGATAAAATATCGACGAAATCCTGAGAGTATTATTTTATTATTAAAATTAAAAAAATTAAAGACTTGCATGTAGTGTTTGTCACCTGAATTTCGCTCATTTCAGGAACCAACACTCGTATAAACAGGGGAACTCATAACCCCCCACCCCCTCGCAATATATTCTTACCCTGATAGGGTGACCAGTAGGAGACTGACTTTCGCAAATATTAAATTGAATGTTTAGTCTTCAGGACTCCACCTCACCTCCATATTTCATTGGCTATATGGTCGGTCAGTCTACCGAACCCTCGCACAAATTAATAATTGGTTTTACATAACAAATGATCCATCCAACCATACCAATCAATCGTATCTGTCCATTGGTCACTTTGTTTTGATAACTGTACAGTGCGAGCCAGTTGTGAAGTATTTGGCAGAAACAGTGTGTACGTGTGCTGGAATATTTCCATGTGTAGTGAATTCGATCCTGCAGTTGATCACTTTCGAACTGATTCCCTTGTCCTATGTAAGCACATGGTACGCTATGAGCAGGGCGAAACTCTTGAAAGCATCAGGGCTCAGTATCGGGGATTGGGGGTCGCCATAATATGCATTTTTGAATTGAGCAGGTAATGACAATTTTCAAAGGTCATGTTCATGTCCATGTATGGACAGTTGTCACTATTCAAAAAAATGTTCACATTTTCTATTTGACATGTGTCGAACTGCGAATGGCTCATTCTTACATTGTGCTGTCTTCCAGTAGTAGATAAACATTGGCATGCCTCAATTTCTCAGTAGCAGAGCTGGACTTCACCATCCAATTGACGCACTGTCTTGATGGCAATCCAGGGTATCTCCTGAGAGTGCACGACCTTAAAGCCACATCGATGTTTTTGACATTTCCACATTCTTCAGCATCTTTATACATTCAGTAGTGGTCAGCTGAATGTGAGGCAGCATCCATTCGATAGACTGTAGATTCTGTTCTGATGTCTCCAGATATTTTCCTGTGCCTATGTTGGCATCTGTGTGTGGATTGGTTAGGAGCAGTACCTGTTACTACTTCAAATTGATGATAATATGTCTGTAGTCTTCGGCGAATACTATAACAAAGCTAGAAGAATGCACGCCTCGAATTTCCTCCTGGGTATATAGGACGGCTGTAGTCATATTATATTCTCCAGTCTGACATCTTGATCGCAGACAGCTCGTTCGGGGTGAGTAAGAGGAAGTTTTTTTATCGTGGTTGTTAGCTGACATCTTTTGTCTGGTCGATGTTTCGATATTGACACCAATTAGCAAATACGTGATGTGATAGATAAGGTGGAGATTAACATTGCCGGTGATTGCCAGTATCTTGGTGTTAGACCACTATCCGAACTTTCAATTGTAACTTGTATGGCCCGATCAGGAAGGGCTGGTATGTGTGAAGTTACACTTTCGCTACTCTATATTCAAAAACGACCGGCTTGTTGATGTTTATGTAATCCTCCGTGGCAATCGACATCGAACCCAAAACTTCGAAGGAAAATCTCATTAGCATGTGTTAACACTTTGGTGAACTGCAGTGTACTGATAGCTGGTTTGATGTGGTTCTTGGTAAAATTGCTTCTGGTCGTCATAAATCTTACTCCCATCTTCTCAAATTCATGTGTAGGATGATATATTCGTTTTGAAAGTTCATAAAATTTCCATGCTGGTCAAAGATTTTCACAACCCCTCTTTTGTGCTCTCTTCACGACAACTGGAAGGTTAATGATGCTCTGTGGTGCTGTGACCAGTTTAAAACCTGAAGGGACCATCAGCAAAAACTTGTGCAGCATATTGCTCAGCTTAAGAATCAGGATGTTTATGGGTCGCAACGATTCGTGTGTTGTACCACCTTTGCATATGCATGGCTCGAACCCCAACATCATTTCAATGGACTGCATCTTCGTAAAGTCGGCATCTTCATTGCATTTAACGAAAATCTTCAGAATATTGGAATTTTCATGTAGTTCGAAGTGTGTGTCGGAAAACAGCATACATTAACTGTGCTTTACCATGTTGTCTAGTTCATAAGAGCAAATGTACAATATCACCTCGTGGGAGACGATTAAGCTTACAGTTTTTTCATCTGTGTTCGGTATGGTATTGTAGGTTTGAAAATGACCAAGGCCTATTCACCATTCCCCCTTCAGGTCGAGTCGGGTGGAGGGAAGTGTTCCACACACAGCTCGGAGCTACGAGCCATCAAGGTAAACATCATCAGCATGACTAATGATTTCGTGTTAATGTACAGCCATTTTATTCAGTACTTGTACAAATGAATAAGTAAGCGAAGATGGGAGTATCTGCAGTTTCATGTGTTCAGCATGTGCTTCATCTCGTAATTGTAAGTCAGTTTTGTTCCTTCCAGGTAGCACTGCAGTTCAAGTGGAGGATGCAAATTCCCAAAACTGTCGCACTAATCAGCATATTTTCCACTTTTGACATAATTAACCCAGTTTGTACTGGGTCCAGTTGTCATGCCTAGGTTGATAATGGAAATTTTGTCTCTCTTTGGTTTATGAGGAAAAACTTCTTACATGAACATGCCACCAAAATTTGGTATGTTTAATTTTCATGCAAACTATTCCAAATCCATGTTTGTAAGCAGTCGTTTTGGTAGAGATTCATTAATGCTTCTCTGTGCTGTAGTGCTTTTCCACACTTCTATCTTCTGCTGGTTATGGCCTTAGGTAAATGCCTTGGCCATTTTTTCCCATCGTGATAACTTCTATATTTGCATTGCGCCTTTGGGCCACGGACAACTGTTTCCTTTCGTTCGATGCTGTATTGATGGCTCGGACAATATCACTCATTGCTCTGATTAGTCTCCCGAAGGCTCAGAGTACAGTCAAATCTAATTGCAAAAATCTGTCAGTATATGTAATCTTGGCCTTGCATACTTTTTTCTCTTTGTCACCACGTTTCATTTCAATTGCACCTTCTGCTTGCTCTTTGCACCCGAACGTCTCTTCACTTCGGTCTTCAGAATGTTGTAGATGCCCAACACTACTATTAATTTTCTAAGTAGAGTGTCTGGTGCGCGATGTATTTCGTCGACTCTTTATGCGAGTATCCTGTCTGCCTGGTGCAATGCTTGAGGGTACTTGTAAAAAGAGTAAGTGACTCGAGTTTCTTGCATGCCTCGTCCAGTGCATTGGTGACTGTATCGCCACATGCGACAGTTTTAGCTACATTTGTTCCCGACCAACTTGTATCCGGAAATGTGCAGTTCGAATAGTTTATTGTTCAACAGCATATCTATGATCCCAATTTAAGCTACGGTCTTACCATTTAGAAATTTTAGCAATGAACTGACCTAACAACTTATAAATTTTCTCTCTTTGTACATTTTTATTTCAGTATCATGGAGACCGTCAAGCAGGGTGTTTGTCTTCCCATACAACTTGGTATGGAAGATGCCGAACTCTTGTGTGACACTCGTCATGGCATGTTGTTGCGTGGTACCGTGAAGTGTATCATCATGGGACGACCCAATTGCGGCAAGACATGCATGCTGTTGAGTTTGCTCGAGGAACCAACTAACATTAGTTAAGATAATGTGTACCTGTACTCTAAATCACTCCATCGACCGAAATACCAGTGTCTGGCATGTGAATTGTGGGGGTTATATCACATGCAGTGATGACGAAGTCATTGTGCCACCAAGTGAGGTGCAGGCGAACTTATGGTTAGTCTTCGATGAGACAGCATGCGAGAAGCAGAAGTGCATTCAGTAGTACATTACCATGGGATGTCACACGAATGTGAACTGTGTGCACCTTGACCAGACTAATTCATGCATAACCAAATAACTGTTTCGCGACATTGCGAATGTGTTGATTCTGTTTCACATGGTTGATACGAATTTGCGACACATGTACAACGACCATGTCAACACGGACATGTTATATTTCAAGTGCCTGTGTGCCTTGTGCTGGACAGACAATTATGGATTGTTGGTAATCATATACGACTGGCCTCTATATAATAGCAGGTACAGGTGTGGCTTCGATCAGTTTATCGTCGACCATCGAGAATGAGTTTGAGCACATCGAAATTCGGGCAAAGTAGCCTCAAGCTGTTTCTTGACAAAGACGAAAGTGGAGTTTGTCTTGTACCAAGAAACAATGTAACTTATGATTCTGGTAAAATAATAATTCGAAATGTTGTCTAACCCAAACAATCCAAGGATGATATTAAACATTTCGTCCTCGAAACTGATATTGTTATCTTGGAATTACCTATGGTTTTGTTCGAACAGAACTAATAATTTCGCACTTATTTGTCTGAGCTTGGGGCGAAAATAGATTGTGTGAAACTGGAGATCGTCCGCGATTTGATTGTCATGGACGATCACATAACAAGTGTTCAAAGGCAAATTGCCTGAAGATTGAAATATGTGGCATCAGCAGAAAATTCAGAGAATCTGAAAAGGTTGAAAATTCCATAGGGCATTCATTCATTACCTCGATTTCCCACCTCGCCACGAAAAGGGATGTCGGAAACGCAGCAGGTACATATTGGATGTCTGCAGGGAATGCCTGAAATGGTTTTGAAATCTTTGTCAGAGACTTACGGCTAAATGTATTAAAAAGAGCAACAGTAAAAATTTTTATTCAGTGCGATGTCGGACATAGCTAGCAACCTGCATCGAGCGATGCAGTAGTTCCGTTCGAAGTATTTTATCGCTAAGGGAACCAGACTTTCGCACGACGTTATGAAAGAAGAAATATTTAATCCCATTACTTGCCATTTCTATGTTCTCAGGGAGAGCGATGTAGCACCTGTAGAAGACTGAAATCGACGATACCATTCAAACTACAAAGAAGCAGAAACATAATGTTATACAAACAGATCGATACGATGGAACATATGTGGATTTGCTACACAAAAGAGAATGTTCGGAAGAGAGTCGTCGGACCCAATGCTTTGGTTCGCCAATACATATAATCATACACATCTCGTAATTATGACATGATGTACGGTTTATAGGGGCAACAATAACAACTCTGTCTACCATGTGGGACAACCAAGTAGGCGATACGAGAGAAAATATGTGGACTTTATGTACTTATATTTCCCAAGGAGTCTAGGGAGTATACTGACTATGGCCTATTGGAATACAAGATGTTCCTCGAACTCGTGCATGCATTTTACTATGATAACTATCCCAAGACCGGTGCTCACAAGTATGAAGATAATGAAAAAGTCGACAATCGTGCAGATTTTTTCAGTGGCCTAGCACTGAAAAGTGAGGAAGTTCCTAAGAAGATATACGATGACAAAAATATCGACTAAGTGTTTTTGGACGACCCGAACTAACTCACCGATAGACTACTACTAGTAGCTTCGCAAATATTTCTAAATTACTAGCACCCCAATGAGATTATATACATCGTCGAAGAATTGAAGAAGGGAGGCTACATACGATCAGTCGGTTGGGAACTGTTCATGAACTGCATGAAGCTGTCAGATGAAACTAACATGGTCTGAACATCATGATTTGCGAGATACACGAGCTGTTTTAATACTACCTCGTCGAGATGATACTGTATGCTCGGGTTAACAAGAGCAACAAATTCACGTTGACAGTCGTCGATAAAAAAAGCAAATAGCAAATTTTCCTAGGCCAGGCCGGTCAAATCAAAAAACATTAATGTCACAGAGGCCATGGTAGATGTATTGCGCGAAGAATGCATCCCGACTAATCTGAAACCCGACCAGAGCAAGAAATTCTACAATACCAAGTTCAAGGCTCTGATGAAGAAATATGACATAAATCATTATTTCATGTTCAGAAATTTCAAAGCTTCTATCGTCGAAAGGTTCAGCAGACTCTGAAGGGCAAGATGTGGAGGCATTTCGCTGCGAATGGGCACTAAAGCGGGCTGGAGCTATAGGTGAAACTTGTTAGCTATTGTAGTTCTACCATTCATTCTACCACTCGTATGAAGCCCGAAGACGTCAGTGATGTACCAATGCAAGCTTTAAGCCAACATCGGGTACCTGGTGCATATCTCGAACAGAAAGGCATCTTGGCGAAAGGGAATTGGAGCGCCAAACTCTTTCGTTTGCGATGTATACTGTAGCGGCCAGAGGAGAGCCACACACGAAAGTACATGTTAAGGTGCAATGCACTATAGATATTGAGTGCTTGCGAAACATCATACTGACTTACTGAGGGCGCAGCATATATAAGTCCAGGAATGCTGCCCCCTCCTCTTGCCCGGTCTCACACAGACGCCAGAATGTGAGCATCAAGACATCAAGGCTTGGATGAGCTTTCAGGTACTCTTCTGTGATATTGGTGAGCATACCCCGTGCTAGCGGTTAGGGCGCAAGTCATTCTTCCAGACCCCGTCAAATCCCCCTTAAGAATAATTATTAATAATTGTCAGTTCTAAGGACTTGAGATTATTCCTGTATTGCTATTTAATGGCATCGAACCACTTGTGTATAACTATAAAATGAGTATTGTGTATTTAGAAAACTGTGCAATGTTCTGTAGCATTCCTATTTGCATATATACCTATGTATATATGTTAATAAAGTGTTGTTTTTATGAACCCCGGTTAGTTAATGATTTCATGAGCTACGCCCCTTTCTCATATGTACTTTCTCCCCTTCCCTTGTGTTGAAAATGCCTTAGTTAAATAACTTGGTTCAGTGGTCAGAGTAGAGTTGGAAAGGGGAGACGCTACACTGGTGGAGCCGCGGATTTATTTCCCAACCTCTTTGCAGCCAAGCTCCACCTGTTCCCAGATGACTTCATTATCGTTTCCTTACATATTCTCATTAATATTTTTCTGCCATGCGATACCATTCAGAGTAAGCCACCGTCCCCCATCTGTAACAGATACCCTGCACACCCACGCTGCCAGCTGTTAAGTTTCCTGCGCCTGGGGGACGCGCTGTAAGCAAGCCAGTGTACGGTAGGTCAGTTTGCCACGCACGTGCAGCGACAGCTTACGTAGTACGCCTTGCCAGACCAGCCATAGCGCCCTCCTCACCCCGTCTAGCTCTGCTTCTGCTTTAAATAAATGCGTGTATTTGCTTTTTGTGAATATGGAGCTCTATCCCTGTAATTTTGTAATTTCAGGGTTCTCTCCACCTGTGTTGAGTGTGTTTTTCGGAGAGCTCCTATATACCTTACCCTTGTAGCATTAAGTAATTTTAAGTTTCCACAAATGTGCGCAGTGTTAATTGTTCCACGCCCAAGAGAAGAAACAAGGTAACCATGTCAGCAGAATTGAACCGACATTGCTAGCCTATACACTGGAATATGGTCACTATGACTGCTTTCGGACAGTTTGTGGGCATCATGGATGCTGGGGATTTTCATTATAAGGCACATGAGTGTTTTATTCGCAGTCCTTAGCCATGTACCACGAGAGTGGTGCACTCGCCCCCCCCCCCTTTAATATGTAGTATAGTTATATAGAGAGTTTGTTATGATAGTGTAAGATATTGGTGCCTTACGAAGTTCATGGGGACCTAATTGTATACCTCTTTTTATACCTCTTTTATTGATTTCGCTACCATGATTGCACTAGTGTTGAAGTCCTTCGAATAACTGTTCAAGTAGACTGTGTAACTAATCAAGTTATTGCAGTGTGCATTTCAATGGCAGTAGTTTAAGAAAATAATGTAATTATATTAATGTACTTAGAAATGTAAAGAAATTCGCACATGCCCCTTCGATGATTAAAGAAAAATTGGGCATTGTTTCTAAAGATATACATAACAGTAAGAAGTATGACTCCGCTTATGTCACTATATCACAATGTGCGTTCATGTTGTATGAGTAAGTTAAGATAATAGAATAAGGTATTGCATTAGGAACTCTATTGTCATTCGTTTTGTTATATTTGCCAACAAGTCCGGGATCCTGAAGTAACATACTGTTCACATATATTAAATAGAGGGAGCTCTCTAGGTGATTTAATAAGCATTCCTAAGATGGCATTTAGAGTTATGCACTGTGTGACCGGCGCAGTGTAGGACGAGAAAACTGCAACATATAATTTATATTAATTTCTCCTCAACTACTTCAGTAAGGATTCATTGCCACCATTTTATTGTTGTAAGATTTCCTTTGATATGTGATGGCGGCAATATTGGTTTATTGTGAGAACAAGGAGAAACGAAATATAGTGGTGCAGTTATGGAGAATATACTACACTGCATATCCCACGTAAAAAGTAAGATATACCCCACACACGAGTACTTGCGCCAGAGTGCATCCCGGCCTCCTGGACATAGTCTGCTGCTTCGCCCTCCTTTCGTTGCACACGCGCTGCATTCCCTGGGCCCGCCTCAACCCCCCCCCCCCCAATTCCATTGTGACACTTGTTAAGCGCAGTGTCTTGCATTGACACACAGAAGCCAGTGCGCGAGGCGCCTCCTTCCCATGTCAGCTAAAATCAATTGTACTGCAACACCTCACTTCACTTCATGTATCACGTTTACATGCATTACATTTTCTTCTTTAGCTCTAAGCCTTTAAATATTTGTAATTACGAATTACCCATCATCTTATAGATTTCATTATATATGATATTAATCAATATTTTTCCTGGCACCTTATCGTCTCATTCCCCCGTCCCTCCACTCATTGCGAGCCTTGAAAGGGAGGACGATCCCGCCAGGCAATTTCCCCCCTTTTTCCCCTGCTGGCCTGAAAGGAGCTTCAGGCAGCGGGGGCCTCAACCTTTTTATTGTGGGGTTGGTACTTACGACACAATAATGTCGCTTGGTAGCGTACACGAGTGCACTGACCGTTTCTGACCTCAGTGAAGGCAAGCCATGAGTGCAGTTTTCATTGTTCTGTGTTGTATTCCTGTGTTAGCGCGAGGCAAGGGTTGCTTTCGCACATTACCCATTCATGTGAACCCCTCTCATTTTCTCGACTTCCCGTCTTCATATCATCTACATCCCCATGTGCCCAGCCATTATGTTATATTTCATTGCACCCTGTTACTTTATGTTGAATTATCTATAATGATTTAAATTAATGTTGATAAGTATTATAATTTCATGTCCCTTGTTATTATACATCTCTAATGACGAGCACACAGAGGGTTGTTACATTGATACCATAGGTTCCTCAATTGATTTTACATAAGTATAAGTCAGCATCACGATGTCTATTCAACGAACAGATAATTATAATTGCATTCACACTCATTCCGTACTTTGATGTTCCCTATATGTCATTTTTGCTAATGTTCGGTGACTTCCGCTAGGTTCTTTAATACGTCACGGAATGTGTTCTCAGCATCTGTCTCTAAGTTTCAGACACCCAAAGAGCAAACCCGAATTCCGAGCTGTGATCCCGTGACAGCCAGCAGTGACCACAGCGAGGGTTGACAGCTGCATTCCTGCTGAGCGTTCGAGCGACTCTCTTCTGTCCACTTCCAGTACCAGACTTACCAACCCCTCTTCTAGCTTCTCGTCGTTCCCGTAGCAGCACGCGACGTCCGTCGTGCCGGCCGCCATGGTTGGCTGCACTGCACAGGAGCAGAGCTGCTTCGTGCAGGTGCCTGGCGTTGCCAGGGCAAAGGATGATGCATGCTGTGCTGCCTGCAGGGAGTGGGGGTACTTTTCCCCGCCCACTCCGTCATGCCGCCATTGCAACTTAGTATTTTGTTTTTCTCCACAGCTGAGCTTTACCCCCCCCCACCCCCCTGGTGCCAATATCGTTATATGTATCTGCTCCTAATAAACAGTTACAATTAATTGTTTTGCTCGTTATTGTGGAGAATTACACCATTTTTGTTTACGCTGCTTGTCCCTTAGACCGCAAGGTCTACACGTATTATTTCGCATGATAGTGGTAACTTTTATTTTGTTTTCCAATGAATCATGATATATTAATTGTGGTTACTTAACAGTCACTGACTGGTTGTGTGTGAGGATTCTAAATATTGTTTGTGGTATTTTCCCGAAATGACATAGTCTTTATTTATGACATCAAGACGAACATATAACAAAATAAATAAAACAACCAATGAGAATCGGAAAAAAAAAGAAAAAGGAAGTAAAACTATGACAAGTATCCTTGTATAGCTACATGCCACATGTTCAATTCGTACTTGTTATTATTGCGTTCCTGCATATCTGCTCTTTGTGCTCTCTCTCTCTCTCTCTCTCTCTCTCTCTCTCTCTATATATATATATATATATATATATATATATATATATATATATATATATATATATATATATATATATATATATATATACACACGTGCACGCACACACACACACACACTGGCTTTTACTCCTCCCAATGGAGTGTTACAATTATGTGTTTTTATACTGTGGGTACTTCTAGTATTTTCACTTAGGCCTACAGGCCAGTGTTTCTTATTACTTATGAGATATTGTCATATGCCCCATGGCATTTTGTCTTCCAATTATTCAGTTAACACTCCTGCTTTGGGTGCAGAGATGTGTCTTGCTCTATTGCCTTTACCTTATACAGAACTCCATGTGTTCTGTGAATATAGTGATATATTCTCCCTAGTTTGTAAGGAGTACGCCACCCTTTTTATTATCCCTGTCCCATATCTGCAGATTTTATTATGTTCTTTTGTATGCATAATATTCAATAAAATGTTTATGACAAAAATAAAACACAACCTACCGCTAGCTAGTAAGTTGTTTGTATTTATGTTTTAGTGTATAAGTTAACTTTGCTATTCTGAACATGCAATGTTTTTTACAATTGTCCGTAATAACGTATGTGTCGTTTGTTTTGTTAATATCGTCTTCGGGTCTTATGTTATATTTCTTGCCACCGTGGAAATATTTATTCAATTTACCCACTTTAGGTGGCATTCCCTCCCTACTTCTCTCAGCAGTGATGGATACTTATGACAACATTCAGTGCAGTGAACTTTCCAAAATCCAAGATAGTGTCCCATCCAGATAGTGCTTTCACGATATTCCGTGTCTCTTCACGAACTTACACTCCTGTGTGTTTATGTTATCGTATGTGTGTACAGAGTGAAATAGAGATATATGGACTTTCAGCACAAAGCAGGGATGCCCCATCCAGAAACTTTCTTACCATGGCATCTGCGCCTATCCGTGTCAATTTTATTTTTTCAAATGTTTTCTGTTTAACCTCACAGTGTTTCGTTTTTATACGAGGCATACATATATATGCATATATATTACCTCCACCTAAGTTACAAATGACATTACATGTGTATATCAATTCAGAGTTTAATTTTCCAATATCTGTTCATTCAACCTATTGTATCACTACCTGTTGTAGCTAGAATTAATTATCCCACCACTCACGTATGTATTTTACGAGCCTAATCACTGCACACTATTATTTTCACTATTGTGTATAATAATATTTTCAAAACACGCCACGTGTGTTGCATTCGAGGTTCTTGTTCGCCTCTATAAATGAACAGATAAAAGCGCCAAGCCGTTAAGCCTATTTTGAGAAGTTGAGATCCTGAGATAGTTTTTCAGTCGATGAAGAGTTGAGAATGACCTTTTAGCAGTAGCAGCAACCAGTGGTACCAACTATTGCTACACCATATCCTTCCATACAATGTGTGACACCATATGCGGCGAGCAACTTTGTGACACCACCTTTCAGAGAACAGATGTGAGAAGATGGAAGGGAAAATGAAACCATTGCACCCATCACTACAACATAACGACCAAGGCCGATTGTAATGATGGCCCCAGTAAATTTCCCGACTTTGCCAACATTTGCCGTCACACCAACGGAGGATCTGACTACCTTCGTGAATGATTGCATAGTGAGGCTTTCCAGATATAGCACATGTGAGGAAGAGTGGGCAAATTGTATCGGAGAGCCACTCCAAGGAGAAGCACGCTCTCTTAATCATTATGGAATGCAGAAGGGGGAGGGGATTTCTCAAGTCCTTTCAGTATCATTTTCGGGGTGTGTTCACGTCACTCCAAGCACAAAGCAAGCTCACATTAGAAGAGCAAGAACCCAATTAGTCCTTGACTACATTCATAACGTGCAAGATATGCTTGGTGCTGCAGTTTCACCCTTATCTGCCGGAACGCAAAGTGCTTAAAATCAGGGCGGAAGCAGCTGGCCCAGAATACCATGTTACATTAATTCTACTCCTTTATAGGATGCTGTAGGAACTCATGCAAGCCACCATCATCCTGGAACAGAATCCGTGCCAACCGTGCTGTAATCCGGGACCAGTATGATGGTGCCATGAGCAACCGAGCAGAATCGGGAAAGAACAGAGTACCGAACAACGTGGTCAATACCAGAAATCTTTCGGAAAACATCGGGACAAATCCACCGAAACCATCCGGAACTGATAATCAGGCGAAATTGGACAAAGTTCCACATATGGAAATTCGCAAAGTGAAAGTGCGGGAAATGAAAATGCAAGTTCAAGTTGGGATAAAAGTCAACCACCATCATGAGCATGTTGTTATTGTGAAGGAGAAGTTTTCTACTGGCATAATCAATTCAGCAACGACCCGCATTTGAAGCTATCGCAAAACAACAACGAGCAGCAGGGTAATTGGAAGCGGCGGTGACGGAAATGGATGCTTCTGACAACCCAGTCCCGCAACAATGTAAACAACAAAGATTGACACCACAACAAAACCTTGTCAACCAGGTTAGTACCACAAAGGCAAAATTCATTCGCATTCTTGTCACAGTAAATGGTCGTCATTGTCATGCATTGGTTCATACAATGGCTTCATATAACTTCATTCAGTCTTATTTTGTGAGTGAAACCTATGTTTGTGCCTACTAATCACATAATCAGGCTAGCCACGAATCAACATAGCATCAAAACGATAGGGCATGCAGTAGTCATTGTGCGTGTGCGGGATATCAAAACATCCACCACTGACATAATTTCGCCGGATATTAGGGAGGATGCCATTCTCGGTATAACGTAGCTAAAGAAACAGAATACCATAGTAGAATCTGTGGTATGAAGAATTCACTTCGGTGCGAAAGAGCAGCATACAGTCTATAATTTAGATCGGGGCCCACAAGATATTGCCTCCACAGTTCTCCTTGGGGAAATTGATAACGACATACCGCCAGAATATCAGTCTGCTTTCCAATTACTGTTGGACGAGTGTTGGGACATTTTCGCCATCCATGACACCTTGCGTCACACCACTGTGGCAGAACATGTAATACCGTTTGAAAAAGGAAGGCGTATCCGCACTCTGCCGTGGAGTTACTTGCCACACCAGCCAAAAATAACCCATCAGCAAATCCAGAAAATGTTGGGAGAAGGGTAATGGACCAATTGCGGGAGGCATGGCTTAAGAGCTTCCAGCATTTGCGGCTAGAATTCGCCACGGTTTGTGGGACAGTTTCGTAAACAATGGCTGAAAACATATGGCTTCGGGGTTACAAATGGTCCAAATCGCTGTTAATTATTAAGAATTTTACAATTTATGTTGGACTGATATACATGGGCAGTGAAGGAAGTGAGAGATTAAACTGAGAAGGCTATAGTTTGTTTGTTTCCTCATATCTTAAAGAAGTGTATGCAGTAGAAACAGAAGATGGCGGTACCATAGTGAAAGCTTCGTGCTATCCACGTCAAAGAAAAAACAGTGGTCTCCAGACCGTTTACTATAAAGTTAAAACATCGGACACAACTTTAGAAGTAACGGATTCGTACTGCACTTGGAAGATTTCATTGGTGAAGATTTCATTGGTGGAAATTTATTTATTTACAGATTTGGAAACTGTATTCATCTCATGGGTCTATTTTATCTAATAAATCAGTGTTGCTGTAGTGGGCTGAGGGAGTTACCAGTAGATCTGACTTTCGCAAGTATCGAACAACGGTGGCACAAACCACGTGGAGACAAAATAAACCCAGAGCCCATCATGGAATGCATATTTGCCAAACCGAAGGCGAAAAGGAAGAGGAAATATTGACCTGCTCTATAGCCAGAGTAAAACCACACTACATACCAGAATCGAAAGAAGTAGGTGAAATGCATGCCAAACTGAAGGAAACTAATACAGATTTGCCATTTTCATACCTATTAGAATGCTATAAGAATGATAGTATGTGTGCAACACCATTAGGCCATGTTCCTTCAAACAGTTGTATTGCTTATCAGGTAGTAAATACAGACATTATAAATTTATGTATAAGTAGTAGCATTAAAAATCTTAAGAAAATGTCCTGGTCTTCCTGGAAAGAACATAAACTGTGGCACACAACTCTGTGACAAAGTTTGTCACTTAAATTTAGGTGTAACAAGAAAACAAGCTGTTAACATAGAAAAATTATCTCTAAGCCAATCAAGTTCACAGGAATGGCATTCTCAAGGGAGATCAAGGTTAACTGCTTCTAGGTTTGGTAAGGTATGCCCCAGAAAAAAATCCTTAACTGATAAATTTTTAGCGAATTTGCATGTTACAAAAAATTGTCATATGTGAGTGCAGTCGCCTATGGTCAGAAGCAGGAAGCAAAGGATAGAATGATATACTCAAACTTAAATGACAAACATGTGCCTGTTTTTTTTTTATGTGGACTTGTTATTGACCCAGGATTGCCAGTTTAAAGCTGTTCACCTGATGGCAAGGTTGTTGACCGCACAGAACACCCAATGTATGGCTTGTTGGAGATTAGATGTCCAAAATCTATAATAAATCTTACACTTCAGGACACTTGTAGTGACACAAAATTTTGTTGTACACAGCTGAATGGTTCTCTGCATCTCAAAAGAAATCATAAATACCATTTCCAAGTCCAAGGACAGCTGTACATAACAGGTGTGATTTTGTTGTGTTTAATGGGAAAGAAGTTTGGGTGGAAAGAATTAGAAAAAATAATGAATTTTGTAAAGAGATGGCGTGGAAAATATGTTTTATATTGACCATTTTGCCCCATTTCTATGTAAGAAACTCTCCACTGGCTATCAATAAGAAAGTGTTCTTGGACCAGTGTATATATATATATATATATATATATATATATATATATATATATATATATAATATATATATATGTGAATAAAATTTATCTTAAAATACATATAGTTGTTTTCAGTAAACAATGCAATTTTATTCGTAACTTTAGTTCACTGAGGCAGGTCATAATTTTTTGAATATAACTGTGCCTACATAGTCCAATTTTTTTTCCTGGCATTTACACAAACAGTTTTAACAGTAATAAATTCTCTCAATTGTTTATTCTACAGTGCAATTATGAAAAATATGCTAATCATATTACATCTTGGGTATGTTTGCTATTATTTTAGTGAGATATTTTTGAGTGTATTTCAGACAAATTATAGTGCCAATCAAAATTCTTCCAATCATGGGTTTGAATGTCAGAATAATTTTTGTGTCAAAGTATATATTTCATTCACTTTTTTGTCATTAATTAGGTAAATACCGAGCTTACAAGGATTCATTTCATAAAACCTTGTGCTTAATTTTCAGTCCAAGAAACATGTCAACATCTCTGAAAAAATAGTGAAACTATGTTTCATGTTGTGCACATGTATCACTCATGTTGCTGAAGTGAATGTTACACAGCCAATGTAAAAATATGCATGTAATATTTGGTACAGGAGTTAACAAAATTAAAGATAGGATCATATTAATGAAGCCAGTAAATAATATTTATTTACAAAGAAAACATACTGTGAACTATGATTTTTCTTCAGATATGTGGTATCATAATGTCTAATGAGTTTCAGTTAACAGCATAAATGTTTGAATTTAGTACGTGCATTTATTTATTCATTTTCATAGCAACCCCAAACAAGGATATCTGATTAACAAGAATATTAGCTTCTAATTTCCAATTACTATTATAGTTTTGTTACAATGATACACAATGCAAACTGTTTTATGTGAAAGAACGACAATACCACCTGCTGCATTATTTACACTGGTACTGGTGAATTATTAAAAGAAATAAAATGTTTACAACATGTTGTTAAGGAATTCTACATTTTACAATATGCAAAATATTTTCACGTATGAGTGGAAAACTACATTATTGCTAATAATACTAAAAATATACATATTTTAAGGCTATTTTTGGCGATATTCTAATTTGTTGAGCTTTTTCCTTTTGGTAACTACCCTGAAATTACACGGAAGACAACACACTGTCCATATCTGATTGATATGTGGAAGCAGAGTAACAGGAACAGTTGATATTTATTTAATTATTTTGAAAGATTTTATCTTACTTATAGTGCGTTCTATTGTTACTCTAACAGTGGCTATTTTCTTTGTTACCATAACTTCTTCCTCTGAGAACTGACACTTCGATGAAGCCATGGAGGGTATGTTAATTTTCAAGCCAAGTGATTCAATCTCACTGTTATTGTTAAAACCTGTATCATACATTATCCCATCACCCTTATTGACTTTACCAACTGTAATTTTTTGTTTTGGAATTTCACAGAAGCCACTTGACCGAATCATTTGTTTGACAGATATATTACCTGTGTATAACTGTGATACAAAAATTCCTCCACCATTAGGGTCACATCCTACTAATCCTTTTCCCTTAAAACTAATAAGGATGAAAATTCTGTTTTTATTTCAGTTACATCAAGGATGATAAGACTATTAGGGAACAAGTTTGTGAATCATACAGGTGCATTTCTCAAGATTATATTCCTGTGGGGCAAAATATCAATTGAACCAAGCCTATAAAATAAATAGCTGATCCATTCTGAAAACACAGTGCCAACTGTGGTTTGTGACAGATTAAACCTCGCAGACCAGACAAAGAAATCCAAACTTTGTCTCAGCTTACACAGAACCATGAAAACTTTTTTTCGACCAGTTTAGACTGTAACCTTCCTGTTGTTTTTAAATTAACAGGATTAATTCAATTTGGAATAACAAACTCCAAAAACGTATTTAAAACATGAACACTCCTAAAACATGTATAGTAACTCAGCACTTTTGCATTATTTTTACACTGAGTTACAGAAAAAATTTGGGTAACAGAGCTTATTTCTAAAGTGCTTGCAGCTTCAATGAGAACTGAAATGGTTTTATGTAGTTGTTCAATTTCTTTTAGCTTGAGATCTAGAGTTGATTCCAATACCAGTTTTTCTCTTTCTAAATTTTGCACTCGTACTTGAAGCTCTTCAGTCTCGTCTGCTGTTCTTTTTAACTCACATGCAGCTAGTAGACAATCAAGGCCAGATGTGCTTTGTTGTGGTAGTTCCAGAGAAGGTTGAGAGCTTTATGTACTTTCTTGATGTGTTGATATTGTGTCCTGAAAAAATGTATAAAGTAAATGTAACTGATGGCGTCCATTTTTACAGAACTGATTAGGAACTTAATGGCATGAACCAAGCTGTATGGCTGTGAGATCAATTTCAGTACATAGTATTTCTTAGGTTTATTGCACTCCTTTGTAAAATATTTTCATGTCAAGGCTGTGAGATTTGGATCAAATTTGAATTCTAAATACCATGGTCATAATCTCTGCTTGCTTTAGTTACATAATTTTTTGCTTTACCAAAGGAAGGAAGAATTAAACTAATTGTTTCCATATTTCGTAAAATAACTGTAATAAGTATACAGCGAAAAATTAGTGTTTACTCTGACAGAAAAATATTAAAATTTAGTGAACGTTAGACTATATATACCAATGAGGTTAAAGATATTCGTCACTTTTAGTAGATGATAAAACCGATTACAAATATTAATTTTCCTTTTCAAATACATGCTGTTGTGTGGAACTTGAAAACTTACATGAGTAATTTTCAATAATGAAAAACTTTGTTTGAAAAAAAAAATTACTCTTATGCAAAGCATAATTTTTACTAGTAAGGCCATTTTACGTTTAGTGTGCATCAGCTCATTAGCCTACAAAAACTTTCTCCCGCACTGAGGTATTTAACATAGGTCTACGCAGTAATGAAACAGGTATGTCAAGAGGCGTTATGATACAAATAGTTGCTTAGGGTAATAAAATATTTAACTGTGTTGATTATTATGTTGCCTGTAAACAAAGTAAATTACTTACTATAATTCCTGTTCGTTTGAGAATGCAGTATCATCAACTTGGCTCTTGTAACTTAGTTTACGTCCCGGAAGTTTGTTCTTTCGGGGCGATGTTTTTCGGAATTGCATTAGGTTTTAAAATGTTTTGCCCTGAATGCCTTTACATGAAACTGTTTTCTGTAAAATGTGACGAGCAAACACACATCATGTTGCTTAGTTTCTTGCTGTGCCTATCATGGCATATTTAATGAAGCCATTGTTTGCCGATATTTACGTCCTTTGGAAGGAATAAAAATATATCCCTTTCATCGTAGCTTTCTTTTTACATTGCGGCACTATACAGTGCTACACCTTATTTGTTAGATACCATAAATCATTAATATATTCAACAGAGTTCAATACCATAAATCATTAATATATTCAAAGAGTTCATCAGCATCCTAACTGCACTTCTAGCTCTTGTCCCACAAACAACTGTGCGTGGCAGTGGTGGGCGGAGCTAAGCATCAGAAGAGGCGGAGTGGCCAACTTGTCCATTGAACTGACAAATAGCCAGTACAACTCGGCGATAACTCTATCACCAAAGAAAGACAGTATCTGGAGGTTCTATGTGGACATCAGGCTGCTTAATCGGATAATGCATAATCCACTCCCGCCATACATCAGCGTGAAAGACGCCCTGAGTTCACTTGGCCAGCCGAAATACTTACCTCACAGGACTTGAAAAATGGGCATTGGCAAGCCCCCATAAAATTATACAGACTGTGAGGAAACAGCTTTTACGGCCCCAGACGGACGACAGTTTCAATTTTGCGCGATGGCATTAAGACTGAAATGTGCCTCCGCAACTTTCCAGTCGATGATGGTCAGAATAATGAACAGCCACACTTGCATACCTAGACGATATAATTGTATGATCCACCAACCGGGAGAAGCAACACCTGTCTGTTGTGTTGGAATGACTACCCATAAATGATCTAACCTGTGCAACGGGAAAATTTCACATAGGGAAAACAGCCTCGATTCCCTGGGAAATGTAGTGAATGAAATAAGAAACAAACCAAACCCGAAACAACTGTGGTTAATAGCGGACTATCCACCACCGCACACTCGAAAACCATTAAGATTTTTTGTGTTGATTAATTGGCTGAGAGAGCACATACAAAGTTTCGCAGTAATAACAGCACCACTGACGGTCTTACTTTTACCTCAACATTGTTTCTAATGGATCAGTAATGCAGAAAACGTGTTCGAGAAAATTAAGGAAAAATTCCAATCCGGCCCTGTATTTGCTAGATATGATGCAAGCTAACATTTGTACCTGCAAATGGATGCAAGTCAAGAAGGCCTAGGAGCTGTCTTTTATCAGTATGACGAAACTGGAAATCGACAGGTCATCGATTTTGCTAGCGACAAGCTTGGCACAACAGAGTTCCACTATGACATCAATGAACGAGAATACCTAGAGGTCGTGTGAGCCGTAAAGAAATACAGACTGTACCTAGAGTACCGACAGTTCACCTTCTGCACTGATAATAGGTGTTTAGTATGGCTCCACAGTATGCGCAAAGCACACAGACATTTGACATGATGGACATTACTGTTGCAAGCATATGAATTTGCCGTAGAACATGTACCAAGAAAGGAGAACCAACTGGCAGACGACGCAGAATGAGATGACATACTGCCCCCAGTGATGCAAGATGCATTCCAAGAAATCAGTGTATGACAGTTTGAAGTGGAAAGTAATGTCGTCGTCGTTCATGAACTTTACAGCGAGGTGGAACACGCACACCAGGGATGCACATTGACTAAAAAAAAAAAAATGCATCTGCACAACAAGGCATAGAAAATTGGCACATCATAGACGAACAGTTAGAGATGTGTTTGCTAACTGACTTCACTAAATGGCAACTGTTTATCCCCACGTGTGTGAGAGAAAAACTGCTAGCTTATTCTCATAGTGGCAACATTGTGGGCATCCAGGATACAACCAGACAGTGCGAAATGTGCGCGAATATTTTTTCTGGCCTGGTCTGACAAAAGACGCATGTTTATTTGTACAGCACTGTGTCATGTGTAATCTGTTTAAAGCAAGATGGACAGATGAAAGAAAGCAACAACAGCAATGGGCCCCACAAAAGCCCTTCAAAACATTGTGTCTCGCCTAATGAGACCTCACCCCAGGATTGCCAAGAGGAAGCATTTCACAGTAGTGATAAATGATAATGTTTCTAAGTGGGTGGATGAATATCCAATAAGTTGTGCAGGCACTGTAAATAACCAAGGTGTTAAGTGATGGCTTCTTTGCAAGGTGGTACCATCTGACGGATAATGGGTCACAATTTACTGGAAGGAAAGGGGGAGACCTTTGGACCCAGTGGAAGATAAAGCATCTTAAGATAGCCAACTGCCATCCTAGGGTATACTTCACAGAGCATCGCAACAAAGAATTAAAAGTTAAGCTGTGACTCCGTGTGGGCGATCAATACGCCATGTGGGCAGACCACCTGCCAGTCGCCCTATATATCCTTGGTCGACGTGTGAACACTGCCCCCAGGACGATACCAGCAGATGTCCTACTAGGGCACAATCTGCATTTGCAAGGCCAGGCACAGTGCCCACAGATGAGAGAAAGCAGTGAGCTGCCCAATAGCGATACACAGAGGAGGCAAAGATGGCAATGACTGTGTGACATATGTCACCACCAAGAGCAGTATAGGGCAAATGGCTGCAAACAACAATGTAGCCACTCCAATTTTAGCAGCAGGACAGATGGTTTACATGTAGACTCACCCACAATCCACCGACCTCAAGGACTTTTGCGCAGGGTTTGCAGCCAAGTGTAGTGGGCCACAGATGATCATCAGAAGCCATGTATTGTCCACCTACTCAGTCCAGCTTGGACAGAGAAGGGTCAGGGTGCATCGGTACAATATCCAGCTCGCGCCAGATGACGTCGCCGATGAAGTTGCGCTCGACAACCAACATCTCCACGATGGCAACAGCACTTCCGAGCACCTCAAGCAGCAGGAGGAGAAGCATGTACACCAGCACCTCCCGCAGGAGGGTCTACAATGGACCAAAAACTTTGCGACGAGGAGGAAGTACCACCCTTGACGAGTCGGGGTGGTGACACCTCTGCCGAGCAACCTGGTGTGGGTACTGAGGAGGATGGTACACCAGTACCTCGCAGCAACACGCCACCAGCTTCCGCAGAAGGCCCAGAGTCGCCCAGCAAACCAGCATACTGTAGGGAGTCCCGTCAGCCGACCCAGGTCTTGTTGATTGTGTAGGCCCTACAAGTGCTCCCCCACAACTACCAGTGCCCACACAGGCACCAGCAGTTTCGGTGATGAATCAACCTGCTGACATCACGACGCCCGACGTCGTTATGCCAACGTTATCCGAGACAACCATCTTCCCGATGTTGCCTGCACCAGGTGACAACCTGAGTCCCCCTGCCACAATGTCGATGGCATCAGGGTAGGTCTCGGGAATGAGCACCAAGAAATGGACGTCTTCGGCAGGTTTACATCAAGTGTGCCATCACCGGCTGGGGGACCACCAGCAAATGATCAATCCCTTCTGGTCGCTACCAGCCTGGGTCGCACCCGGCGACAGCGTGATTGATGTAACACATACAGTGGAGCAGAAGCAAGCAGTGATGGCGAAAGCGGGAGTGACGAGTCGGCCAGCTTGTTCCGTTGCCACCGAACACATCAGCAGAGACAGACACCGCCAGCATGCATTATGTGCAGGGGCATTCAAACAGTAGTAAGCCATTATCTGCATCAGCATCAATAGCCACCACATCAACTTGCACCTCACGCAGTGTGCCTGTACTTCCTGCGGCCGAGACAGTGGGGGAAGCAACTCATCTACGGCAGGTAGTATCACAAAAAATAGTTCCCGCATGGCATGCTAACCCCCACCACATGGTTAAGGCACCAAACTGGAATGAGAAGTGGCATCCAGAACACACGAGAGCAAGGCTGCAGTTCATTCGCACTCCGGCGGCCAGCAACTTTTGCGTGCCAATCATCTTAACTTCAATAGTTTAATGCAATACCGGAACTGTTTCGTTTTTTTTTTGCCGCTGGAGATACCTGGCCTCCTCCCCTATGGTTTTGCATTGCCCAGCAGAGCATGACAATTTCATAATAATAATTTTCATGTCTTTGCGCCATATTGGTTCTGTGTAGCCTTCGCCGGCAAGCTGTGCCCGGCACCCATGTAAACTGCTTCCAGTAGAGAAGCATTAGTTATCATAACAAATATATGTGTGGAATGAACTCCGAGCATTTTGTTTATGCATGTAGCCACAAGGCTTTTTAGGGCACGGGCCCTTACAACCCCGTTTCAGTGTCATGTAAGATGCAAGTGTTCATGTAATTATACTAATCTAATCTGTGTGTGTTTGCAACCCCTCGGATATGTGTATAGTAAATTTCCACAAGTAATGATGGTGTGTAACCCACCATAAATGGTTACTGTGTATAACGCAACACAATTATCCTACAGCATCTTCATGAGGGAATTCTCAGCAGCCACAGGAAAATTATGTCCTGGGTGAATGGCCCATGTTCCAGAGATCGACAGTGTCTGCTCTACAAGAACTTCATGGCACCACTGTAATGATGGATGCCTGGTGACTACCGGGTAACATCATCATCAATCAATCCTTACCTGAAACCTCACCACCCCTCAAATACACCTTCACCCTCCATGGCCAAATCAGACATCATCACAGTGTAACTATTACACACAACCAATCAGATAAGTAAATTTCTCAGCAAAAGAATTTAGTGTTTTATTTGTCTATTTGCCAGGGATACTTTGGTTACTGCCCCTTACCGTAGAGTACAGAGGGAGGTATAGAAGGGTATCTTCCATGTTGGAAAGAGGGCCACTGTAGTGCCCCTAGTGGGTGTGAACTTTAACTAAATCGAAAGGAGCGCGATTTGAACAGCATAGTATGGCAGGAATTTCAAAATTGTAGTACCGAATTCTAACTTTTCCGCAATTTCAATTTTGAACAGCAAGTTGGATTAAATGAGACTGTAAACAAAGGTGTGTATGCATTATATAATATATATGCATAATACGATATATAATACTATATATATATATATATATATATATATATATATATATATATATATATATATATATATACATACATTGTACTATATATATACATAATGTGATATATATGCATTATATATACAGATACATAATATGCTAATATGTATATATTATATGCTATATATAATGTAAACATAATATGCTATATATATTGTAAACATAATATACACCGAATAAATAAAATCATAATTACTGCTCAAGTGGCACAGAAAAGTTTGATGCACATGATCATAGATTGTTTATGTAAACTACTCTTTAAATGTTTGTGTTTGCAAAGAAAATGCCAGACGATAAAATACCAAGAGAAGTCTTTCATCCCGATTCAATGATGGTTCGAAGGGAGGGCTGTATGTAGCACACAACAGATTAGAGGTTATGAAAATTTATATGGCAACAAATGGTTCATTTGAAGTAATAATTAAAAAGAAAAGTTGAATACTATACTGAGTTATCTGCTTTACATTGCTTGACAAAAGTACATTATGCATGAAGGGCTGGGAGACATCAGAAGGTTTGCATTAAAAAAAAAAAATTTTCCAAGCAGTAATTTCACAAACATTTATGTTTTTTATATATCATTAAAGTAAATGAGAGACATTCTAATTTGCCATAGCAATATACACAACTGCAAACAAACAAGGAAATACCTGCCATTGCAAACAGAACTGCTGGTAAATTTTGTAACACTGAGAAAAAAAATCAGAAATAATTTTTTTTTTATGTACACATTTTTACTTAGGTTAATTTTATTCTGAAGCCTATAAACGAGTAAAACAAAATTGCGAGCATTGCCTAGCCTCTCAAAATCAGAGGAAGCCTGTACTTAAATAAATTTTTACTTAAAGGATGCTGCAGAATTGAGACCAATGTTGCACAAATGTTGTGTTATTCAACTCTGCCAGGGTACTCGCACAGAACTGAAAAACTTGTGTAACTACACTACAATACACCAGCAGCACTATGTATAGTTAGAATAAATAAACCTTACTACTTAAAGAAATGAATTGTAATTACATACCCCACTGAGAAAGAAGTTTCGCCATCGAAGACAAGCACTGACTGAATACTTGACTGCAGTTTTTGACCTTAATTTTTTTTAATCTTTTCAAGTACCACATGTTCTTGATTAAGTTTTGGGCATGAACGTAGATCATCTCGATGATGTTGGCTATCTATTTCATAAATGGTCACAACATGCTTCCATGAAGCCACTTGCTGGCCTTTCTCCCAACCAAAAAGTACATCTTTGGTCAGTAGGTTGTTGCGTATCCCTTTTAAAAGGGGAGTGGGATCAATTGAAGCAGTAATTTCTTCACTATTTATTACCATTCCAAAGTAACGGTTTTCAATTCCCCTCTCTTTCTGCATCTGTTTCATTTGTTTCTTTGAGAAGATAATTTTCAGCAGCCTGGTTTGAGGACCCTTGGTCGCAAACAGTAGCCACAATTTTTAGGCCAGTCTCCTGAATAACTGTAACAATATCTTTCATGCAACAGTTGTTTCCATCGTTTCCTGATACCACATATCATACAAACTAATGCATGGTCTGCGAACACTGTTTTCCATTGTCCATTTCCAAAATCTTGAAAGCCTTCTATAACATCAAGATTCTCATCATATCGAATGTCACTTCATCAAAAATAAGACTACAATACCTGTCCTTTGGATGACGTTTTCCCACAGTCCTTTATAAGTGCTGCATAACATTTGCATTAACACCAGGATCAAAATTAGGGCTTCCCAAAACTTTGGTCATTGTTCGTTTTGACAGCAAAGCAAAGTACTTTGATAAAAGTACTATGCTTTGATAGTGAAAGAGCAAGCAGTTTGACATCAAAATATAACCTTCTCCCTTTTGGAGTCACTTTTTGTGATTTTAGTTGTGACAAGAAGAAGCGATAAGTCACATCATTAACCTTGCTAGCAATGTTGTTAAATAATGTTGTACTTGAAAATTTTTCAGCAAGTCTTACTATCGTCTTGTAGCTCTTCACTTTCTTTGTCAATAAAGACTTATAGCACAGTAGTTTAATGGCCTCTGTATACAGCTTACGAACTTTAGGCATAAGTTCTTTCTGCCTGGTAACTTTGGGACCTTTCAACAAAGACTTTCAAGCTTTGGGTTCAACATCTGAAACAGAGAGATAAAATAAACTAAACACATGATTAAAGTAGTCCTGCTTTTATAAATGAATCACATTACAATGGTACATTACAAAAACAGTTGAATTGCAAATTCATATGAAACAATTAATATGCACTATGCTTGTAAACTTCTAACTTCAATGATAACTATCACCATTATAATGGCCAGTTCCCCCTACACTACATAAACTAACTCCTTAGTATGGGACACTTAGGTTTAAGGGGAACAGTCCCCACCATATCGAATTTTGTGCCACAATTAACATTACACATATGTATTTGAATACTTTTAAGACATTGACAGAGCATTAGGGTACAGCCTTGTGCACTTAAGTCTGCACTATTTAGACTACTGTTATTTGAATCATTTCTGCAATAACCAGCAAAAAAGAACACTTTACACATCCTGGCGACTACTAGTTAAATATTACTAAAGATAGTGGAAGTGTAGCAATGTCATAAAGCCCGAGAAGATATTATGTGAGTTGTGTGTAAGGAAGAATTAATTCCCTTACAACTTAAGGAAGTTATGTTGGAAAGTCAATAATTCCAAGATGGTAGAGCCTGATACCCCAAAGTCACACAAGAAATCAGTGTTTCATCATTAAGATATTCCAATCTGTTAAGTTGCATTGCTTGGTTATTTAAATCGGGGAAAAAAAATTAATTTCTCCATGCGACGCGAAAAATTACACACCATCAGCATTTCTGGACACATTGAGGTTATGTCATCGCAGTATCGGTAGCGTATTGACAAGGTACATAGCCAAGGATACAAAAAGAATTGTGCAGCAGGTTGTGAAAACTGTTTGCTTTAACTGTTATTTAATTTCATTGAATGTATTATTTTTTAAATCAAGCCACAAATATGTATACATTATCCTTATAATTTTAATAATATTGGGTAAATATAACCATACACAAACACACCATTCTGGTGTTCACTTTGTACACAGTCGGCGAACAATTTTGTTACGTAAAATTACTATCGTACATATTTCCGTATGCACAGTGTGACAATCACTCATACCTTTGATTTTTATTTTACAGTATATACATTTCAAACGCCAGACAAAACCGACAAAATGTTAGTCTAATATACATGCGAGAGGTAAACATGTGACAATAAGTGGTGCTTTCATTGACTAAGGTCAGAAACTAGCAGGGAAAATTACACCATTTCAATTAGCGGAAAATAGCAGGCCAACTCACAACGTTGCACTTAGGCAGCTGTATTTCCAGTAGGAGAGTCCGTCCAGTAGCAAACAAGGCTCCTCGCATAAAATCTCATTAGAAAAATTGTTCAGGGTGTGACGGGCTTTACAGCAGGACTTACTGTATTTATAGTCCATTCACGGCTTCTTCTGCCTTTTTGAATAAAACCTTTGAAAAATCACCCTAGGCTTAACTTATCAACCTGTTTTTTTTCGATAACTTGTATTCCAATTGTGTGACTTTCTCAGCGTTTCTGTGATTTGAGTGTTTGGCACAACCTGAGTAAATTATTAAGCCCAGCCAGAAAAATTTAAATAATGAAATAAACTGAAAAACAGTAAGTACCATTGCATAGAAATATAAGTGGAAAGAAAATTAGGGTAGGCCTAATTGCATCTTTCTCCTCCACTATCTGTTAAGTTTGTCAGAGCTACGTACAAAAATCAAGGGACACGAGTTGCGCGATTTAATTTCCTGTCTTTTTCATTGGACACGTTTCTCCTTCGTTTTAATATTTATTTCAACTAAGGCCGTCCTTGTAACGAAATAACCCAAGACATGTCAATAGCAAGAGATTAAATAATACTGTTCTTTCCAGCAAAGTTATAACAGGGGTAAAGAGAGATACAGCAAAATATTAATGAGTATTATGGCGAATTCAACATGGTTTTCATAGTCACATGTTTCACCTCACTCTGTTGGCTCCGATTGTGAAGACGATGACTGTGTTGGTCCTCTGAACTCGTTAAAGGAGCTGTTGGGAGGTGCAAAACATTCCACTGTCAGTCCTGAACCACCACTGTATCTTCAAGCTCCTTGTGTGGAAAATCCTCCCCCAGAAACGACTTTCTCGCGTGCCACAAAAGTTTATATTACTGGTTACCTTGCAAGGAAAGTTCTTAAAAAACTCAAAGGTTGCATTAGATGCAGGAAAGAACTGGTAAGCGACTGTAGTCTTCCCAAAAATGAAATTATTATTGCAAGGTCGTACTCAGCCAAATCATTATCTCACCCCCATACAACATTTTCCAAAACATTTAATGCCATAGTAAATGTTGTTTTTTCGGAGCTACCAAAAATGTGCTACGAGGCAGGTATTCGGAAAAAAATTATGGGTAAGTTTTGTACATCTGATTCAAGCAAAGGCTTATGTTCTCTCCATAATCTCCGTGAGTGTATGGCAGACATTGTGGTGAGATTTTATGTACATCAGTGGTGCAACAACATCAATCGAATTTTGAAGGGAAAAGTCATTCCAAAAATTATAATAGATCCTGTCAAAAGAGGAGCGTATAACAAGTATTTGAAATCTCGATATAGGAAAAATAATAAATAGTAATGTGTCAGGTTATTGTTGTAGTGAGTTGGGCATATGGATGTGAATGACATGTTATGTACATGGATTTTCTGAGTGTGTTATATGGAAACATGTGTATAAGGAAGCCTGTCATATTAAAAAAACATTTTCTTTCCTTCAGAAATCTTTTGGTTTACATGTGTTCTGCAATTGTTAAAAGTATTTGAATTGTCACTGTATATAATATTAACATTGATACTGTGTATAATATGTAAATATAAAAATACTGCCATAGTCAGTAGTGACGTGCTATTTTGTGACTAGTATAATTTTTAATGATACAGTTATCACAACGGTAGATATTGTGCGGCTTTGTTTATGTTCTTTGTGTAACTTTGTAATTTGCTTAACATTTCTAATCCACTGTTAGCATTTTAATATTTCATTACACAAGATAAATAAATTTAAGATATTTTTTCAGTTATTGCAATGACTACCATTTTGTAGTTGTTTATGTACTGAGTGTATGAAAATGTACAATTTACAAAGCATTTAAATTACATTTTTGAAATTTATTGGAATATGTACAAAATGTCTTTGTAATGTAGTAAAATAGAATGTTTAATGCAAAATCTGAACATAAAAATATATTCATCTCTATAAAAATTGCTTTATTTGATTATGATTATTAAATTTAATCATAATGAAAACAGGTTAGGTACTATTTCATTCATTTTTATAGTGGAATGTGAGATGAAATTTTGTTGATGTGTGTAAAATGTAATATTAAAAAAAAAAATTGTAAATGTGACTTATTAACTATTGTGTTTTCTCAAGTAGTTTTGTGTCTCAAATTGTTGGACACGCCAAGTTTCAATATTCAATTAACATGCTTCCAGTATTTATGAAATACATTTACATAAACTATATTTTTTTTATTTAGTAGTTTTACATAATGCGAAATCCAAGTAACAACATTTGTGCAAAGTGTTCTTGGCACCAAGATGTAACAGAATGTTTAAGCTAGTACTTTCATATTTCATGTGTCAGTTATGGTTTACAAGTTTAATTGTTGATAATGTTTTTCTCTGCGTTGGCATAAAGATGATATTGCTGCACCAGCTCATTCGTGGTTATTTGTTGGTCATATATATATATATATATATATATATATATATATATATAATAGTAAGGTGGAACAATTACATTGCCAGTTTTCATGTGTATCGCATCCCAAAATGTTTCATCTATCAAAACTTTCTTATAATACTGAAATGTGCCGAGGGTTTTGCATTTTCTTAAATCATTCCTTTTTCTCTAAATTTTTTCAAGTAAATGCTCTTTCTACTTTCATAGTACTACTGTGTAATGACAACTTTCCAAGTATACCATTCTGTTAATGAAGGTGCTTTTATATTTGCAATTATTCATACAATTTTCCTTTTTGTAGTTTTCAAAAGTATGTAGAGTGATTTTTATATGTAACATACGAGAAATGCTGTAGTGTACGTATTACTGTTTTTAATGTTAATTCATTGAGTTTACATCAGTCTTAGAAAACCAAGATAATGTGCTAGGATTTTAAATCCTTGGCATGGTTTAATATGTGAGACATTGCGTTAGATAAACCTTTTTTTGTAATGGTCGACCACCAGAGATACTGGTGTGTGTGTGTGTGTGGATAGGGTTACGTTACACTGTCCTGCACAGAAAGGCTTAAGGCGACAGGGTTTTCTGATTGTAGTGGGTTCGGAACCATTTGGATACAGACACACTGCTCAGTTATAAATGTGAACCATGCTGGGGGTGGGATTGAATCCACGACCCTAGCCAAATGGGCATACCAAGTAAACGTTTGTGACCATGACAGTAGTAAATCGCCAACAACATACAGGATCTCCCCTCTCCAATTTTAACTGATTGAAGTGCACATTCGGTCAAATACTCGTCCAACAGTCTTGCATGTCTAGTCAGTTTGTTTTGCAATGTTTACACAATTGTATAGATTTTTTAGTTTTTATGTTTTTGTACTAGCTCTGTATTTCGGAATATCTTGCATTAAAATGGGATGTGTTCAATGACAATAACCAAATTTTGTACTAGAGCTACCTTGATTGAGAATTCCGTTTGTGGTATTCACTGCACGATAATCTTGCACTATGTAAGAGCTGCTAAGGCTAATTCCCTCTATTAGAATTATATGTACACACAGACTCCTACATTACATTAAGCGACTTAATGTGATGTTTAAGTTAGGCTTTCTACACAGCTTTGCCTGTTGATTACCCTCCTTGTGCAATATGTCAGTAACCTAAACTATAATAAGTACCTAAATAATAAAAGATGAAATACGTTAAATTTGCTGTGCATAGGGTTATTTAAATGTAATTGTACGATTTCATGTTTCATTTACTCAAAAGTGATTGAGAGGAACTGATGTTTTCTCCAACTCAGAATTTTAGCTTTGGCATTCAACAGATTTGTAAACCATACACTGTGACACTAAATCAGCATTGCAGAAACACTAGGCATGGTTGGTAACTAAATGAATTACGTATTGAGAAAAGGTGTTTGGCAATTTCAAAATTGCCTTTGACAACTCAGATGCATAGGATGTCCGAATTCCAGGCAATGTACCTTTGCGCCTCTCTTTTAATTTTATTGTGTATTGTCAACCTTGTTACATGGAAGGGACAGTAATTTTACTCTTTGGGCCTCTACATGAAAAAAATAAGTTTAGGGAAAACAGCCAGATACTCCACATTTCAACCCTCTACTTGTGGTGCATAACTGTAACCATAAATGTAATATTTCTTGTTTTACTTAGCTGGTTCCATCTCCAGCCCGGAGGGGGCCACTGTGGTAGAGCGGTTAGCCTGCTCGCCTCTTACCAAGGCGATCCGGGTTCAATCCCTGGGTCACTCCGGATCCTCGCATGTGGGAATCGTGCCGGACAATGTTGTCGGTTGGTGGGTTTTCTCTGTGAACTCCCATTACCCTCCCCTTCATTTCAGCGCTGCTTCATGCATCAATCACCTTCATCGGCGCTGTGGACACCTATGTTAAGAGCCGCCCAACTCTCCCCACTCTACTCCGGAATTTGATTTGACCTGTCATTGGTACGTAGTCATGAAAGTGATTTTGCTGGTAACCCAATACAGTCCATTTAAATTTCAACACAAAATTTAGTTCCATTTGATCCTTTGTAAACTACGCTAAAGGAGGTTCAATAGTAAAAAAATTACACACATCAAGGAAACGTGTAGTCATATGGAATCTTCACATTTTCTATTGTTGTGATTGTTATAACAAATGCAAATATGACAGACATGAGAACGAATTTTTCAGTATTGTAAATGTGAAATGCTGGTGCAGGTAAGCTATGTTAAGGTAGCAAATCAACTATTCATTATTCTTATTAATTACATGCTGTGTCCATTCCCCACATGATACAGTTACTAATGTAGCATACATATGCTTGAGGAGTACCGATGCTTTTATTTTTGTTTTGAAAACCCTGCTTAAGATCTACTTCTATGGACTTTGTGTATTCTTCCGCCTTATGCAAAATTAACATTGCTATGGGCCGGTTTCATCACTTTATTCATGCATCAGTCTAGTGCAACTGTGAAATTATTACAAAAGAATATATTTTGCAAATCTGTCCATTTTTATGCTTTGATGCATTTAAAAAAAAAAACAGAAAGTGAAAGATAATTTAAATGATAACAAATGGTTACATGGCACTTTTTATTCTATATTAATGTATTGAACTATGTTTCCATTCATCGTTACCAACTTTATTGGCGCATGTCATTCGGTTCTCCTGTTAAAATATATATAAGCAGGTAGAGTTAGTGACTTTTTCCTAAGGTGGATTGCAAAAGTGCTTACTTTATCCTCAACAACCCTTACTTATAATTTACTGGGTGTAATTGCGATAATCAGTACAATAATATATACAAGGAAAACAACATAAAATTTTCTTATACTGTACCTATACTGTACTGTTGAAACCATGGTTGCAAAAAAATCACGCGGTTACGAAGTGTGTTATAGCTTGATTTGTAAAATGCAAAGAATACAAATTTTTGAGACCAAGTACTACACCATTCATCAACAAATATAATCCGACATATTCATGGTAGTATTTGCCCGCAATAATTCGAAACTCTTTGGCGGATTCTAAATGTATCAGGTAATGTATTTATGCAAATTTGGTTTATAAAATAAATTAAGCACAAGAAGGCCTTACTGCTATTGTTATGTTTGCCAGGAATGCCAATCTGAAAATTGTGAAATGTTCCTCACGATTCCAAGGAACATAACCGTTCATACACATTTGATCAAAATCTTCAAATATCTACAATGACAAGACAAAACCATAAAGAATTAAATAATATTATAGCAACATAAAATAAAATACAATGTTAACATAACAAATTTTAGAATTGCAAAGTTTCCTTTAGTATACGAACGCTTACAGCTCTGCTACACAGGAGAGAACTGAACTGTACAGACAAACTTTGGTACGTGTTTCCTAATCGATATATATATATATCGATTAGGAAACACGTATATATATATATATATATATATATATATATATATATAATATATTATATATATAATATATATATATATATGAAAACCTTCTGATGTCAAACTGTCTGGAGGGGAGGGAGGGGAATGAAATGTTGTAACATGATTAGTTGTTGAAAGCTTGAGAGGGGAGGGGGGTAGAAGAGAGCCGATTCCAACACATTCTGGTGAATATTGGTACCGAGATTCGGACCCACATTGCCTCAAAATATCCAAAAGGTTGTCACTTGTCAAAAAAATTAAAACTTCTTATTATATATGTTTTGTTTTAACTTTGTCAGTTATTGTACCGAGCAACACATTGTTAGACTTAAATTTCTTTCGAAATTGTTTCCATAAACTTTTCGTTTCCCTTTAATTGTTCTATCATTACCTCCACTACAGAGTCGTGCTCGCAAATTATTGTAAGAAAGTCTCGCATAAATGAATAACTAGGTAAATTAACTTTGAGAATATTTTCAAACACCGATCTCATTAGATATATGCACTCTGATGTTTTAATTTTTTTTTTGCGCTCATCGTTCGAAGACCAAAGGCGATGAAATAACCATAGACGATTGCCACCTTCTGGTAGTGGTCGTTTTACCTACAGAAAATGAACGGGAACATTCGTTGATTGAAATCGTCTAATGGTAGTTTTTCGTTGATGGTTTCGATTAGGAGCTGTAAATAATTTATGTTTCTATCAAACAGATTTGTGCACAAAACGTGTACTTGGTCTGCTGTAATTGACTCTTTGGCCCGAGGTCCGAATAGTTTCTGGTAAATGCCATTGCAGCATCGGTAAAAGAATTTGTGTACGTTTAGCGTGGATGATTCGCTGTCGTCGCGTCCGAGCAGAGGTGAAATGTAAAGCTCAAAGACGGTATCGAGTTTGAAGGCTTTTTCAAAATCTTGAACAACATATTGCATATAACATCTTCCGATCCCGGTGTATTTTGTGCTTCGGGACTCACGGGTAAATCGTTTTGCTTTTGCACCTCTATGCGTGAATGCTTGGCAAGCCGAACACTAGGCACAAACCCATCATTGGAACAAACAATATATGCAATAGCCATCTTACCTGATCAAATTCAGCCATGCAGAATCGGAAAATTAATTTGATCAGGGAAACCATGTTTACTTGATTGGGATTTTCCACGAACCTAAATACATCTCGAGTAAAGTCTTTGATAATTTTCGGTGATTTATTCGTCGGGTAACTCGAAAAAATTTGGTTTTGTTGATTGATTATAGCGGAATTATCGCACATCCATTTTGGAAGAATTTTAATCTTAACGTAAAACATTTTTCGTAGAATTGTTTAGATCTTGAATTATGGATAAAATGGAATCGATTTTGAGTTTCGGGTTGAGTTTCAACAGATCTTCGTAGTTGATTATACCATCGACTAGAAACAAGTTGATTTTGACAGTTTTTATAAACGCTTTTAAATTGTACGTGAAAATGATATTGACATTTAAAAGTTTATATTCTCAAATATCCAACAGTATAAGGTATTCATAGCTCAATTTATCGTATTTTTTACTTGCTGTGTTTGAATAGACTGGTTCGTTCAAAGCGTAAAATTTATAAAAATCATTCAAGGCAATGTCGATAGTAGTAGCTGTGTCCCATTATTTATTTGCTCTTATACATACATCTCGCATAGTTAAATTTGTAGTATTCTTTTATAAACTCGATGTTTAGTAAAATAAAAAATAAAAATAAATAATGTGGCCGAGTGGAGAGAGATCTTTTATTTGAAGAGAGTTTTTTTGTTTTTATAGGGATATTCAAACACGAATCTCAATTAAGACCGTCCCGTCGCCATAGACGAAAAAATTAAATTGGAAATACGAAGGGACACCTTTTGAATTAATAATTCGTGAATGGCGGCCATCTTGCATCTAGTGGCAGGTAATTGTTTGCCACAAAATTCATTTCAAGATTGGCCATTGTAGCGTAATATTAAATTGTAATGACTACATACCGACCGAATATTCCCCATTTAGCGCAATTAAACAGTTTTTCAACCATCCAGTGATATGTTTTTACTGTCGTCGACGACTCGTGATATATTAGAGTAGTTTTAAAAAATTCGTACTGTAACAAAAACGTGATATTCTTTCTAAGTTACCTGTAGCGCTCTAGTAATTGATCTTTGGATGAGAAATTGTATCTGGACTTGACTGTATCTTCTGCCAGTAAGGGTAAAAGCGAATCGTCGAAAACATTTTTGATATATAAATGAGAAATTAAACTCGAATATTACATATTTTTCACACACAGAGCATATCACTTACCGGTTTGTAATGAATGATCATTTAATAGTTGCTGAACGTATTTATCCGATATTTTTCTAAAAGGAAACAATTTGTTTAGAAAAATTGTAGTTTTAAATTTATTGTCTGTAACTAGCGAAGATCCGTATATTCCCGGCACTAGAAATATAATTTTACTAGACATTATTTTACAAACACACAATCATGAGTAATGAGTTTTAAAAAAAATGTTTAAATACTTACATGTACCTGCTATTGAAATAATGCATAGATACTTACATGTAGTTGCAGTATCGTGATCCACACAGAATACATAATCCTTTTTTTTTTCTGCCTTATATATCGATGAAAAATATAATAAATAATTTGCATGCAATGGTGTAAAAAAGTAGTGATAATGTTCTCACCGTAATGAGAAGAAATAAAGTGGGCGAGTTAAAATGACGGAATTCGGAGCAGAGGTAGGCGTGGCGATGACGTTGACATCACGTGTGACGACGATGGAAGGGTGAAATTGGAGAAGGGTAATGGGAAGAGGGGATAAGCATGCAGATTGGGTGAGGAACAAGATTTTTTAAGAAAAGACAAGAGTGGGGAGAGAGGTCACACTCCAAATATGGCAATGAAATTAATCAAGCATGCTAATTGGGTGAGGAAATAGTTTTTTTTAAGACAAGAGTGAGGAGAGAGGGAATGAGGTCACTCTCCAAATATGGTGATGAAATAAACCAATTGTGCTGATTGGGTGGAGAAAAAAGGTGCAGTATTGACATCACGTGTGACGATGGAAGGAGAAGTAGGTGAATGAACCCATTGATCCAGACAGTTACGGGTCTTCCTCAGTGTAACATAAGATCACCATAGAACCACTTAGGTAATTGTTCTGTGTTGTGTATCGTAATGGGAAAACCACAAAACAATTCAGTGAGTACTATAAAGTACCCATTCTAATTGATTACTTTGCAGTATAGTGCCATTTCACGTATCCTGCAAAGTTCTGTTTAGTGTATACAAATTCGGCACTATTGTTCCGTATCGCGTATCCAAACAATATTTTTTCGCAAATTTTCTCTCGCGAATCGCAAGATGGTGTGTGCGGGATGTAAAATCACAATGCCAGGCAAGTAATTCATTCCACGCCAGACATAACCACGTTTCTCATCGAACACGATTTTTTCAAATCGATGATACGGTGTGAAAATTCCGGGGAAGATGAAGCAAAATTGGTGGAAAACAGGGGCTTGTTTTACTGGTGCCGACGGTGAATAGAGGACGATACTAAATGCAACTTTAAAATGTTGGCGAGACAGGGCAGTTTCGTGGGATATTCAAACTTGTCTCCGGGCAAGATAATCGAGTTGTGTTTTCTGTGGTGCCTGATCAAATACCCTCGACAGCAGACTATAGTGTACGAACTTTTGTGCTTGGGAAAGACCATCGTCGCCTGGTCAATTTTCTGCTGCCAAATGTGCATAGACTGGGTATTGATGTACAGGAAATGCATCAGCGGGGCGGGCACAGTGATCGAGATCGACGAGTCGGAATTGGGCAATTGCAAGAACTGCAAAGGACGTAGAGTTCATGTCCAGTGGGTTTTCGGGGGAGTGCAGTGGGACGATCCGACGAAATCCTTTCTTGTGCCGGTGGAAAAGAGAAACGCACCGACCCTGACCAAAATCATTTATGAGTGGATTGCTCTGGGCACGATGATAATTTCATACTGCTGGCGAGGTTACAGCAACTTGAATATTCACGGCTACTGTCACATGCAGGTGAATCACAGAAGTGATTCACCCGAAACACTCTAAAGATTAAGAGGGGTGAGACACTGAGGGTGCATACTCAAAACATTGAGCAAGTTGGTGTTCTGTACGATACAGCATTCCCTGCTTTGGCGGACCGAAAAAATCTTGGGTGGCTACCTGACGGAATACGTCTGGAAAAAGAATCGACGGTACAGAGAACGACTGCACGCTTTGCTGATTCATGCCGCCGACATGTACCATCGTAATCGGCGCAGAGGGGATGACGGTGAAGGCTATCCCAATTTCGACAGGTATCTGTTTGTTATGGTTGTTCTTAATTTACAGGCACAAGCGAGGTTGAGTTGCTTTTGCAGTTACAGTTTAAATCAATATTTGAATGGCATGTTACGTGTTTTAATTTACAGGGGTGTGTGAGACTGTGCAGCTGTTTGAATTAAATTACAGATGTGAGTGTGAATGAAATGCCATTTGATTCAAGTTTAAATTAATATTTAATCGAGTAGCTGTTTGATTTAATTTAAAAATAATGTTTAATTGAGTTGCTGTTTGATACAAGTTTAAATTAATATTTTATTGAGTTGCTGTTTGATACAAATTAAAATCAATGTTTAATTAGTTGCTGTTTAATTCAAGTTAAAAAAAATTTGTGTTTGACTGAGTTGCTGTTTGATTCAAGTTAAAGTTAATTTTTGATTGAATTGCTGTTTGATTAAAATTGAATTTAATGTTTAATTGAGTTGTTGTTTGATTTTATTTACAGGTGCAAATGAGACAGTGTAGCTGTTTGTTTCCTTAAAAAAACAATGTTTGATTGACATGCTGTTGTTTTGGTTTAAAAAAAATGTTTGCATGACTTGCGGTTTGTTTTGGTTTTAAAAATGTTTGAATGACTTGTTGTTTGTTTTGGTTTAAAAAAAGTTTGAATGATGTGTTGTTTGTGTAAACATTCATTAGCAATCTGGAAAAAAGTCTAAAATAATCGAGTAGATCATGATGGGTCGCCTGGCAATGATGGATTTACTTACATCTGTTGCATCCCCCGAACTTGGATCTACCGGTTTCAATTATTGAAGTTAATTGATTTTATAAAAAATTTACATTCATTCGAAATCCTAAAAATGCAAAGCAAGGTCGTGTCTGTCATAACTGGTTCGTCCAGCGGCAGATGCAATTGCATACACTGTTGCTTTCGTGGACTTTGTACCTGCGAGTTTGGAGTGTTGAGGTAATTTATAAAAAAAAAAGTGATCGGGTATATAAAACTTTAAAAACTGTATGGTTTAATTGATAAAAAATTGAATAGTTAATTGTATGCTGTTTTACCGTACCTTTTTAGTGATGGTCTGCATGTGAATCTTTATATAATAAATGGTTAAAATTATAGAAAAAATGTTAATAATTATTAAATATAATCTTTAAAATAAATTATATATATATATATATATATATATATATATATATATATATATATATATAATATATATATATCGCGAATCTCTTGTATTTAAACAGGGACGAGAAAAAGGCAAAAAAATATTTAATTATTGGATATGGAATTTTTTAACCATTGGATGCGTAATACAGTGGTTTTTTCTTTTGGTGATTTAGATACGCAATACGGAACAATCACCTTACTAGAAATTGAAAGTGGAACCACAGCCCGGCACTACCAAATGTTATCTAAAACACTCAAGTATGCCGAGCTACTATAGTTCTTACATGTAAAATAACTCATTACACGCCACTGATTTAAGGAGACAATGAAACAATTCGGCCTAGTGTATCGATAGACTAAATATAAGGTAGGCCGCTTATTTGTCTTCTGCTCATGTACCCAACATTCACCTTAAACAAAGGAACACAACGGCTAAAGTTACATGGCCAACAGTGATGAACGTGTTTGTTTACATCTTAATTTTAAAATGACAAACACTATTATATAAATAAAATAGTTTTACCATTTTAAATATAATCAAACCACACTACAAATTGATAAGACAAAGTATGAATATATCTCATATTATTTGTTTACAAATCAGTTTTCTAACCTAAAATAGAGACTGTGCCGATTTCGCTAGACATATGACAGAAAACCAGTCAATGTTGGGACATGGAGACTGGTGTGCATAGCCAGCGATATCGGTCTACCTCATCTTTAGTCTATGAGCGTACCGCTTATCCATAACAGATATTCTCAATAACAGGTATCTGCAACACATATCGACTGGTTACAGGAATAGGTACAGACTGTTACTGAGAAATACTGGTTTAGCTCATAAACTAAAGATGAGGTGGACCGATCTCGCGCTAACTGTGCGCAATCAATCTCCATGTCCCAACAATGAACTACGTTTCTGCTTACACATCTAGCAAAAATGCCAGGCATAACAGAACTTTGCACTATTATGACGATGTCACCTCATCGCGGGGTGATCACAGGAGGAGCCACTAGGTGAACGGCCCCCACCCTAGATGAATCTCTCATCCTCTGAATCCCTTCAGAACTCTACAAGTATTCCAAATTCTGGTGTCTTAAGTCAAACCTTCCTTCTCCCTGCTCCTTAGACTACGGCAGTCCATCATATGGTTAGAGTGCAACATTCTTGACCCCAAGAACGTGGCAAGATGGACAAATAGTCCGCAGATAAAAAAAAAACTCCCAAAGGAAACAAATTCCTCGTAAAAGCAGAGAAAATTTGAAAAACCTTAAATAAACACGACGTTTAAAACTTGATGAGATCTTACAACCAGGGAATTCATGAGTATTTTCAAGAGTATTTATTTGATTTTTTTCTGTTACCCTTTTTCCATAAATATTGCAATTAATACATCTTGCCATATTTCATTTCAAACACAACTATTAATAAGCACCAAAGTGCTGATATTGAACAAATATTAAAATAGTAAATGGTTTTGCCAAAGGTCACAAGGATTGTACAGAATTCAAGGAAAATTCTAGATTTCAGTTTTTCTCTAACCATTATATATATATATATATATATATATATATATATATATATATATATATATATATATATATATATATATATATAATATACATATACGTAAATATTAAAAACCAAATATGGACATATAAGCCTCCATGATAATTAATTGGAGAAAATTTCCAATAAATATAAAAAGCAACCCACCCTTCAAGGCGATTCTCTATACCTACAGCAATTTGCACTATATTGAAAATTTTATTTTTATTTTTATAGGAATTTTTGGTCATACTGCTGCCTTAGCACGGAGTTCTGCCAAACCAAGAAAAAGGCAGAAGCTAACTCTTTACTATCAATTCAGGGATATAAAATATAGATATTTTTCTCTATCCACAATGATCAGAAATTACACATCGAAATTATTTATAATTTTCTTATAGGCTGGCACATTAAATAATGGTCAAAACTTACAGAAGTTACTAATTTGGTCCTTTATTCAGTTCATTTTCCAAAATCTTCCAATAAATTAATTGTGGTTTTATAAGCACTACGAGGCCAACAAAATGATGACTCTCATAAATTTATTCATACAAACTCCAGCAAAAAAACACCATTTTAGCTAACAATTTCAACTGGATTAGAATTTTAGAATGTTAAACTGCCATGTAAAACTTATGAGTAAACACCAAGAAAAAATCCCATTTTAAAACGACATGGTACTTGCCTCATGACTAGCAAACAATTAAAAGATTGATTTATAATTGCTGCCAAGTAATAACAGCATGATGTAAATATTCTCAACTATTGCAAAGTTTAAATTTTTCTTGCCAACAAGGTGCCTGTCTTCTACTCAGGGCACCAAGTGTGCCCGTTTTTTGTGCCATAAGGGCTACACAGAAAGTTTTATTTACTGAACATTACTTAACTAGCGACAATGTGACTCCTTCTGGGGCAGTGACAGACATCCGACCCCGAGCCAGAGGTTCACCCACCATTTATACAATTCACAAAGCAATTTCCCGAGAGGAGTGTGCAAATACCGCAACCAATAGAAAAATCTGTGTACATTTAGGGAAAAGTTCCTTGAAGGTTTGCATTACACTTAATAGGGGCGTCTTTATTGCTGTCCAATCCAGTCTCTTAGAACAGTAACAAAACTCCCGACGCTCTAGCAGGCTGTAGGAAGTGATGTCACAAGTGTGCGAAACCCCAGGCGCCCAGCCTTTTGGTCAGCCGAGCATGGCGACAGCCTCAGTAGTACCTCGGAGTGCTGCTAGTATGCGTGCACCAATGCCCAGCTGCCTTGCGCCCACCACACATGCTGAGAGGGAGCTTGTGGTAAGTTGATACCCCGAACTGCTGCTGAAATCCACGCCGGCGGTGATAACATCTAATGGCGCAGCCTACGCCGGGCTGCGTTATAACCAGGTACAATCAGTTGGTATGTGGTAAAAACCATGTCTTCTTGAAACATGTCTGGCAGGTAGGAAAATGCAATTTTTCCGTGATGAAATGCAGTATAATTTTTAAGTAAACTCCGTGCTTAAAAAGACGTAAATTTTTGGGTGAGGCGTCACAAGAGGAAGTATACGAATATCTCAAAGCACTTGTTTACAAATGCTATGTACTAACCTTAGTTCTATTCTTTTAGTTTATGCCATTTGTGTTGGCATTAAACATGTCAAATCTTAAAAAATATTGGGACAAGCGACATTTTTGTGAAGTTCACGATCGTTGTAGTCCGTATTCACCTCTCAGCAATCCTGGTTATCTCCGTAGTCGTCTTTGTACATGGTGTGGTATAAATGAACTTTTCTTCGTGTAATCAGTTCTATGGTTCCTGTTATCGTTTTGTTGTTATTTTTTTTGTGTTGTATTGTATTTAGTTTGAAAATGGCGGATGACTCGGGAAATGAGGATCAGTGGTTATATGGAGACTCGACAGAAACTGCAGATATTGATACACAAAATAAATCTGGCTTGGACACCACGGATGAAAATGTTGAAAGATCGGTTGGCAATGATAATGCTAATGATAACCAAGATCAGGTTAGTTCTAAACGATTTTTGTGAATATCCCATGCATGACTTTAGTTGAGGTTGGGTAGGGGAACAAGACATAACACAAAACTAAAATTATGGAAATTAACTGTGTCACGAAAAAAAAAACATTGTGCTTAGTTAAGCGTTTTCTTCCCATAACTATTAATTGCGTACTGAGAATTAAAATTATTTCTGTTAGGTGTAGGTTTAGGGTCTACTGTTGACTTGAGTGACTTCCAAAAATCTGAATTATAATAATTACACTAATCACAGTGAACATGAATTTAATGGGGAGCGTTACAATATTCGCAGTACATGCTATGAAATGCTGTAGAGGAAGGGCTGTGGAGGTCGGAGAAATTCTGGGGTTAAACATGTAGAAATTATGAAAAATGTATATCAGTTGTGTTACTTTACTACGCTAAATGTGGGAAGACATAACCTAACTTCATGTGGTCCATGGAGAATAAAATGCAGAAAAATGTAAGTTAAACTAAGGTAGTGAGGTTTACAAGGAAGATGATAAGCACGAACAGGGAGGGGCAAGAGATAGTAGCAGTGACAGAATGTACTTATAGGGGTTGTATTGCAGGGAGACCATAGATGGGAAAACAGAGTATGTGGTTGCAAAGGGAAGAAGGGCTTTAGATATGTTGGGAAGGGTTCTGAAGGGAGTTAAAAAGTTTGTGAATTGGCAAAATAGGGTAATTTTTAAGAATAGGTTTTTTTTTCGAAAATGTTAAATATGATTATTAGTAATCATAATTACTAGGAATTGTTGAGGGGCTTCAAGTAGTATTCTTAAAAAAAAAAAAAATGTGATAGGGAAGAGGGTGATCAAGATTGCTGCATTTATGCTATAAAATACGTATACTGTATGTAGAATGTGTGTGTGTGTATATATATATGGTCACTGAATGGTTTTACATGTAGGAATACTGTTTGCGATGAATATTTAATGCGTAAAACGTCATTTACGTGGTATATAGGATGGTGCTGAAGTTTATACAGGTAAACAACACGGGTATGGAGCAGTGTCAGGACATGATGTAATTCTGGTGAATCACTCGAGGCTTCCCTGCTGTATATTGACGAGAGGATAAAACTTATTACTAGTAGAATAAATACTGATATCATAGATGATACAGAGCCTTGATATTTTCAATACACTATGCGTACACCGCCATGAAATTTTCACACTGTGTGTGTGCATCCATGTTGGTTGACATCAGATGGATTGTGGGAAATTGCTGGACCGGTTCTGTCGTAGGCTTAGGATTTACGAGTGATCAAACACATGTTTTATTGCAATTCATGTTGTTTGAAGTGTTAAATCTAATAATTGTGGGAAATTACGAGTGTGTATGCTAGTATAGCAAGGGAAGAGGTAAATTATAATATATGTGCGCTGATTAGTGTGTGTGTATGTATAGTGTGGTCAAATGGACCAAAGTTGTGGAGTGCGTATTCGTATATGCTGTATGAATGGCGAGTGATTTGATGAATGTTGACTAAATGAAATTAATTTTTTAGCGAAAAAAATATCGGAAAGTGGTATAATTCCACTCTACTAGCTAATTACACAACACAATTTTACTAGGGGCATCAACATCATTTGACCAATAGAAACCCCAAAAACGATAGTGGGGAGGGTTATGAAAATCAGAGAAATTGTGGTATAAAACGAGTGAAACATATGTACATAATTTAATATTTATTGACTAAAATATGTTAAATTGCAAATATACTGTACAAGCGTAACCATCACCGAGCCAGAGTCCCAGCACAAGCAGGGGAGTAAATCCTCATAGCAGTGATCCAAGGCGCGCCTGCCATTTTTTTTAGGTGGTGAAGCGAAGCATCAGCGAAGCTTTGAGTTTCCCCATAAATTATTGTCATGTGTTGCCTATTTGCACTGTGAAATATTGTGTGAGTGTTTTGCAATTTAATATATTTTTTTACTGTTTGTAATATTACCCTAATGTCTCATGAAAACATGTTTAATTGCAAAAAAATCTAACTGATCATGACCTAAATTGACAATATTACCAATACAAGCTACAAATACGATATTGGGGAGGGCTATGAAGATCAGGGAATTTGAGGGGTAAAAGTTTATAATGAAAATGTACTTATTTTGTATTATTATAACCTCACAATTTCTCTGATCTTCGTAGCCATCCCCACTATCATTTTTGGAGTTTCTATTGCTCAAATGTAGATGCCCCTAGTAAATTCGTGTTCTGTGCAATTAGTAGAGTGGAATCTGTATACCACTTTGAGGTTTTTTTTTAATTTTATTTATTTATTTATTTATTTATTTAAGAAAAGCCCCTATTCATAATAATTACAGTGTTTTTATGGGCACTCATGTGAAGTCAATAGCATGTATCACAAAATATTGGTGGTCCGAATAAAATGTTGGGTTGCTTGCTTGGTCTCATGCTGTGCAATTTAAGTCAACTTCACTGATTGCATATTTGTTCTGTCAGTTGTGAGGTTTCTGCCCCGAAAATAGGATAGGGGAGATGGTAGCATTCTGCCTGGAAAATGGGCAGCAGTCAGGGGAATTTCAAAATGGAATTTCAGAGAATACCCCAGAGCTAGCACGGAGGGGCACATAGATTAGCTGTGTATGAAGTAGGTAAATTGATGTAGTCCTCTGTGCTTACTATCATTTGTGCTCCAGGAAGCAGAGTGGTGTAAACTTGCATGAGTTAACTTTTCTGGAACTAGTAGGTGGTTGTTAACAAAGTTCCACCATTTTGAAACCTTGTATGAACAAAAATACAAAATCCTGCCACCACCACCATCACAAAAAAATACTGATGTAGGCCTACTTGTCATTAACAGAAAAACAGCATGAACATCCATGACATTAATAGAAAATGGCACATGCAACTCGGATAGTCATTGCATCAATATGTACCTTGCCGAGGACTTGTTAATATTACCCTGCACCGTATTCTATTTCATACAACTGGTGCATGCCCTTGTGTACCTTGTAATGGAAATAGCACTGTCCACTGCCAATTTACTTTTAATGCCGTGATTTATGCCGGAATCACATAGCCCCGACGTGCACGACATGATGGCACCAGCCAATGAAATACAAGATAAATTGTCATAAGCGTGACAAATTCTGTCGTCCGACAGCAATTTTGGATTAGAAATTATTTCTATTCGTTGTGTCGTGCAGCATGACGCACAGAATGTACCACCTTGCAAAATGAAATTGTATTGCAATCTTTCTCTACTATGGTAAATGCGCAGTTTAAAAGAAAAATAAATTGAAAATTACTGTATCTAACTCTTAAAAATAATAATTTTACCTTTGTATGCATTAGTATACCAATTTGTCAATTTTATGTATTACAAATTTCCCTTTTGTTCATCGCCTTTGAAACTATTGTAGCCTATCAGCACCTTCTAAATAGCTGTTAAATGCAGAGAGTGTGGTGTCGGTCGTGCTGTAAATTCAAGTAGTCGCATTGAAATGTGTCATGATTGCGTTTTTGGTCGTGTTGTGCTGCGTTGGTCGTGGCTATGTGATTCCGGCATTACTAAGTACTGAAAAAGTCAAAGGTCAAGCATTGATTGTAACTCAAATTTTAGACACAACCATCGAATGCACACCAATCTGATGGTTCTCATTTTACAAAACACTTGGAAACTTCCACGCACCATTCAGATATCAGTAACAGTTTACACAGTCAAACTCAAAAAGATCCAAGAACGGACATACTGCTGCTCGCACTCTGCAAAGTCTGCAACTGTGCTAGTGTATAAATATCATAATGGCTGCACTTATTTGGGCCTTTCTCTATACCTATGTTTGTGTATTTGAGTTCTATATTAAAAATGTTAAGAAATATCTTGCAAAGAACAGGGGTTAACACTGTGGCATCTAATTTTTGCTAATCAAACCCTGTAATGTAATTACACAATTGGCCTTTTTCAACATGGTAAGCTTTACAAAGGGGCATATACAACATTAATTTAGCTCATACATTTCCTTCAGTTCAGCTCCTATTCTTCATGATTATCAAAAACAATACATGTCATAAGAGTACTAAAATATTAAAAACATAGCAAGTACACCTGTAAAAATTAATAGTGACATGATTTTTAAGAGGGAGATATTTTATTTATTTATTATTCAATTCTAAAATATGTGCCTTTACTACTAGAGTGGCTATTCTGGGTTTCTACTTCTATGAGGTGAAACTATCAAATGTGTAAGCACTGATTCCCTCCTAGTGGCTTAAAACTCTGGTTCTCTGCCGGACTGTCTGTAGATTGACTAGATCAATTGCCTGACTGGGTCATGGACCTTCCCATGCTGGAAGAGTTGGGGTGACTCTTTAGGTGGAGGAGGGGAATCAAACCCCAGGGTAAGCTTGACCAGGAATATCTCCCTCTCAGGGAGTCTGGTCCAGTCTACCGTAAAGACAGTCAAAAGTCGTGATACTAGTTGTCACGGGTTAAATAAGGGAAATCAACTGAAGTATGCCTATGCGAAGCCCAGCCAGAAATTAATAGGACGTTTCTCATTTTACTCTGCACCGATAGGGTTCTGGTCTGCTTGGTTTCCATAAAGGGACGAAGTCCTGTGTAAAGCTTATGCATAGTGTTGGGTTTGCGGGGTATGCAAATTTTTAATACCTTTCCGGCGGCTGTGTGAACTGTGCAAGTAACGGCGGGTTCTTGTACGGGAGTACAAGGGCGAGGCGGTGGGGTTGGTTCGGAACGAAACACTGGCGAATCTGGGGTGTCACTGTAATTGAGGTTATGCCAGGGCCAGTCTATGCCTAGTAAGGAATCCTTGTCTTGCTTCAGAGCCTCAAATAAGAGTGAAAGCTCTTCATTTGGAGTTATCACAGGGCCAAATAGTGGTTCAATAATTCTTGTAAGTTTCAATTACGTCACTGATGGCTGGTGTATTTACTGGATTATTTAGTGCATCTAATTCTCTTTGCAAGGCCTGATGGGCTAATCTGCGTACTTGGCTAGCTTTACCTTTTGACTTATAAGGCGTTTAAAAAATAATCAGACACACACAGGAGCATACTCTCCTGAACACCATGTGTATAATCAAGTCCTCCTGGGTCCAGTCTTTACTACAGACTGGGACTGAGGTAATGAGTAAATATATGTCCTGGAGTCCCGGGTTTGTATCCAGCTGTAGGCCAATCTACTTGGTTCGTTCCATGAGTATTCCTTCTCTTGTTCAGACGTGGGGAATACTATCTCAGCCTTGCTCAGGCAGAGAGTGTCCAAGAACTTCCGTTTTCGAAAGAAACTAGAGGTTGGAAGGCTTTGAATTTGTGACTCGTAAGAAATAGTGAAAATGCATACACTCAATTTATCCAGGGGATGTTCAAGTCCCCCTGAGTTGAGCCCGGTCTTTACTTCAGACTGGGGCTGAGGTAATGAGTAGTTGTGATTCTGGATAATTCATGGTGGATCCCACTGGAGGTGCGGCCGCTCTAGACAATATTAGGGTATTCCCACAATCTTATACAGATTAAGGAATATTATCCTGGCTTTGTGCAAGCTGAGGATAAACAAACATGTTCCGGTCATCAGCTCCTGTAAGCAGGTGAGCTTGATTATAATGAGCCAGTTTAAAAATTATTATAAAATCTAAAGTGACTTTCTAGGTTGTTTAAAATGAGCAACAAGGAGTTCAAGTTACAACTGAACGTATTTTTATTTATACGTTGAAACACAATGGGAATGCATAGCTCTTTACAAAGATTAAAAATAACTGAAGTTAATTTTATGGCAGGTAAAGGCGAACGTGCTTCGAAAAGAAAACACAATTATTATTTATTAGAATTATTACGCAATTCTAGTACAAAAAAGGGGGGAGGGGGTGCAGTACAGAAAGGACGTCAGCATGACCTGCTAGGATGGAGTCTAGAAGGGTAAGGGAACAGGTGAAAATACAGAGTTACCTTTGGCTGATGATGGCATCCTTGGCTGCAGACGGCATCTGCAGCGCTGTAAGAGACTGTTGAGTTACAGTACTTCTATTTGAGACTTTCACTGAGCACTTATTTTGACGCGTATGGCCTAGTGTTCATGAACAACCCTGGTTAAGATCTGCTCGAAAGTCTTTGCAGACTGCAAGGTCAGGGTGGCAGCCATTTCCCTTGTTGGTGCATCCAGCCTGGTACAAGCTGGAGGGCCGATGAACTGTCCTGAGCCATGGTGTGGCACCTCCTTATATATGGAAATGATTAGGTTGTTGGCTGTCAGAGGGGTGTGGGGATGGTTTGGGGGCAGTGCCACCATTTCTTATCTCCTCTGCGGGAGGCTGTTGACATATCTGTTGCCTCTCCACGAGGTTTTGGTGGCAGTGGGGTAGGCAGTCCATGCTTGTGAGGGAGTGGAATGTATTGAGGGAGGAATTGGTATCTGTGAGAGGGGTAGGTAAGTTCAGGAAGGGAGTTGGTTGGGTGAAGGAGAGGTGAGAGAGCTCGCCACCGGGCGGTAGCCTAATTGTGAGTGTATGTATGCTGGGGGACTTGTCAAAACATGTCAACATCATGTGAATTTTTTCTTGACGACATTTCAAACATGCCAACTATAGGCCTAATTGAGAAAAATATGTGATTACACAGATTTTTTTAAATTTCTGATGGTAACATCTGTATTGTGTTATCAAAATACTATCAATAAAATATATTCAAAGTCTTACAATAAATTAAACAGATATTATTAATTACTATTAAATCAATAATCACAATCACAAAAATGTATATTTTAAATCAATAAATTTCATTGGACTTGCAAGTTTGCAACTCTCACAACAGGAAAATTTTTGAGGCAAGATAGAAAGACATTGATATTGGTTACAATTAACACTATAATCAAAATTAAATCACACATGTTAAACAATTTAATGGAGAATACGAAAAATTACCTGGCCCGAAGTATGATCAGAATTGCCTTCTTTGTACGCATCTTGATAAAATCTAACGAATTCAATAAAAAAGAATGTGAATCTCGCATAGTTAACTGATGAGAGCATCATAAAAAAATCACTAAGTCACAAGTAAAATGAACTACGAGAAAACAAAAGTCTGCTGGAGTTCTGTGTAAAGGCAATGTCACCATTAGGCCTACCTTAAAAAAATTACGTTTAGGCAGTGAACAAACACAATAAGAGATAGGCCTGTCAAATTATACACAGAAATAGTTCATTAGAACTGTAAAAGTCTTCTACAATCAATAATTATGGAACCTATTTGCAGCAATTACAATAAAATAAGCATGCACAAAAATATTCCTCACAAATAGTGAAGACTGGTAGGCCTGTGATCATTAAGTAATGAAAACTAGTGGCAATTACATCAAACACATGGCAGTATGTACTATTACAGTAACATGGATATTTAATATACATGCCCATTGTCCCCAAAAAAAATTTCAATACAGTGTGTTGTCCAATACGATCAGTATTTATTACCATAGCTAAAAAAATTTACTACGGAACAATATGTACTTTACATAGTCTTTCTGGACAAACAATACGTTATATATCCCAGTTTTAACATAATTAGGCTTAAGTAATTAGTATTTAATTACAACTGCATTCATGGTTTTGGTCTACACACACAGGCAAGTAATGAAACCTCAATGTTTTGGTGAAGTCAATAAGTATTATTTCTTGTTTATTGGCAAACGAAAATAAATTCAACTGTAACTGTAACATTAACATATTCTAAGAAATTAAATGAATGCTGAACATTTACATGTTGTCTGCTAAAAAGAACTAACAAACATTTACCTAAGATATTTACATTTCCCCATCAAAATACACCTTACTTCAAATATTCACGTACATAATTTATCGTTATTTACTTTGCAACAGTTTTTGATGAAATTCCAAGCAATCTGCCAGTTGTTTCTATTATTTTTAATACCACTGGACGACTTTCGAGTTCTCCTGTTAGTAACATGGTGGGAATCATGCTCTTTATTAGTGGGATGAGAAATAATAGCGGAGAGAGGGGGCGTGATCTTTCGTGTCCATGTTGATGATTGGCACAGGCCTAACCAGAGTGGAGAGGATGCTCCACTGGGGTGGGGGGAGGTGCAATTGTGCCTACCCTCTCTGAATCCCCAGTGGATTCCGGAATACTTAAATAGAAATGAAAATGAGCTTCCAGCTTGTGTCGGCAGAACCAGCACTAACCAGCTTTTACTTATTCTAAAGGGAGAAGAAAACTCCTGAAGGAAAACAGAATGTATTATTATAAATAACCAAATGCACTTATTATATTTCCTTACGGACATATATGCTGTGCTACCTCGCAGCGGCTCATCACTGTAATCATGGGCTGTAACAAAGCTTGTATATGGTTATGATGCTGCGAGTGCATGGAGATTCGCTTAAGGGGAGGGGGATAGTTTGTTTCGAAGGGGGGGGGGGTCTCACCAACTGCTGCAGAGAACCACACGTCGCCACAAGCCTCTGAAGTTATTTGTAGATTAACTGACGAGAGGCTGCCTTGGAATCTGCAGTGGCGAACGGGCCATACATACATGCTGTTGGCTTGGGATGAGATGTGTCAGAACAACGTAATAATAATAGACCAATAAATACATCTGCCTAATATATTTTTAAGACTGGATCGCAAGGGCTAAGTATCGCTGTGCAGTGGCTTTATATGCAGGCGTGTGCCAGTGTCTGCGCTAGAAGTGACTTGGGTTGCTTATAACGCTGGGTTTCTTCTGGGTCATAGTCCCCAAGGGCATTAATAAGTGGGTTATTATGTTCTTGGCACAAGTCATAAAATTGCTCTGCCATTTTATGAAAGACATCTTGCAGAAGCTCCTGCTTCAGTTCGGAGTGCAAGTATTTAGTGGGGATAAAGCGAGGTGCATTGATAGCCTATCTAAGAAATTTATTTTGCAACACCTGCAGTTTCTGAACGTGGTATTTAGTACAGTAAGCCCACACTGGGGTTGCATATGAAATTATGGATTGAATAATCAAAGTATAGATTCATATTCCATTGTGAGGCTGAAGGCCGGATGCACATTTTATTATAGGATGTACACCTGACATGCGAACGTGGGCAAGATTTCTCTTGGTCTCCACGTGGTACTGCCATGTCAGTCTTTTATTTAGTGTGACGCCTAAATATTTTATGTCATCTCTGTACGAAATATTCTTCTCCAATAGTGTTAGCTGGGGGATATTGGGAGAGATGTGTCGTCGGCTGAAGACTACTGTCTCACATTTGCCTACATTAATTTTGATTCTCCACAGGCGGAAATAGCTTTCCATTCCAGCTGATTAAACTGTTCCTGTGCACGCTGAATGGCACATTCAGCACGACGTGAGCGCGTATAGATGACTGTGTTATCTGCACATACTTCCAAATTTATATGCCAATTAGAGGGATGTGGCAGATCATGAGTATATATATCTTATACAGAACTGGACCTAGAATACTGCCCTGAGGCACACCAGTCCTAATTTCTTTAAAATCTGCAGAGACTGCAAATGAGTAACCAGCTATATAGGATGACATTAACGTAACAACAGTCACAAAAGTGTTTTTCAAATATTTTTTTTAACTTAATTCTGCATGAAAAACCCTTTTAAAGACTTTTTCAACATTGAGGAAGACTTCGGCTGTATAATGTAGCCAGTTGAAAGTAGTGGTTATGTGATCAGGTAGTCGTACTAATTGATGAACTGTAGAATGGCTTTTCCTGAAGCCAAACTGTTCGTTAGGGAATAGATTCGCGCTGTTTATATGTTGTTCCAAATGGCTAAGCAGAACTTGTTCATGGAGCTTGGGTTCAATGGAGAGAGGGCTGAATCTGAGGGCCTGCAGCTCCTTGTGGATAAATGGGATGCTTAGCGATGCATCCATTCGCTTGATTGCTACATTAATAGGCAGCTCGGTTTGGGGGATAAGGAGGCTGAAACCTACATTTAGCTGTTCAAGGATGTGAACAGCTGCTTGGTAGTCCTAGTATGTGAACAGCTGCTCGGTAGTTCTCGTGCGATTTGACAAAGTATTGTACTTCGTGCCGTACTACTCAATGGGTGGTGGGCTCCTTCAGGTGTTGCCTGAGTTTCACTGTTGTGGTAGACAGTGATAAGGCACAGACTAAGTTTAGGTCGAGATGGCTAAGCATTCTCATGGGCAGATGTGGAGCTCTGCTGCTCCATCTGCTCATACTCTGAGAGTTTGGGGGGGGGGGGGGTAGAATTTTCTACCTTCCTCTTCTTTGTTCCAGTATCAAGCTGGAGTTGATGTACTGTTTGTCAGCCATGGCGGAGAGGGGCCTGACACCTAAAAGATCTTCTTTCTTCAGTCTAAGGGAGGAAATACTCAAGCCTGTACAAAACCTACAACTCTCCACAAACTGGGCTCTATCTGCTCTCCTCTACCGAGGACACAGCCAGGAGAGACCAGCCACTGGAGTCACAATCATGCTAATCCCTAGCTAAGGCCCTTTACCTATTCCTTGAGCCTTATGAGAAGACTCGGGACTGGTAAGCAGCTGGAGGAGGCTCTTATACAGCTCGTCTCAAAGGCACCTTGTCTGCGATTGGCTGTTTCTTGTAGCCAATGAGAGAAGAGGAGGCTCCCCATTGGCTCCTGTGATAGCCAATTACTGTAGCCTTGTCTTGATTGGCTAGAGTGGTAGCCAATCATGATCTGACTCATTCTGGTTTGTAGTTTCACTGATCTTTTGCTCCCTTTTTCTCATAAGTGATTCCCAAGTTTTACTTGGCTTATAGCGATTTATAACTAGAAACTAAATGAGGTTTTTGAGATTATTGATTTAGGCTATAAATAATATACATACATTAGAATCTCAATTTTATAATCCCCTACACTAACATGTTCACTTTAAATGTGCCCTTATAATCAGGTCCAACAATTTTCCCCATAAATTCTTGTCATCTACACTGTAATTCAGGAAAGTTTCCCTTTCACTTAATTTTTTTGATTATGTGGTTACCTAAAGTTTGAAATTAAAATTTTACACTCTTGTTTATAAAACAGATTCATGTTCATATTGAGATTGCAATGACTCATACAATACATTACATTGAAAAGTAAATGTATCATCACTGAAAATATTGACACTGGTAAAATTAAATTGTCAGATCTACTTTAGTATTATAGACCAAAGGATAACTTCAATTGAGATAAATATATTATTCTGTCATTTATTTATAAATAAAACTCAGAATTTTAAAGCCTAATCAAAGTAAACAAAGGTGAACAACTACTGTTTATACAGATAACACTGGAAAACTTTTCCTTAAAATTGGTAAAATATCTTTACATTACTACAAAAACTGACCTAAATAGTAAACAGTGCATAAAATGGAATAGCTAGGCTATATGGTTTGGCATGTAAACTAATGTGTGTTCTGCCCATTAATGTACATTAACTGCTAAGTTATTCTTCATGTTTGTTTCCCTTCAGTTATGCTTTCCCTGCATTCATATCATTTTATATTTGTCCCTACAGAAGTGTAAAATGGTGTTCTGCTGTATGTCAGGGCATGAAGCGCACATTAAACCATAACAGTAAAAAATCTAAAACAATTATTTTCATCATGCAGAAAATGCATGATACATTAACTTAAAAGTAAGTATCTAGTTTAGAAGCAAATATAAATCACAAAGTTGTTAATATTCATTCCTATTATGGGCTGCATAATAGCACAACATTGTCTTTCTTTGAAAGTTGCGCTTAAGTGAAATTTAAATTAGGTCAGTCAAAATTTGAAAATGTGACGTATTTTCACACTCATGGAAGATTGTTAGACAGAATTTGTTTGCTGACAAAATTTGATGGTTGCATTTTGTCTTCAAATGTTATTGTAAAACATATTTGAAAAGTAAAATGTGGAAATATGTGACTGGGACTTGTGAACGCTCACTGTTACACAAACCCAACAAGCCTACAAATAACATTAAAAACATGGCAAGTGATTGACCCAAAAGTGACTGACTGCATGTTCAATGAAATTAAACGTACTTGCATTTTTTGTTGGTGAATTCAAGTCGTTGGCATTGAGCAGAAACTTATGCAGACCCTGTCACTCATCGTGAAACTAGTGGCAAAAACTCCATTACCTGACAAAGTGCAGCATCGTCCATCCATACTGATGCCATTGGGTGAGACACAAAGACGAATGAATACACTATTTACTTACTGGTGGGTGGGCACTGAGACTCCGGGATTATGTGTGTTCGTCTCACCCGTGCGTACTTCACAAAACACTTTCGAAAATAAACATTCACTTTGAACACTGGGAGCAAGCTGGGTTTCAATGCTATAAAAATACATAGGTTTACACTGGTATGAGTGGATTTATTTTAGCTAGTTACATATTGTGCCAAAAATGAAAGTTTACGGTTACGCTCAGACGTGACTAGCCAGTTACGGTGGGTGATTCCCCAGACATATTACTATCTTGTGCACTCCTAGATGATTGATTTCTCCGCGGTGTCTGAGAACACAGTCTCCACAAGGAAAGGGGTCTACAGCCACTATGATCGACTATAAATTTTTCCTGGAAACAGGACACTGAGAATGAACATGAAAACACTACACATGCGTCCATCCTCGTCACTAATGCCTACTTGTCGGGACACGTCCCCGAACCACGTGATGTGTGGTGACTGTCAATACACATAGCGGGTTAGGGTGCAAATAATACAGCCATACAAAATACACAAATATCACTTAGTGAACATGGGGCACGACATGAACAGGCAAAGCAAACATGCAGATGCGTGAAAACAATCTCAGATGGCGCGGATGCCGTTGGATGAAGTTCGTAGCGAATCACTGTGTAAGTTTAAAATTCAGGAATTTTACATGAAAATCAGTAAATTGTTACCGGACAAAGTAACAACGGCTTTGGGAAAATTATTCCCTTCAAGATGTGAGCATACAAAAGCTCTTAGCACTCCTGATGGAAGGAAAATTCCAAACATAAGAAAAGACAGCGTGGTCATACACAGAAGCATCAGTCATGAAAAATACATGTACTCTGAATTAAAACAATACATATTACCCTGAGATCAATTATAGCACACATGATATTACAAGAATTAGCCGTCTAAACGTGTGGATGGCGCAGATACGGACTTGGTGGTAAAGAACCCTGTAGCCATGGGCGATGTAGCCGTAACACAATTAAACATGAGAAAAGCCCTGAAATACATACATACCAATATCACCCTTAATATTGCTTGTCACATTTAAGCAGAAGTTACAATTAAAAGCCCTAAACATGGACAGAAGGCACCTGATTCACAAGTTGCGCAGGCCACGTGGCCTCTCCGACATTCTCTCTCCTCATCTTGTTAAAGATGCAAAAGCCACAAGGGCTGCAAATTATTTAGTTAAGCGGAATATGTCTGGCAAAACGTATGCGAAGCAAAGGTTAACCGGTAAACCAAAGAGAACTATGGAAATCTAACTCAGTGCAAAAATATGAAGTGCCAATGTGACAGCGTCTTACCTCGCCAGCTCTCCTCGAACAACTGCCCAGATGCTAACATTTCATCTCACGGACCTACCATGGCTGCCTACGGGGTTCACACAAGTAGAAGTGCTATGCACGTCGAGTAAAAATATTAATATGTAAATTAAATTGCACATAAGATATTTTAATACAGAGAAATGAAGCAATTTAAATCTAGAAATACTGTTATAAAATAAATGTCTTTTTAAGGTGTTCTCGCCTGATTATCAGTGTCTTGTTCGTCAGTGCAGCGCACAGTTTGAATTTGATAAACATGAACATTGCACAATATTGGGAAAAGAACAATTTTTACACTTTAAAACATATTTTGACCCTGAAAAAGAAAATACATAGCACTGAAAATGATTATCCCGTTTTGGGAAATTTCCGTGGTCGTTGTGGGCTGCGCTCACGTGCTTACCCACGTATCACATTAGCAGTGAGTACCGTCATGGTTTGACTGCCGCTGGCTCTTAACCATTGTCAATACTGCTGAATTTTGTTGCAGCACATGCTTCCAATTTTGCTATATTCTTCTTTCGTACCAATGCCATGCTGAAAGGATTTATGGAAATTAAACTGCACCTTATAGTATTTTTAATTCCAAAACGTGTTTTCTAAGACCAATGACAGTGAAAATGTTCATAGTTTCTGTCAGTTTTACTACTCTCGTACATGAGTTATATGTCACCTTGTGCAACAAAGCACATAGATCTAAAAATATTCAAAAAGTGCTCATGATTGCACAGTGATAACAACTTTGTAAATGTTGAGGAAAGTAATTCTGCATAGCCACTCTGCAGGCCCTCAAGCAATCAAACTTACTCCCTCCGTTTGTAATTCACAAATATTCACATAGTTGAGGTGTGAGGGCACCACACACAACTGCTGCATGACTGTGCAAACTATAAACCACACATGTCCCGGCATCCACAGTGCAATTTACAATTTTATTGTGGTTCAAATGTAGTACTTCAGTCCTCAAGAACATGGTGATGCTCATTTGTTTACAACACACTGCATCACAGGTGTACTTGAACATAAATTAATAAACCTATGTCACTATAGGCTATGTGGTTCAGACATTACTTTATTGCATTTGAGGGAAAAAGTTGATACAATATTTATTTTGGTGGCAGAAGTGAATCTGCTATTCTCTAAAGCTTAATACAATCATTTTTTTTTTTTTTTTCTTTTTTAAGAAATCTTTCACAATTTTCAGAAAAATATCTAAACTAAAACTTAAAAACTAATTAATTTCTGCTTAGGAACAAACTATTTCATTAAAGAATTAAATTCCTACCTACATCACCCACCATACACTTTCCCTTGCCCCCTTTAACGTGGCCAATGCCGTGACTGAACGAACCTCTTTGGCTTCCATAGGTGTTCTGACCATGCGTTATCCAAGTACCAAGTACTTGTGATTCACTCTGACACTGGGCAGCTGAACTGCCAAGTGAATACCAATGACAACTGACTTCCTCTCCTGGCCTCTGTGTCCTTACGTTGTCCATCTGCAGGGATGATCTCGGGTAGGTGGTGGAATCCAACCCCGGCTGATTATTGTTTGAAATTGAAGTTGCTGGACAATATTCTTACTACACGGTCATGCAATGCAGACCAGACATGGTCATGTTACCTTCTTTTATCATAGCGGCCATGCTGCTGGGGACAGCTGGACCATCAGCAATCCCCTCATTGCCAGGGCAGGTGAGGTGTGGGGATACAGTTAACCACATTTACTACATATATTTATGGACTATCCCCATCTTATAAAACATACCTACATAAAGCATTTAAATACCTGTAACTTTATACTTACAAATCTGCCACGTTATCACTGCACGTACAAGCATTGTAAAATTTACCAATTTTGTTGTTAGTTTTTTTAACTTTGTTCTTATGGACTAATTGTCCATTTTTATTCATTCATTATTTTATTCATTTAACTCGAACTCTGCATAAAAGAGTGAATTGAGTTGATTGTGTTGACTTGAATGAACTCAACAGACCTAAAGTTTAATAGTACATATGTTACAATTTTATGGAAACAGAAGAGAAAAATGATTAAAGAGGGCAGTCCAACTGAATTAGTGTTACTATGAGGACAAATATTTTATAGGCTGTTCATGGTAAAATGAGCACTTTTGAAAGCCCTGCTTAAGATATACTTATATGTTCATTGTGTAGTCTTATGCTTTATGTAAAATTAACATTGTCATGGGCCTCATTAATTTATTCATTCATTGGTCCTGTGAAATTATTAGAAAAGTAAATACAGTTTTTTCAAATCTACTCATTTTTACACTTTGATGCATAAAAAAAAAAAACAGAAAGCAAAATAAATAATTTAAGTAATCATAAATGGTTACCTAACACTCTTTATTCAATGTAGTTATGTGGAACTACTTTCCCTCCATTGTGACCAACTTTACTGGCCACATGTGTCTCAGTGCAGCCATTAAAATATATGTAGATATAGGCTATTAACAGTAAATTGAGCACTTTTGAAAGCCCTCTCATTTGGATTAATAATCTGACATGGCTTGGGGCTTGTAAGAGGCGTACAATGCCAGATTACATTAATGATGCTCCAGATCGTCGATGAATGCAGATTCAGATAGTATTTTTCCCAGGGCGCCAGCTTTTCAGTCACTTGGAAAAGCACGAGGATATCCTTCTCTCAGGGTCGTTACAGGTCAACAGCCTGTGGTGTCATCCCCTCGCAGCTCACATCTTATGAAATGATTAAGAAAGTCATGTCAATACTTTTAAGACACTGAGCACGTGGTTGGCGACCACGTGGTTACACTTTCTGGTTAGGGCCAGTTCCTGAGGTGAAATTTCTTTACATTAAAAACAGACGCGTGGTTTGCGACAAAGAAATATATTACCAGAAAGATTACACGTGGTAACATACAATCGCCCAGTGTCTGAAGCGGGCCTGGCACACAAGGCCTGCCAGGGGTCTATGCAGCGAAAAATGGCTTAACTATGCCAAAATGAAATTTATGAAGTTAAACTCTCTGGGGTCCGCGAGTCGGCGGAGAGGAGGGTCGCCGCACAGGTGAGCAAAGGCTAGAAAACAATTCCGGAATAATTGCATACTTTAAACTATTGACACCCTAAATAATTAACACAAACTTGATGATGCTCCCATGGCACGTGGTGCACGTCCACCCTCGAAGATTCATTAGTCCAGACTAAATATGGTGTCATGTAGGTACCGTTAGCAACGGACACCTTTCCCGCCAGCATCTCTAGGGAAATGTTTACACAGGACAAAATGCAAAACACTTTATACAAAAGATAACTGAGAGCAGGAAAATAATCATTGGATTATTTTACGTAAATTGGAATGTTCAGAACTCTTCAGGAAAGTCTTTCGTTATTGTTTCTAAGCATCTCCGAGATTTGCATATTATGTTTCAATGCAAGAACAGGCAAGCAGAAGACCTAAAACACTGTAATAAAATCTAACAAAAACAAAACATACATATAAACCCTTCTCACACAGCAAAATTAATTAAAGTGAATATTAATATATGAGCTGTTGGAAATTGGTTTCTTGAACTTGGCAATATGGTTGCTGGAACTGCGAGTGTCTTTGAATGTTTATTTTCCTTAAAATATGATATAATTAACAGCAACTTAAAACAGAATATCACACAACATAGCACTTGGACAAATAACATAATAATTTAGAGCGTCTCAGATTGTGTGTGAGAACACACGTGCACCACGTGGGTAAGCACTCAACATTAAAATATAAATTAAGGCAGGGACCCAAGGGGGAGATAACTCTTCCTCAGGCATGCATTAGACTCTGCTTTAAGGGGGTCACACTATTACACAAAAAGAAACTATAGTTAGTCACCGGTTACTCTTGGCAAGCGGGTCTTTGAATGCAGTGAACAGATCCCTAGTTCATTCACGCACAAACTGCACACTACGTTACATACGCACATTGTGCAGTCCATGCAGCAGCGAGCACTATCGGGCTGCCCTCCGAATGGGGCACAGACCGAGGACAGCGTCAAATCAATAAATGTATAATATTTTATCCTTAGACGTTAACTTCCAAGTGCAGTGGAATCTACACACTCTGTTTATTTCTTATATGGCAATATTTATTTAAAAAGGTTGTTAAAGGGGAGAAATATGGCTAAAATAAAAACGTAATTAGGACCGCAAAAGTGCTCACTTAATCGTGAACAGCCATACCATAGTGATGTTTTTCTGTCTAGCTATTTCTTTCTCCGTAAATCTTTTTATCTTATCATGGTGCAAGATGTAGTGAAAAAAATGTGTCAATATTGCAAAGTAATTGTTGAAAAAGTTGGAGGGGAAACCTTGCTTTTTTTTCCTCTCTCTCTCTGCCTGCCTCCCTCCCTCTCTCCCTGCTTATATTGGCTTCCAAAACTCTGTAGACTTAGAATTATTTCATAAATATAACACATGTTGCAGCACCTAGTATTGAAAGCATATTATTAAATTTTAGCAGAAATAAATGTAACCATACCTAAGTTCACAGTGTGTTACATTATTTTTTGACAAATGCAGGTGTTTATTTCTTCCTCATTTCTGAAACTATACTTTGCTATGATAACTGTTTGGGTCACTAGTTTGAAAAATTATCCACAAATATATAGGGCCTAGCCCAAAGTTGAGAGAATGTTGCCAATAAATTCTTTATTGAGTTTTCACACTGACACGTAATCCACAAATTCTGTGATCTCCGTATTGTGCAACATGTACTGTTTAGTTAACCTTAAAAATATATATGTATATTTTTTAAATTCCTGTAATATTCACATATTTATTTAAAATTGGTCAATTTATTAATGTTGGTGCTGAAATAGAATTTAACACCAAATGTTTTGTTGCAAAAACTGTGCTAATCAATATAGAATAAAATATTTATTTAAAGATTTCCAGAGAAGCACAGTATCAAGTGAAGACAAAATAATAGATGTTATACAGTACAAGGCAACCGTAAATCAGCTAGTATATTATTACAACGTAAACATAGCAAAATATATACACATTCCTGACTGTATATTTTCCACCGTAGCCTTGAAGAATAAAGAAATTAAATACTGTAAGACCAGAAGTGAAAAAATTAAAAAGTAAATTTCACTTTAGTGCATGAAGGATTTATTTACTGTGGCCCCTAAACTGAAAATAATAATTGTTGTTTCCATTAGTTTGTGTAAAGCTCCTGAAGTTTTCTTCATTGTAGCTAGTACAGATTAACATTTGAAAATAAGGAAACAAAAATTAATTTTATAATTAGATAACTACTAACACTAAGTTGAAGTCAAATTAAAGTAAATCATTGGCGTATTTCACTTCCTGTAACCAATATTTTAAAAACAATTCCATGTTTTAAATCATTGTTATAATTATAATTGAATTTTGAATGGTACCATATTTTGTTGAAGAATATAAATACACTTCAGTTATTACAAATAGGGATTTAAATTTGATCTTACGAAGTAGGGCTACTCAGGATTACAAAAAAAAATAGTTAGTTGTTTAATATTGTTGTAACATGTAAACTATCCTTGTTTCAGGAAAAAGAACCCACCGAAAATGACTCCACTCCGGTAAGTTAAGAGAATGTAAATTTATTTCCTGTGAAGAAGTCTCTAAGTGTGGAACACATTGTAACTAAGTACGTGTGCTTATGTAATGAGGCTCAGTGTAATGGCAGTGTAGGTTGGTGTGAGACTCAATGAAAAAATCCCTTGCCAAAATATTTTTTCCTTGGTTTAAGATTTTAAGTATACATGAAAAAAAAATCTGCTTTTGGCATATGAGCAGTTTTTCCATTGAGCCTCACATACATTTGCACCTGTTTTCACTTAGCCAAGAGTACGCGCAAAGCTTTTGAGCACTGTGTGTGTGGTGTGTGTTAATCCATGTTATAATGCATGTGTGTGTGTTGGGTGGTGGGTTCTTTTCATTCAACCACAAGGACAGATAAAATTGTAGCGTTTACTGCATACTCTCTTGGAACATACTCAGGCAGTTTAACAATGAAAACCGTGGCTTTTTGTGGAAGTTTGTGGAAGCTTGTCTACTGGATAGTTAAGGACACTGCTTAGTGCGGGATTGAACGAGTGTAAGTATAGAGTCTTGCATATGTTAAGTGCATCTCAGCCGCCTTTCTCAATGTTGTTTTCAAACAAAAATTACTTTATGTCCTTTAAAGAGAAAAACCACGCTACAAGAGAGATACTATGTGAGAGATTTGGGCAGCTCTTAACAACGAGGTCTTGAGAGCCAGTGAGGTGAGAATGGAGCATTACCGGAATGCAAGGATGGTGGAAGTTGGAGTTCCCAGAGAAAACCTGCCAACCAGCTGCATCGTCTGCATGATTCCCACTTGCTAAAATCTGGGAGTGACCCAGCCGGGGATTGAACCTGGTTTGCCTAGGTGGGAAACGGGCAGTCTAACCACTCAGCCACCGTGGCCCCGGAGAGCAACTAGAATAAATTAGTAAGAGTTTGTATTTTTTGTGGTGTTGTTGAGTCTATAAAGCTTAATTTACCTGCAATTTCCCACGTATTAAAAATTTTACAAAACACATTTTGTAGTAATATGGCCCAGGCAGGGATGGACAAAGTGTTTTTTTGTTTGAATGCAATATCATGAAAGGTGGCAGAGACTTGCCTTAAATCATTTTATTTAACATGTGAAACCATATCCTTTTGCTTACTCGGTCCCGCAGTAGGCAGCTGCGTTAAGGATTTTTATCAAATAATTTATTATTGTGTTATTGTACCAAACACTGTTCAATTTGAACACATTGTGTGTGATACCATTTCCCAAGAAAAAAAATTTACAGGTTATATTTTAAAAATAATTTTATGTCAAATCTAAAAAATAAATCGGTTTTGCTGACTATTAACCAAGGTGTACAAATGAAAAAATTTACAAACTAAACTGATACCATAGGCTACCTCATGACATACATTTAATCGCCAAATAACAGGCCATACATATGAAAAAAAAAATTTTTAATACAAAACATTTTTTTGCATATTTTTTACATTTACATTAAAATGTGTGAACTATTACTTTGTGATTACATACATGTCAAGCTTTAGCCCATGACATCAGTTTACATTGTAAAATTTTTCATATGTACAATCTAGTTTGTATTTGTTAATATGGCTGCAGTAATAAATAAGAATTTTTGATTTGACATCAAATTATTTTTTAAAAAATATAAAGTTAAAATTTTTTTATTCTAGGAAAATAGTATTGCAACAATGCTTGCAAGTTGAACAATGAAAAAATAAATAATTTTTTGTATTGAACACTCTTTAATGTGTGCGTTGCTTGGCGGGTTTTGAACCAAAATGCACCTCCACCAGTGGCCAAGATGAATATGCTGTCCCGCTCTCATTTCCTGAAATTGTTTTTATAATAGTGTTCGGGGATAGACTGTCCCTGCAGTGTTACCAAAAGAAGTATCTGCCTCCCAGGCCGAGCTGGAATCACAAGTGATGGTTTTGGCCTGGTGGTGGGCTGGCTGACTCGTTAGCAGTCAGACACAAGTGGGGCCCAAGCAGGAATTTCATTCTGAATAAATTCATTCTTGTATTGTATTGGGCTTTTTAACATCCCCTGGTTTTATGCTTGAAAGCTTAGCAGGGGATGGCATACAGACTAACTTATAACCTACCTTAAATTAACACCCCTGCCTTTCCTGTGATTCAAACCCAGAGCCTCTGACAACCTAGATCAGTGGTACACCAACTGACTGCGCCACGGGAGGTTGGCTAAATTCATTCAGTATGGTAATAAACTAGATGGGTTGGGCGGTGTATGCGTTGGTCGGACAGCCCACCTAGGTCTATAAAATCAGTAGGGCATGGGCACTTGCCCATTTTGCTAGGTAAAACCACAAGTCTCAATGGAGGTGGTGCATGGGCTGACGTATAAAGGTCCCATAAGGGGTTACCGCTTCTTTTGATTGGCAAGTGCAGGGACTGGGGTGTGGGGCTGAGTCACCTGCTTGCTCCTGTATTGGCCAGTCCACTTGAGGTCAGAAAATGGGAAAGATTCCTGCTGGCAGTGGAGGGAAACTCACAATAACGGCAGATTCTCTCCAAAAGAATTATTGGCCACGTGGGCAAGAAATAAAATATAAAAAAATGTGAAAGTTCCAGAACAAATATAACATAACTGTCTGGATGGCGAAGTACAATCCAGGAGATAATATATTTATTTTTATGATGTGCAGGGAAGGGTGTGAGCGTGCACTTGTGTGAATCAAGTTGGTATATTGAATCCGGTCAGCATGTGCGACAGCTTTGCAAACCTTTCCCCCACTGATTGAGTGGTCAAGACATGGTACAGCCTAACTGCTTAGAGCACCATGTCAAAATTAAAGGTACAGTTATGGACTGTGCTAATGATTGATTGGTGTTTAGCAACACATCATTTCTCCCCTACTGCATCCTTAGGGTAACTAATTGAGTTGTACGTACATGCTTGGAAAGTTAGTTAGTGGCCATTTTCTTTGTTAACACGCATTCTCCATTTGATGTAAACATTTAATTAAAACAATTCCTAATAGAGTAGTAACAAGAGAAACAAGTGGGTCACAACATTGCAAAACAGTTAACTGTACCGTAGTATTCTGAAACACATTTATGTCTGTGTGTGATGCAAAAATATAGTGGATGAAATGGATTAAAAACAGGAGAAATAAATTTAGTAAAGTTAGTTACACTATAAAGGAATGCACATAAATATCACATTATTTAATTATCTCCATGTATTGTTTAGTGATTTTACATAATTTCAGATTGCAGTTTTTTTATTTAGTTTTGCTTTGATGTTTTTATGTTTTGTTGACCTGTACAACACCTATTTGCACTTCAATTGCACTTATTTTATCTACAGTAGATGTCTCACTCATTTTTTGAAGGTACCTCTCTATTGTCCCCTATTTCATCCTCCAGCTTTCACTGTGCATCCTAGGTATATGAATGTTTCCAATTGTTTCAGTTCTGTACCATTTAGTCCTACACATCTGCTAACCTGTTTACTTTTTCTTGACATAACCATGGCCTCAATAATTTGGGTGCTTAATTTCATTTCTCACTTCTGATATTTAAGATTTTAACTGTTCTTGCTCCTCCTCTTCTTTTTGTCCCCCACACCACCAGGTTGTCTGGAAACAGCACTGTCTTCAGCTTTGCCACTCCTACCTTTCTTTCTGTTTTCTTCATAATAATCTCCAAACCAATCTGTCAGCCCTCTTCCAGTTCTCATACAACTTGTTTCTCCTACACATTGTTATAACTCTGCTTCTTAGTTATTACCTTATTCCAACCCCCGCTATAGTCTGATTTTCGTCTTGCAGTGTTATATGTTTTTTCCATGTCCAGAAATACCATTACCTCAGCATTCTAAAATTTGTATCTTTTTTCCGTCACCTGCCTTACCTCAAAAATCAGTTTTATGGTAGACTGTCTTCTAAATCCATGCTGTTATTTTAATCATTTCCCTTTATGGTTGGAACAAGGTTTCAGAATAAATGAGTGTAACTGGATTCTTGTACTGTTACTTGGGAGTAGGCATACATTTCTGCCAGCAACCTCTAGTGTGGGGTTGAACTGTATGTTTGCAAGATTATAGTTAACTGCACATATTTCCGATACAGTAAGAAATGCTTTCTTATGTGCTATAAAATTTTATTGCCCGTTTGATAAGTGATTATGATTGTAAATAGCTTAAGAGGTAGTGGTTGTGGATCATTTTGGAACTTCAAGTTAATGTTTGTTCACATTGTGCTTCTTTGGTACTTGTGATAGGAATATTGGTTACAACCAAAACTTTTTAATTTTAAAGAAGTTTCCATGTGTACCATCAGAACAGGTGGCTTGGCGCTCAGTCAAGCACAATACAGACTCTTAGCTGACTTAAATAAGGTTATGGCTGTGTTCCATCTAATGAGAACTTTGATATGGCCACCAGATAAAATATATTTTTAATGATGCATTTGCAGCTTCTACACACTTTTTTCCAGAGTTCATGTCACTTTTTATGGCAGTGTTGATATAAGCTCAGTGCTACATATTTGGCATTCGTGGTACAGGTATAAAGTTAAAAATAATAAGTAGTTTAGCATTTATGTTATCTAACTGGGATTTTTCTGTTATAATGTATTGTGTGAGACTCCTTATCTCAGTTTTCAATTGCTCTTTTATAAGTTTGGTAAATGAACTTGCGGTTATAAATGTGGTCTCTAGAATTGTGTGTTATCTATTACCAAATTCTTTTTCATGCGAGTGCTGTGGAAATTGTGACGAGCTGAATCATGGTACATTTATAGTTAAGAAAGGTACAGATCTCTTCATCGCTCAGTATTGGGTCACTCCACATTTCAAATACAGCAAAACTTATTAGAGCCCCAGCATGTAAGCAAGTGAAAGGTTTTTTTTTAAATAATGAATTACCTTCTCAAAGATATTTAGGCTCATAGATATTAAACAGGATAGAATTTATTATTTTTATATTGCAGCTGTTTTCGTCAAAGGAAGTCTGCTGCATTTGTGTTATCTTTGTTATGTCTTCCAGTGTCTGTGTATAAGTCTGTTGTAGCCAGTGTGTTTATGTCTGTTTGTCTTTGTTGCATCATCTAGAGTTCTTGGCATGTTGCTGTGCATACTTCCCCATTTGTTTGATTGCCAATTTTGCTTGTTTTGCTTTATTTCCTTTGTAACAACTGACTTACGCTATGTCTCCTGCTTGATTCTCTGTGTGTTATTTACGTGATTGTTGACTTCTGCTAACCTTAATCACATCTTTATTTTATCTATTTTTCATTTTATGTTTTGTATGACATACCGTATTTACTCGTGTATAGTGCACATCACGATTTTTGCAACACGTTCTAGGGAAAAAAATTTTAAAATAAAATTGCACTAAAAATGTGTGGCACCCTTTTAGTAAGTATGGAAGAAATTATTATTTTTTACATTGATGTGTGGTGATTGTAATATGTTTGGAAAATACTTTAAGTAAATATTTTGGGTGCAAAATAAAAATATCCGAAACCCTCACACTCCTACTACTCAACACTTGTGACCGGCTATTTTTTTTTTGCTGTGCTAGAATGTCACGTTACCCTTCTCTTAAAAAAAAGGGACTCCTTGTCTCTTTTCCTCCCCCCCCCCCCTTTTCTGGTCATAGGTTCGCTGGTCTCTGCCAGGGAAACAAAGAGGGGTGGCAGAATTATCGCGTAACCTCTGTGTTATATTACAGGGGGAGGGGGTCTTAACACTTGGAAGCTGTGGTTTGTGGCATGACAGGATACCATTAGGCAGGGGGGAGGGGGTTTGCAACCGACCTACACATAACTGAAGGGTCCCTGAGAGAAAAGAGAGAGGAGTGATGTAAGAGGAAGAGATGAGGCAACAGACAGCCACTTCCCTTAACATCCCCTGACAATTTATGGCTACCACTCCCCTTGTAAATACGGTAATATAGCTGTTATATGGCATATTTCTGAAATAATAGTTCATTCTGTCATCACCTCCATTTAGAGCATTGTTCAAAAATGACATTTGTCCTGGTGCTGAAACAAAGTTCAGTATGTTAGCTGAGATCATTATAAAGAGATCCAGGATCAGTGGCATGAAACATTGCACAAAGCTCAATCATGAGATGATATGAGGTCAGTTTGAAATTGGCCTTGAACTGCTGATTTTGAGAGGTTCATGTTATGATCTAGAGATTATTTAATTTCAACTCGTCCATTTAAATTTGATATAAGTATTTAGAAAAAATAATTTATTATATATATATAACTAAGTTTGGATACATATTTTATTTACTTAATACGTTGACATCATATAAGTTTTTACTTGTCAGTTTGTATGAAAATGCAAAAAAAAAAACTTACGTCAATTATGATGTTCAGAAAGAAATGAACTCATATTCTACAAACCAAATAGTTATGAAATTAAATTTTTATATTACTACAACATTTTAATCAAATGTAGTGTTTGCGTGAAATTAATTTTTTTTTTTTTTTTTTTTTTTTTTTTTCCTTGTTACCTCTTGTTTCATAGGATTCCAAAAGATAAATGAATTTTGCTACACACTAAAATAGTTAGATATGTTGAAAAACTGCAACCATTACAGATTGTAACTTTTGTATCTTTAAATGCTCTTGGTGGAACACGAACATCAGACAATATTTTGCCAGTAGTAATTGAACACGAGTGTCTTGTACAGTGTTGTCAGCCTTACTATTTGACTCAACCTCGGTTCATGTGATCTGAGATCAAGGAACCCCTGATTTGGCTTGTCAAAACACCTGTAGCTCGAATTCCATTGATCATTTTTGACGTTGGATCAGTATATCTTTGTTAAAAGGGTAGGGTTACCAACTTTTTTAGATTTTTCATAAGGGACACTTCTGACAACTCGGTGCAAGACATCTGATCCCAATTAAATAAATCATTATTAAAAATGGTTTTAAATACTATTTGTAATGTTGAAAAATCAGTATGGTAGTAAAAATCAATTAAGTTTCTCTGAACGTATACAACAGAAAAATATTATGTAGTTGCATATAAAAATTAATTTTTTGCTTCCTATTTGGCTTCAAATTGTAATTTTAAAAATTCTTTTTGTATTCTTAAAAAATATTCCGCAATTGAGTTACATTAGTAGTGTAAACTTCCTGTGATCACAGAAGTGGTTAATTACTGATGCTGTTTACTAATATTCACTTCATGTTCAAATAATTCTGAAATACAGGATGTATGACTTCCCACCCTGCGTACATAAGGGATTATTCTTTCAGCCTCAGGATACGGAAAATCCCGTACAGTACAGGACGGTTGGCAAGCCTATGAAAGAGTAGAATGGTGTGTTTGGCCAATACTGTAGAAAGAATGCTAAAGTGCATTGGTGTGTGTATTGCCAGGTTGTGGACCCGGAACCTGCGACCCTACAAGAACCGTCCCAGCAGGAGGGGCAGGAAGATGATACTCAGCCAGAAACCAAAGATGGAGAAGAAGGTAAATGATACCTTCTGATGAGGTATCGGCCATGTCATTGCTTGAATGATACTCCCCCCCCCCCCCCCGTGTGTTGCAATGAGCGTTAAAAAAAGAACACTTTCCTAAGAACACGTTCATATTTTCATGAATGTTTACACGAACACATTCCTTTTTTAAAACTGTGAACTTGAACTTTTAGAAGATAATAATTTATTTTTTTTATTTTATTTTATTTTATTTTTTTTTAACTGCATGGCACATTAATTTAAAAGTTCCTTTTTATGCCTTAAATACGGTATTTTACTCTAACTATGCCTTTTTAATACAGCATCTCATGTTTGTTTTCATCTGCTCCGAGCAGTGTAGAGTTCAGTAAAGTGCCATTTTTCTGTGAATTAAGAGTCCCTAAGCTCAGCTTACTATTATTTATGTCTTTGCCTCCAACTGAGTGCAAACAAAAAGTTTGTTTCTTTTGGCATGCACATGTGGTATAAAGTTTAGGGTGCCGTCTACTTGGATGTTTTTAGCGCGTTTGAGGAAGGGAAGCGTGGGACCAATAAAGATGGCATTGACCTGCGCGGCTCATGGCCCTTCGCTCCTATGCGCTAGGCACTGAACTGGCGTGCAGTGTTGTTGTGCTGCGTGTACCTGTGGAACTTTCAGAGGTGACCCTATCATTTTGTCAGTGGAATGTCTGTAGCAACATTCAGTGCAGGTCCCTACAATAGTTTTACATGTTTCCAACCAGTATATTATGAGATACAGCAAAGCGAAGACGCAGTTTTGTTGGGGAGCTTGGGAATAGCATTTATAATATATATGATGTAATGAGAGTACTATACGTACCTCGCCCGAAATGTGTTTTCTTTTTACATTGGTATCACTGCAACACATTTAATGGTTTCGTAAAAAACGCAGATTTTCAAACACTCAGCAACATGTTTCCACTGCCAGGTAGGCGGCATCGTTGAAAATGGAAAGTTTAATTCCATCTGAATCTTTGTCCTCGTCTTTTTCTGAAAAATATGTGTTACAATGGGAGAACTACAAGACTATATTTCTACGTGAGGAAAAAAATATGTTAGTGGTGATGATGCCATACTGAAAGTCCAGGGTTCATTTTGCTTACTGCAAGTAAAATTGTTACCTCCAAACAGCTCAACTTCGTCTAACCTAAAGTGACCCACGCAAACATGCATAACTTAAGTTGACAGGAACTTTGCATTGTTATCAACAGAGCTGAACTGCCTGCATAATTTTCCAGTAATTAAAGAATTGTTTTTAAAGTTTAACACTAGTCTTCCTTCAAGTGCAGCTGTTGAGTGAGTGTTCAGCGTAAAAAGCAAAATATTCACAAGAAATGGATGACGACTGTTAGATGAACATTTTGAGGAGGTTCTTCATTTAAAAATAGGAATGAAATAAGTACTTCACCAAATACTTGACAAGATGTTACTGCATTTTTAATGTCTTACATTTTTGCATTAATATTTAGGGTTGGTATAACACATATATTTTGAGTACAAATTAAATACATGGTTGGCTATTTAACTCAATATTGAGGGTACTGTGTGCAATAGGGTTGCCAGATTTTGAAACTGAAGATAAGGGAGATTGGCAAATTTCACTTGTGAAAATAAGGGAGACTTCAAAAACTGTTTAATGACGGTAGTTACATCAGTAATTATTCATACTTTAGGCTTCATCTGCTTGAATTTACAAACTCGGGATGGCTCTGTATGAAATTAAAAGATTATTTGCAAGAATACTTGAAATTACCCACACATTCCAACTCAGTTTTCATGAGCTCAACATAAGTCTTGTTTCTTGACTCTTGCTAGCACTTGTAGTTACATTGCTGAAGGAACTGTTTATTTTTGGTGATTGATTTATGTCTCGTTCATTGTTTTTATGACCTATAAAAAAAAATTGGACATTGTAATCTAAATTCACCCGTTTCTTTTTGCTTTGCACCTATCTCCAAGCCAACCAAAATAAATAATGGCAATTTTATGCATTCTCAGTTTAAGTAACATTCTAACCTCTTTTGTTGAACGATCCTTTCCATTTCATTAAATACACGCACGTGTATCGCACAATTTCTTCTTTTCACTCCCTTCCATTATAAACAATTAACAGAAACTATAAAATCATGTGCACCTACAAGCTCACATACAAAACTAAAAGCGAAATTTTCTTATAACGGAAGCACATTATTGAAGCAAACAACAAAATTAAATTTGATTTCAACCGGAAACACACTACTAATCATTGATTAATGTCCAGTGGACACTATCCATAGATGACAGAGTAACTGTTATTTTTCCTACAACACCTCAGATTAAAATTTCCCAACAGAAATTAAAATTTAAAATGGGAGATTATCATACAAATACGGGTGACGTGAGATCTGGTAACCCTAGTGTACAAATGTAATATAAAACAGTATGTTCTGCGTAATTCTAAAGTTTTATTAATTGCACACTTAGGTGTAGAGTAAACGAACATTTAAGTGAACTTTGTTAATTTTATTGAAGAACTTGAATTGGAACTGAACTGTAACAAAATAAAGTAACCTTGAACTTTTAAAAGTTCTTTTTGAAGTGAAGAACTGGACTTTCGGAAAGTATTTTAAAATAGTAACTGGCACAACACTGCTTTTCCTCTTTTGGTTGCAGCTTTAATTCAGACTTCACTCATTATATTGTATGATATCACATTTTTTATACAGGCTCCTTTAAAGGTAAACTTGAATAATAAATCACAAATTATCTTCTCAAGCAGTTTTCTTCTGGTTGTGAGCTTTTTGCCTTTTATTTATTTATTTATCTTTTTGTTTTTAACCTAAAGTGGCTCATAGTATTCAGGCTAGATAATTTTGTTTTTGTTGTAGGCTTGCTTGTGGCATGCATTTCCTGTATGATATTTAGGTACAACTATTTATAAACCATTTCAGATATTTGAATTCCTAGATGGTTCAGACTATAATAGAACCGTGATTTCACATTCCCCTCAGTTACATTCACCCCTTTAAATATACTTGTTTATTTAGGTCCCAACATTTTCCTTATGTTCGCAGTGAGTAAACTTGTGCCATTCACCGTACAATTCAATATGATTTCCTTTGTTTTATGTTTTTTTTTTTTTTTTTTTTTTTTTTTTTTTTCAATACGTTTGGACAACGAAATTTGAAAATTCATACATTGCAATCTCGTTCAGAAGATACATTAATGCAAATATTGAGACTGCAATAATATGTGTATAGTCAATTCACAGTTACTCCCAACTTTTCCCAACCAAGTGTTTTTTCTTTTGAAGATCATCTGTAAACTATTTTCATGGAGCAGTGTACATATGATAACATGTTTTATGGCTTTACTGTTTTGCCAGCACGTAGTTGCTGCGTTTACGCTGTTATTCTTATGTACAGGTGTAGCATTTCATGCTAGGTCTTTTTTTTATTTCTTTTTGCTCTCCTTAGATTTTCACTTTTATTTTGTCCCTTGACATATTCTAGTTTTTCTTTTATTTTCTACAAACATGTATGTCTTTCCTTTGTGTGAGTGAGTGTGTATGTGCTGTACGTGAAGCTTAGTGAGAGGGAGAACTCAAAGAGTTACTTGTGCTCCAGGTAAGGAGAATGGGGTGGGCGATGACGACGATGACAGTGATGACGATGACGTGCACGTCATCATCAACGACATAAAGACCGGTCCCACCTACCCCAGCCTGAACATCAAGCGAGGCGGGTTGCTCACCTCGTCCGGCGGCGACAAGCTCAAGGTGAGGCATCGTTACATTGCTTGGAAGACTGCAGGTTCAGTACATGAGCTGTTGTAAAGGCAGGGGGATGAAACAATACAGGAATTATGCCAGTTTTTTTGTGCAATTACTAAGGGCAAGATTTTGTGGTGTTATTTTAAGTAAAATTTCGTTTTTAAAAATACCTGATTTCTGTGTTGGTTTTATTATGAAAGTCTTCGTAATTGAAAGATAACTAAAATTGTGCATTATTAGAGCCAACATTGTACTGTGTTATTTTAATGCAAGTTTTATTATTTAAAATTGTTTGTATTTATTCTTATATGCATATTTCCATTAAAATATTATAATGTTTATGCAATTGCTTAAACAAAAGTAAACAATTTATTTGAACTAAGGTAAACAGAGCATTACCATAGGTTAAATCCTTTTTTAAAGGATGTGTTTCTTCGTAGGCCTAACTTATGTTGAGGTTACAAAACTGTGTGGATTTTTGTTACTGTCTTATGCAAATGGCTTGGGTATGTTTTATTGAGAAAAAAACATTTAATACTGGAAATAAAGTTATTTTTATATTTGCTTTTAAAATTTTTCTACTCATTAAATGATAATTTCTCATCCACCTGGTATTCAATATTTACTGCTGTTATTCACTCATTTTGAATAACAACAGCTTAATTCTTTTTCTTCCCATCATCTGAAAACTTAATTATTCTTTCATCACTCAGTTTATACATTTTTTGAAGATGCAGATTGTCTGTAATGAATTCACAGATAAAATAATATATTTGGCTAAATTGAATTTATTTTGTGATTTAACTGAAAGTTTGGTGTTAGGTTGTGTATAACTTACATTTCAGTGTTTGGCGGTGTATTAACTTGCATTTCACTTTTATCTCTATTCACCGTATAATCTTGGCTCTAGCAATTACATACCATCTGAGGGTGACCTTTTTTGAAAATATGCCTGCTAAGTCATGTGCCATACTTAGTTAATTATATTTCCTAAGCTTGTTAGTGTTTTATTTCTGCATTGCATCTCGGAAAGCTATTTAAATATTCTGCTAAGGCCGCTGTGGAAGATGGTGATGACTATGATGTCAATAATAATGATAATGCAATACATTGTTGTTAACCTAGATAAAATATTGACTTTTCCTCATGTAGGTCACAGTTTTTTATATTGACTCTGAAAGAGTGCTGTGATGTAGTCAGTATACTAATTTTTTAGCAAGGCAATAAAACATCGGATTATTGGTGGGATCGGCCACAAAGTATCTGTATCAGTAATATCGGCAAAATGGGGTTTGGACCCATCTCTAATTTCCTAGTCTTTATAAAAAATTATTTTTCTTTCTTCTGAACAAAACCCTTTATAACAAAGACTTAAAAGTTTGCACTGTATTTTTTCTTCTTTTCTTTCTTTTCTTTCCCCCTTAGAACAATAAAATAAACCCTCCATTTGTCGCTTATTTCAGATAAAATATACAAAATCCATGTTATTTTAAGTGCTGTAGAAGCTGTATTGACTCACTTTGTGTGTACAAAGTATTTTTATCATAAGAGTTTTTATTACTTATTTTATACTCAAAAGTTTTGCAAATTTTTTGTTTTCATAATGTTCCAAACAAATTTAGAGGTATGTTTTTTTCTCTGACAATAGTAATTTAGTATTAGTAGCCATGATAGTTTACTGTATAAGTCTTCAATAGAAAATTCATTTAATACTTTTCTTAAATAAATCAATACAAAATAACCAATGCAACTCAATTTCAGCAGCAATTAGATTCAAAATTGACTGCACGGTAAAAAAAGAAACACATTGAAAATTACCTCTCTTTAAAGAACCCCTCTATAACCAACACATAAAGCTTTGGCCCCTTCAATTTTGTTATACAGAGGTTTTACTGTAATATATTTCCTTTGTATCATTTTACTGCCAAAGAAGTTTAGAAAATTAAGTTTTTGTGATCGTTTTAGATGTATTTCCTTCATGTGAACAAGCAATAATGGATTTTACGGTAATTTTGAATTACGCTACAAAGGTTATTCAAGATAATGAACAATAAACAATGCTGCCATTTCTTGTCATCTTTTTGCAAGATTCACATTGCCTCTGGTGTTCTGTGCGGCCAGATTACACCATTTTGATTGTTGCAAAGCTAGACTACATGGTAGATTTTCCACGCATAGAAAGAATGCACGTCAACATCAATATGACATTATTTACGCAGCTCCATTTTTACATTGAAAAAAATTTGATGTACTATTCTTTTAAATAAAAAAAAAAAAAGTGCGCCAAGTGACAAAACAGTGAAACTGTATGCTACTTCTTTACATTGTGCTCCTAGCATGATTATTTCTGTACTTTAAACAGATTTAATTTTAATTTTCTGGGTTGTTTAGGTACTTGTTGTAAAAATGTTTAGGCATTTGTTTTTAATTTCAGCTGGAAGTTGCATGTACCTTGTGGTATATCAATGAAACCTAAATTATTTCTGTTGACGCATGACACTCTCTAGAGTCAGCTACTACATCGCGGTCATGGTGGTTTTTGGGTGCACTAGGTCAGATGCGTGGGTTTGTCTAATATATAGTTAGTTTTGATATGTTGGTGCACTGCCGGTGTACAGCACCGGGCTCATAGCCTTACGTCTAAGTATGATGTCTGGGACACCTACTGAAACCCTATGGACGGGGACACACACTTTTTCAGGTTTACCTGGCTTACCGAAGACCTTTGGTATCTGCTTATCCAGCTGCTGCGATGGTGGTTAGCGGCTGGTGCTGGCCCCGGGTGCTGGTGCATATGTGGTTGAGCTGGATTGGTGGACTCTGGTGTTGATCCTCAGCGGGCTGGCCGGTCTGCTTCCCCAGAATCGGGGATTGGCGTGCATGGTGTTCACTAGGAAACAGTACAAATACCCGCTAGAAATGAATATTCGTTGGTTAGGATACGTATTTATTCCGGTAGAAATTAATCCAATGACACATACTACCTCCTAACCAAGCAAAGTTGAATGAAAGTAACTACGTACTCCAAATGAAGGTGACGTGGTTCTAGACTGTACATGGTAGAAAACTGCTAGATGGCTATGCCAACAACTTGATCCAACTATCTTAACTTGGCATCCAGAAGGGACTTCGTGGGCCACTTACCAGAAGGGCAGTGGTGGTCGCCGTACGAGAAGGGTAGGCAACGAAGAAGGGGTTGTGCAAACTTTTACAATCTTACTGGCGGTTAGCGTCTGGTAGAACTAGGAGTTTCTGGTGCTTTTGTGCAGAGCTCCTGGTAGGGCCAGAAGCCTCTGTGTGATGGTAGTGCAGATTCTCTTGGAGATCCTGAAGATGATGTTGAAACAGAAGATCTTGTAGAGGATCGTGAGGACCTGGCTAGCAGTAGAGGGCCCCAGCACACGAGGAGGTGGAGTGAACTACTGGTGATGAGGTGTTGTGCACCTGTACTTATAGTGCGCTGGTCCTGTCCACGTATGGGCTGGAGTGGGAGGTGTGGCATCCTTTCGTGACATCTGTGAGCGGAGCTGAGTGGGGGTAGCCACCTCTGCACTTGACTAACTGGCTTTGGGCTACTTGTCGGTGCTTGGGGCGCTTTGTGGCATGTGTTGCTCCGGCAATCTTTGGAGCACTTCGGGGAGATGCTGGTGTGTTTTCTGACAGCTTGTGCAACGTGGTATTTCGCGTGTTTGTAATTGCTTCGCAACAATGGGTGATCCTATAGGCACTCGTGATTAACTGTCTTTTGTGTAATCCTTCCTCGGGTGATGTAAAAATATGTGGCTTGATTAGTCATATATAATATATGGTGGAAAGCGGCACGTGTCACTGTGTGTATAACACAAAATGAGACTGTATGTATTTCAACTTAAATGAATACTGAAAACATGGCCCAGTTACAAAATCCGGGCTTGTCTACGACGGGCATGAAGACAAAGGTAATGCCCATTTTTTAATGACTGGTAATACTGAATGACATATATTATATTTATTACTATATATTTGTTTGTATAATCATGAACCAGCAATTACAGTTCTAAGTTACAGTGTATTGTAAAATACATAGTAATTAGCATTTTTCACAGCACCACCTTAGTTTCAGGTAACCCTTTGAATAAGTTTTCCTGCTTTATAAGCACAAAATAGCCCTTGTTTTTTCCCCAAAAAAGTTTTTAGAGGGTTTTACTGTACCTATTTTAAAAAGTATGTTAGAACCACATTTTTATTAAAAAATACAATGTGGTCTTTGGAGGAAAATGCTGTAGAGTGAGTGGTTATAAAGGACATGCTTGTGCAGCAACCAGGGAAGTTCTCTATCGAGGAGTTTGAAGCAGTGGGCTCCATCAACGGCGTGCCAGCACACGAGTACAACTTAGACTCGGTTGAGGACAAGCCATGGAGGAAGCCGGGTGCAGACATCACTGGTGAGTTGTTCATGTGCATGCCGGCTCGTTTCACGTGTAACTGATGTATTTGTCAGTCAAGACATTAATTGCCTATCTCTGTAAGCCTAGCAAGGGGCTTTTAAATGGAACTGTTATAGTAATGATGCATCATAAAGATGGTGGATATGATGACCGCACAAAAATGCAAAAAGTATAATGTTGTCATAGCTTTCCCATCATAAGCATGGTATTGTATCTATGACAGCACCGTAGTAGGAAGTTAGCAGTATTTAATTCTAAGCGATATGTTCATTTCAGTTATTGGACAACTTGTAAGCAATTTTAAACTAATAGATAGCGAGTTTCAAAAAGCGAACGACACATAAAGTACATGTGTTTTCTTTAAAAAGTAAAGGTATATATTGGCCTCTTGGTTAACATAAATACATAAAAGGGCAAGAATTCAAGTACTCACACACAATGGAGGACGACACAATTTTCACGTGGTTGCATGATAACGACGTTTTGCTGGCTAGGTCAGCTTCATCAGATATCGAGTTGTAGGACACCAATATTGTTGAAGGGTGCTGTTGGTGTTAAACCTAGTGGCCATGTGGCGAAATAGGGTGTGGCGTGAAATTTTGAAAATTTTGCCAGTATAGCTGATGAGTGGAGTTTGGAGCAGTTATTATCCTATGTTGAAGTCTGGCAGCTCCCTAGATTTTGTTATAAACTGATGAGCTAATTCTCAGTGTCTTAGTTCTGAGCTATTACTTGAAGGTGGTAGGGCTGCTTTTGGGATAGGAAAGCGTGTTGGCTCGCTCGAGTATCGTCCCCGGGATCACTTACATTTCGCTCAAGGGTGAAGTCAGCTGGGAGAGGTGCAATGTCTACAGGAACGTGGTATTCAAGGATAAGTTTCAACCAATGTTTATTCCGTGATACTGGAAATAATCATGTGGTGCTGTACTCCCTCCTTCATTTGTCAAGAGCTTTACGGGAAGCTGAACTACGCAATACGGTTAGAGGAACCCTGTTCCTAGGCTAGACGGAACGGGGTAGTATAGCGCTGTGAAAACAACTGAAAACTAATACTGTCTCCCTATCACATTGTTGTCCAGAAGGGGCCGCTGTGTCTAGTGTAGATAGACGATGTAGCGTTACGAGTGGCACTGTGCTTGGATGACTAAGCAGGACATGATAGGATAAGTTACAGTAATGGACCTTGAGGAGAGGTTTTCCTTCTGGCACAAAGGTGTGGTGAAGAAAGGAAGGTATAGTGAGGAATGAAGCTGATGAGTTCTTCTGCGGCTAGCACGTTGAAGACTGTATGTTCAGACTGGTCAATTCCGTGGTGGCTAGCACGTTGGGAAAATGGAGACTGCTCCTGAGTCCAATTCTGACTCCGTATTTATTCTCTGCCTCTGTGCTTATTGGTTGGCATCTTGAGAGTGAGGGGTGGCAAAAAGCATAGCTCTCTGGTGTGACGTCACTGGCTGGCTAGGAGGGTGAAAGACAAACAATGAAACATACTAGTAGTGCCATCTAGTGGTGGTTAGTAGTACTCGTCAATTTGAGGTGAATAGCTTCGGTGGACCGGTGAATAATACAATCTCCGCGGGCTGTAACATCCATTCTTGGTGGGCAGACAGTACAGCGGAACCGTGTTATAACGATAGTCAATAATGGCAAAATAAATTATCGCTATAGCGAGTTATCGCTATAAAAAATGTACTGTGTCCCATAGTTTTTGTCAGGGTATTGGGTATCGGTATCGGCAGATACTTACCTTTTTCGGATGTATCTGTATCGGGCATGGTTATAGACAATAAAATCGGGTTATTAGTTCCTTTAGACATAAAATTATATGGTGTGGCTGTACATTTAAAGTATTGATTACTTGTGCAATAATTTGTTCACTCACATTCATAAAATAACCATCCCGCACACGTAAAATGTAAAAAAGTTGAGGAATGCAGTAAAACTAGGCGTGTGCAGCGACAAGTCAATACAAATAAATTGAGAAGGCAGACGGTCTTACAGCAGCACTATGTAATGACCAACTGGCGCGACCTTGCTTCCTCCTCCATTCTTCTTCCCTCACCTCCCCCCTTTTTTCCATTGTTTGTTGATTATGTGGGGGAGTTACTTCCTACCAATCAGCATGCTACGTCACTCTTTGTCTCTCAATCTCAGACACACAAAGCCTAGAGATCGTTGAAATTCCCTCTGTTTCTTACTACACTACTCCTGTCTCCCTCCCCTCATGATTCTCTTTCTCCTCCTGTCTCTCGGTCCTCTACTCGTTTCCCCTTCCCCCCTTTCAAACCTTGGCCTTCGCCGGCTTCCATTCTCCACCCGGCCTTAGACACTATGCTTTTAGTTCGCCACCACGCTTCTCTCTTGCGCACTCACAAAGTAAACAGCAGTCCCATGCGTACACACTTTAAATTTTCGGCCTGGCATCATGAACAGACGATACTTTACCGTTCTGTTCCAACCCGAGGACAACACTGCTAGCTGTTCAAATGTAAACAAATGTAGCTTTATGGTAGGTTAGAAAAATATTTGAACAATCAGGAATATTTTGAAAGAAATGAAAAATGTCAACATTGAAACAGACATTTACAAAAAATTAAAAACTTATGATTTAAACTTGTTTTACTATAGAAAAGTATGAATTACCAGCATATGTTTACAATTTGTTTACTTATGCACAAAATTTATCCTACAAGGTAGGCGGAAAGCATCTCGTTGCCTCAGTTGCCCACTCCCTCGCTGCTGCATCCTCCTCAGCTAATCCTCGCCACGCTCCCCCCCAAGCTGCCGCGACCTACATTCAACAGTACCTACCATTCCCCTGTCCCTTCCCGCCCACCTTTGAGGGTTCAACTGCTCCTGTTTTTAGTCGGCAGTTGCTGTTGATATTTCAAGCACTGACATTTGTCACTCCAGGAAGGCAAAGGGCAGAAGGGACATGCCTCCCTGCTGTGATTAATCATCTACAGGAAGAGTAAAGAGTGAGGACGAGAGAGAGAAATGCTGTGCCCACTCCACTGGGGCCGCCTGCTATGACAGGCACTTTAGGGAATAATCATCTACAGCTTGTATTGTGGGTCCAGTCGCCAAATTACCAGCTTTGCAGGCACCACACTTCCATTACCCTTGTCATATCAGTATTTAAAATCTTTTTAAAGCAATGATTCTTACATCCGTAATCTGGGAACTGGCAGTGCTTCATTTTTACTCTCAGTAAAATAAGGGAGTGCTAAATTTAAAAACTGAACATATTAATAATTTTTAATTTTCTGAACATGAACAAAGTTGAATTATGCTGAGAATCGTGATACACTACCTTGTGGATTTAATATTTTATATGTTTATAACATAAATTGCTTAAATTGCCATGACGTAAATTTAAAAATAAATTACTAACGTATATTTTGTGTGCTGCTTTTAATCTTCTCTGATTTTGAAGAATTAATTTTCCTAATGTTTTAAACATTTAATAGTATATTGTGTGACACTGACTTTTAACACAGATTTTCATCAGATTCCCAGAATATTTTTAGTGCTAGTAGAAGTCTTTCAGTCCATTACTCATATGTCCATTGTATTGCTATTGACAGTATCGGTTCATACTGCTATTGGTAAAAACCTGTATCGGCTCAGTACTACTTCTGATATCTCATGGTCAATGGTAGTGCAAGCTCTGTAGAAATCAGATGCGCCGTGCAGAACAAACTGAGGCATCAGTGCTATTGAACTATAAAGTGAAAAAACAACACCTCAAAAAGATGGGTAAATTCAAACAGGTTATACCAAATGAATTTTGATCGTGCGGCCTAAATTAAATTCCAGAATATTAACACAACTGCACGCCCGCATTTATTGCTAGCACTGAAAAACAATACTCAATTATATATATCGCATGTCAACCCAATACTTGGGTAAAAACAAGTAGCATAGTCCACCACTTACCCTGCGAGTCCTTCTCATTGGCTAACAAAATAATTACATTAATTAATCTTTACATCACTGCCGCAGATGCTGATGTGATATGCACGCAAAAAATGTGCTGTGCTTATGGGTTGAATATAAAAGTTGATGTCCATGTTGACTCAAAGTATGACTTTGTCGGCTCAGGCAGTTAGCAGGTAGATGGTGACTGTAGGCAGGCCGGGCAGCAAGTGGCGAGCAGGCCCGTTACAAGAAAAGACTGGATGCCAAATGGGAGAGGGTGTGGGGAGGTGTGATAGTGGGGTAGGCGAACGGAGGAGGAAACCCGAGCGGCCAGAGAATAAACAAGGGCAGCGCTTCGCACGGTGGTCGTTATGGTAATTTGCACGCACCGGTGCTGCTGCACCCTGCACTCTGATGTACACTTCTCAAGGAACACTGCATTTACGTAATTATAAACATTTTTATAGGTACTTAACTTAAGCGCAGTGCTTGCATCAAGAAAGTTTTGTAAGGCAACCCACCTTTTTGCAGCTATATTAGCTGTTCTTACTCTTCTCTAATTACGTAACTTGGCCAGTATGTTAATGGCTCGTTATTTGCCATGTATAAAAGTTCCGTGAAACTTTGGACACGTCCGTGATAGTGCCACGTATTTTGAAATGTATGATAAGAAGATGTCATGTGTGTAAAAACATTTGAAGATACATATTTCTTGTTGAAAAGAAAAGGACATTTTTGAGTATGTTGACAACAATATTGAAAAGCTCCAAAAACTTCAACGTAACTTGCTTGGTATAGAATCACCTCAAGAAAATGTAAATATTTTCTTTACATTGTGTAAAATCAATTTGCACTTTTTCTGTTTTCAAAGAAAATTTAAATTCAATTTTCAAAAAAAAATTTATATTCAATTTAATAATGTAAATAACTTTGCATTTTAACAGCTCATTCTTGTTTTGTGTAGAATCACGTCAAGAAGCCTCCTGATTAATGTACAAATAATCACAGCATTTCATATGTTGCCTTGTATAGTCTTACCTCAAGAAATCACAACCTAACAGACATTCTAAACCAAACAAAAGGTTGTGATATTACATATTGTATATAATTGCCAGTTACTTGTGTTTTAAAAAGGGTATTCTTTATGTTCTATCCTCTGTCAATGTGTAATAGTATTTCGCATGTATTGTTTATTAGTTAACTTCACTACCACAACACTTGTTTGCAAAGTTTAGCAGTTGGCTGAGTCACGGAAGTGCTCAGCTTGACTAAATCCCTTAGCTATCTTACATAAGTTACATTCCTGCTGTGCGACACATAGGCAACCTGAGTAGAGGTGGTTTTCTTATTTTCCGCTCCGGGCGGCCGCAGCAGGATAAGTAGCTGACACCAGCCTTACGAGTGGGGCTTTGGCCAATTTTTACTATTTAATTTAATATTAATAGTAACAATTATAATCATAATTTGATTCCCCAAGGGTCTATTCCATGTGCCGTCCACTATGTCTTTGCATTCTTTTCCACAGGTTCAACTGTGCAAATCTTTTACTGTACGAACCCAAGCCATAACACTCATTTTGTAGTTTGGCACACATTAATTAAAGACGGTTTACGTTACACCCACCTGGGATATCCCTTTCAAGACATGACCTTACTCAGCCCACAAAAACTCATGTATAGAAGAAGACTCCAAGCTTCATCCGCAGCAGGCACAGCTGCACGCCAAGGAGGAGAGAGAGGGAGAGAACACCATTTCACCATGCACCAGAGAGACAGAGATGTCTAGCCAACCAGAACCTCAAAGAAAGTAGATAAAAGAGTTATGCACCGCCTGCGGCCGTGTCCTCCAAGCGCAGCTGACTTCGCCACTCAAGGTCAAGCATAGCACACAGCAGAGGCAACTACAGAAGCCAACCGTTAAAGAAAAAAATTGTTGTTGAGGGAACAGTGTAACATTCCCTCAACAGAATTTCTTTCTCGTCGCGCATCCTTCAAGGATGAGACTCCGTTTCAGTGAAGAGAGGGCGAATTGACGCATTACGTCTTTTCAACAATGATTTAACGACTTCATCTCATCAGTGGGCAAGCTTTGCAGTTCGATTTCAACAGTTTTTTTCTTTGTTACCACGTATCTTGAGACCCACGATTGTACTTTCGACAACGGTTCATGGACGGACGCTCCGGCCTGAATATTGTACTGTTCACCGGCCGAGCCACCGAGGCTATGTATCCAAGGCACTTTATTACCACAACATACTGCTAGATGGGGCTACTAGTATGTTCTGCTGCACCTCAATCGTCCAAGCCGGCTGGTGACGTCACATCTTGAGGAATCTATGCTACAGCTACCCCCTCTACAACAACCACCCCTATCCAGCTGACTGAAGGGGAGCACCAACCAGAGTATAAATTTGTGTCGCTCGTCGACTCGTTACTAGTCTTCATTTTCTCCACTGCAGACTTCAGCCGGGGATCTTGACCAGTCTGCTCTAGCCTAACTGCTCCTTACTGCATTCGTGGTGAAGGACTCTCCTATCCTTGGTCTCCACTACAACTCGTTTGCCAGAGCCATCCTTCTCTCAACATGTGTAGTCTTCAACACACACTGTGCCGAAGATCCAACAATTATCAACGTCGTCTACACACTTGACACTGCAGCCCCTTCTGGGCAAACACTAATAGGAGAAGTACCAGTTTCAGTTTCATAATGCTCATCTACCCTACCATTATTAGCTTAGGACAGTCGCCTTCACCTGGCTCAGTGTAGGTTAAGCTTCCACAAGCTCTTGCCTTGCTGTACTCTATTTACTTCCCGTAAAAAGGAATAAACACACGTTTTTACTAACTCGAGGGTGTCTTTCCCATAGTAGTAATTCCTCTCCCAGTGGACCTCATGGCATCCAAGGGATTGCAGGTGACAAGGAATTTTCTCAAACGTAATACACCAAACAGAGTACCCACACGCACATTGGATGGCCATCCTTTCTGTGCACCATGGAGGGCAGAAAGCTCTGACACTAGGTACTCAGTCTCTTGAGGCCAGCTTGCCTACTCAGCTGCTACTCTCTCCTCCTTGCTACAGCGCAAAGTTAGTATTCTCTTAGTTGGGGGAGACTGTTCCCTTCTGAGACACTAGCCCACGTGCAGGGACTGTCCACCAGCGAGACCTGACTCAGTGCTCACTGCGTTTTGATGCTGAGTGTTGGAATAGGGATATCGCCTTCAGTCAGCAGACACTACACGTGGCTGTACACCAGTGTAGGACAACATGTCACCCGGTGTCTCTTCATGGGCGTCAGAGTGTGATTCTGTCCAGATGTCTTATTCCTGCCGGAATGATATCTGAGAGAAGATAAGACAGGTGCTTATTGTCTCTGGACGTCTGCAGGAGCTTACCACCCTCCTAACTACACTCGCACAACTAATACCGAGGGACCAAGTGCAAACCTTGCACCATCTGTAGGTACCTTCACGCCGGAGATTCCCAAGGACCTTTTCCAAGACCCCATTCGACTGAGTGAGGAAACACACCCCAAGTTTGCAGCTTACTTAAGCGGATAGGACCAGTCTTTGGGACTCGCCAATCCACGATTCTACGTATTTGGGCCAGCGGAACCCACCCCCTACGACCGACACAAGTTTCTAGCTCCTGCCCTCTAACCAACCTAGATCAAATTTAACGCCAGCCGGAGTTGACACAGGTTAGGCAGCCTCCTCAAGTTACACGTTGCCCAGGTTTACCGCTTAAAGCCAGTCCACTGAAACGAAAGATCACTCTCGCAGAACTGATTTCATGCCTTGCCGAAGAGCTACCAGGCCAGTACTTTACACTGGACGTGCGCCAGTATCATATAAAGACTGAATTGAACCAGATACTCCCACCACTGGGTGCATCTGACCTAGCAGGCTAGCACCCACCAATAACCGCTCTTGACGTAGCAGCGTTCCTCCATTATCCTCAGGGTGTCACATCAATACAAACAAGTCTGAAACAAAACTTTACCAAATCCAAACTGCAGTTCTCTGCTCATGTCACCCAATATACACATGACTGCTATTTTGCCACACTAACAGAAAGTAAAGAAACAATCTTAGGGCATGCAACAATTGTAGTAATTATCTTCGCCTGCAAATATTGTTAATAACATGGCAATATCACTTACCAGATTTAATTGTCTGAGTCACTTATAACATTTTGTACAACACTAAAACTATTCTTTTGCATTTCTTCTGTGTTCGTAAGAACTTCTCCATCATTCATAATAAATTTGCCGTGCTGTTTTTCAGACCATGAAAGGCACACCTAGCTCGATTTGTACTGCTTAGTTAGTTTCTCTTTCATTTTCTGCCAGTTGCGCACTAGCTTCTCACTTACAGAAAATTTTATTTCAGTCGCTTGATTTCCGTGTTCTTCTGAAAACACAATCACCTTTAACTTAAAATCTGCCGTGTAGTTATTGTATTTACCCATTGTGAAAAAACGAGATTACCCACGAGCAACTTGCCCAACTGATTTTATAAAGATGCCTAACTAATATGCTGCATGTGCCGAACAAACTGCTACTGATTGTGCGGGTGGAAACACTGTTCGCGGTATGCACTGATTGGACATCCAGCCACCAAGTACCTGTTGCCAAGGTAGCGCAAGGTCAATGTTTTCGCCCACTTCCATGCAAGATGAGCACTGAAATGTTAACAATGTATTGCTGGACCACGATTATGTGATTAATTTTTCTTACCTGTTTTCTTAACTGAAAAATTAGGTACAACGATTATGCAATGAAATACGGTAAGTCATATGTACATTTAATTTCCTTCAGTGTGACAATAGGTGTCTTACTAGGGGTGGTATTTTAATAATTCTAGTAATGTCACATTACCTTTCAGCATATGAAGTTTATTTGTTTCATGTCTACCATGCTTTCTAGATGCTTAACTTTTTGTTAGTTAGTGTATGCAGGTTTGATAAAGGTGAGGGGATGACAAAAGTTCAAAATTGTTATCCTGGAAAATACGTATTGCAGTTACATGTGTAAAAAATAATTTTGTAAGCTTGGTGGATTGTGCTTTTTATGCAACAGTGATACAGACCTGTGTTTGGGTGCTGCACAGACTACTTTAACTACGGCTTCAATGAGGAGACATGGCGCTCCTACTGCGAGCGCCAGAAACGTGTGCGCGTCCATGAGTCTGGTGTGGGCTTGGCACAGCTGGGCAGCACGGGCGCCGGGCGGGGTATCATCCCAGTGGCCATCACCAACGACAACTCCAAGTACTCTGGCTTCATGGGCCCCAAGAAAGCAGGGCCACCTCCAGGTCGCAAGTATGCAGGCACCATCGACGTGATTGGTGTGGGTGGACTGGCCTCTCGTCGCAACAACGACAAGGGCACCCCTCCCAAAGAGAATGTCATTCAGGTTAGTTCCATTGCAGAATTGCCTAAGCCAAACAACAAATCAGTAAATATGTGCATTAGTCCCTTAGTATTGTCACTTAATTTTTAATGTAATTATTACTGTACTGGTATTTTTTATTCTGTACAGAAAATAAACACAGTGAGTAAACTATAATATCAGAGGGTATAATTACTTACTGTTTGAGCACACAAAAATAATTACACGAACTGGCTGCCATTACTTCGCGTAACTGCAGTTTTCCACCACTTGCAGCACTAGTGTGACAGTCACATACAGCATGCAGAACTGTCTCGAGTAACATAAATTAAAAAATGTTACTGGCGCCAACATTCTGCCCACTGAAAATAGGTATTTCCTAGATGTAAGAAGACTACCACTGAAAAAGTAAACCTATACAACACAAAAAGCAAATATTCTTTATTACTAGGGTTCTTCAGCTGCTGTTCACTCCACTGGCAAAGGACAAGTCTTGGTGACAGGCCTAGTAAGCTCCCCTTGCTGTGTCTGAAGTGAAACCACTTTAACCAGACCATCAGGGCCTGGATGTACTGTAGCCACTCGTGCTGTTTTCCACTTCAGCGGGGGCAGTGTTGGATCCTTCAAAAGGACCAGGTGATCCACACTACATTGGGAGTGGGTTTGGTCCACTTTGCTCTCTGCTGAAGTGTGTGGCGATACTCCAGACTCCATCAGTTCCAAATTCTAATGAACCTGAGCGACCATTTGCAACCTATTTAATAAATTAAGAGGAAATTTCAGTAGATACTGGTCTGGTACAGCAACAAGGGGTTCCCCAACAAGGAAATGTCCTGGGGTGAGCACATGAAACTCGTCTGGACTCGCTGACAATGGTCACAGAGGTCGTGAGTTGAGTACTGCAGATATCGGAGTCATAAGGGTTGCTAACTCTTTGTAGGTCAATAACTGGTTGTCTACAACTCACTTCATGTGATTCTTGATACTTTTTATAGCAGTCTCCTAGATGCCACCAAAGTGTGGGCTAGCAGGTGGGTTGAAATGCCATTTGATTCCTTGTTCAGTCGCACTGTCGGCTATCTGTTGCCAGTTAGCACTCTGAAACATTTCTTGGTGAACCTCTTTCAAATAATTGCTTGTCCGCACCATGTTGGTGCCATTGTCCAAGTAGATGTCTGATTGAAACAAAATGCTTCAGAGCTGCTAGAAATGCTGCCGCTGACAGGACAGCTGAGATGATCCAGTAATATCAATGAGTGAGATACAGCGCTGTTTGTGGTCCAGCGTGTAGGTTGTAAACATGATACTGAAACAAAATTAGCTCTGAAAGTTTACTCCGATGTCGTAACAGGATGGGTTGCTTAGCTGTTTCAGGTATCACTGCATTCTGCAACCTGCCGTCCACCTTGACAATTCCTTGCAAATCAATAACTGGTGCCAGTGCCTCTATGTTCTTGCTTACAAATGGGAATAATTTTGACCCACATGACCAAGGCATTTCTCCGCTCTTCCAATGTCAAACCTGGCTCACATGAAAGTGTCTGTCTCTGAAAGGCTGCCTTTGCCCACAGAACCCTCGCCGTAACACACTGCAGTTTCCGTAGAGATAAGCAATTCTGGAGATGGTCTTCTGAGGTATGGGTTTCCTGCCGTGCAACCAACACTGCAGCTGATGAGTGCTTCAGCCTTGGAACTTCACCTGGGTCTTGAACATGGTGTGATGGCCAGTATTCTGCTTGCTGCAGCAGACAGTCAGGACCAGAGAACCAATTAGACTGTCCCAGCAACTGGTCAGGCAGATATCCACCTGAAGCTGCATCAGCTGGGTTACATTCCGAGGGAACATGACTACACGCACTTGGAGGCACTACTGACTGATTTTATGAGACTCTGTTGGCCACAAAAGTGTACAACTTGTGTGGTGACATTCTTAACTCTGTTAGCACAACTGTTGATTGTGTCCAAGCATGCAATACTCTATCCTTGATCTGAGGTTGAAGAGTTTCAAGACATGTTACCACAGCTTCTTAACAAGTGTGCTGCATAGAGCTCAAGTTTTGAAATTGGCATAGTTTTTAAAGGAGCTACTTTGGATTTTGCAATCACCAAGTGAATAGTAACTTCTCCATTCACTCTCTCACGCAGAGTATAAATAACTGCTGCATAGGTCTTTTCACTTGCATCACAAAACCCATTGAATTGAACCTGGAATACTTGTACTGGAATGAGTTTTGTACTTTCACCAGAGTTAACATCACACATCCCCTCCTACCTGCTCATCCCAACCAAGGCCTCTGGTCCACAGCAACTGGAGCCTTATCTTACTTGCAGTCACCATAGGGGCTAGCTGGCCACATGGGTCGTACAACCGTGCAATCATGGATAGGATACCACGTTTGGTAGTTGGTACCACAGGAATTTTTACCTTGTAGCATAACTGATCAATTACCGGGTCCCAATATCTTCTTTAACACCTTCACTTAGATTGTGCTTTCAAAATTTATAGCAGCTTCACTTGGGTCACTGCTGTTTACTACACTGCTATGATGAGAACTTTAGTTCAAGAGCCTCAGAAACACACTCTGCCCCAGTCACAATGTCATTCACGAACACATCATGAAATAAGGTGCGAGCAGCCAAGGGATACTTGGCACCTTCATTAATTGCTAGTTGCTGCATTGTTTGGAGCACCTGGAATGGTGAAAATGACAGGCAATATGTCACTGTGTATTGAGTTAAAAAATACTCACTGGTCACAAGTAGAATTTTGCCAAAGGATGCACTGGAACTTCCGAGCCACAGGCTCAATTACAACATGGCTGTACATTTTACATTCATCAGCTGCTCTAGCAACTGGTGATGTCTTGAAGTTCAGCATTATATCACCCACATCCATTTGCAACATAGGCCCCGGCAGGAGCTCACTGTTTAGACAAGGTCCACCATGAGTCTTCGAGGAGCCATCAAACACAACACGCACCTAAGTTGACACACTTTCCTCCTTGACAGCATGCTGAGGGATGATGTATACTGGCTTACTGTGCAACTCTGATGTTAAGGATACAGCAGCCTTCCCCATTGATACAAACTGTTAACGTTCCAATCTGTGACATGTTCCCTAAGCTCTTGTACTCGTCCATGAACTTCCTGTATTGTTAAAGCAACTCTGGTGACCTACATAATCTATACTCCAGTTCCTGCAGTTGCGTAAGTGTGCTACCATAAGAATCACCAAGTGTGACATCTGTGGGAAGTCTCAACACATACCTGCCCTCACTGTGTCGCATCCTGGAAGTGCTGTTCACACCGTTGGTCTTCAACAGACATTAAGGTTTTCCTAGTTAGGTCTTCAATTTCCCAGAATTTTTTCAGGGTAACATCAAGGGACAATTCAGTACATACCAGTAATGACGTCGCTTGCTGGACATGTGCACATGGTGCATTACCTGCCAACACCTATCCAAACCCCGGAGGAGTATGTGTGGCTACTTTGAGAGAGCTGGCAATGATATTTGGAATTGCACTGTGCTGCCATATGATGTCCATTTTCATTCAATGGTTGCCACCTGGTCAAACCAAGAAACCTGCTGCCTGTAATCTTCTGGAAATGGCTAGTTCTCTGTGCTGCAACTGTTGCCAACTGCACTTCCTCTGCTGCTCTTGCCTTTCTATTAAGAAACTTCGACAGTTGGTGATAGGAGGGGAAGTCCTCTTCATGTTACATCTCAAATGCCTGCTTCAAAGGTATTTCCAGCTTCTCTAACAAGATATTTAACAGTAAGAATTCCCACTTTTCATCTGGAAATTCTTGTGCCTTTAGAGCATTCAGGTTCTCTTCCATGAATGCTACGAATTTGCTGGTAGCACCCTCACTACGGCTGTCCAACGAGGATAAGTGGAGAATGTTTTACACATGGAGAGTTGCCGTATTGCTTGCACTCAAAAACTTTTTCTTCAGCAAACCCCATATAACATCATACATAATTTTTTTCTGTGACCGGTACATTGCTCACTATGTCGTGTGCCTCACCTCTTAAACACCCTAACAAATAATAAGTTTTTTGCACCTTTGTTAAGTGGGAAACATGGCCAATCATGGAATTGAATTATTTTGCAAATCCCTTCCGTTCTGCACAATTTCCACTGAAAACAGGCAGTGGCAATGCTGGCAACATCAACACCTGTGGCAAACAAGCCGCTTGCACCTTGTGAGTTGTGCCCGTGGAAGACTTGACCTCATTTTTTATTTTAAAGCAGCTTATTGTACACTTTTCGTAGTTTGCGAAGCACAGTCTTGTAAGCAACAAACTGTTCCTTAACGTCATTGTAAATGGATGCTTTTGTGTTTGACCATGCAGTCACTTTAATGTTTGATTCTTCCACCATCAGGCATTCTACATGTCTGTAACCACTGTAATCACAAAGAGAATAATTTTCTCTACTAGAATAATATTTTGTTGGAATTTGATATGCCATTTTCAAGAAGAAATATTGCAATTTTATCTGCACCACATAGTCCACTACGAACTTCATTGAGGCATTTGCGCCGTATAAACATGTTTTCACACGTGTGTGTGTGTGTGTGTGTTTATTGTGACTACTCATCTCGTGCCCATCATCTTCTAAGGGTATTTGTGTAATTTTGTAATTTGTGTACGGTATTATTACTTCCGTCCTGGCCGGCTCTGGTTACAGGCCGTCACCACACTACCCACGTGCTGGCGGGTGAGCCCAGACGAGTTTGTGTTAGTGATGCCAAGTAATCACATGTGTTAATGTTTTTATCAAATGTTTTTGTCATTCATTGTGTCCTGTCCTCAGGGAAAAACCGTCAGTCCACCCTGGCGGCTGTTAACCCTCTTCCCTTGAGAAGATTGTGTTTTCATACACCGTGGTGAGATCATCCATGTAGGCGTGCGCTAGGTTAATTGCGGGCTGGGGAGCACACATGCGGAATTGGCTAGTCATGACCAAGAGTATCATAATTTCATTGGCATGTTGATCTGTACGAGCAATAATAATAAAAGCAAGTCTACAGTGAACTTACCTTCTTTTATTCAGAAGTGACAGTGTCCTAGCCACATGTATTTTATGAAGTACTCATTTTCAAAGTTAGTAAGAGTTCAGTATTGCCTATGTGTTTGTAAGTACGCACGGGTGAGATGGACACACAGAACCCACAGCATCTCTGAGAACCCATAGTCTCAATAGTGTGGGGATTGGGAAGCACCGCTGGCGTCCATATTACCATTAAGTATTTGAGTCATCGTTCGTCTCACCCGACAGCGTCAATTGGTGTTCCCAAGTGGAGCAAGAGTCTTCATCTGCATCGCATCAACCGTGAGAAAATGGCAGACACCACACCTGATCAACCGCAAGAAGCCCTCAAGACATCCGCAGCGGCATCCGTGACACCCGCTGCATGAGTTACTTAGACATGCAGATTGATCGATGCGTGCATTGTAGGAGATTGAGTGAAATTAACTTGTTTGAGGGAAGTATGTGGGAGCAACCCTTGTGTCAATGCTTGTCTGACAACGTCTCTACGCCATCAGAGCAACATCTTTGCATGCGCACCACATGTGACGTGGCGGGAACGAAGCGGGCGCAGTGCCATCAGTGTAGGAAAGACTCACTTTTACGATGCATAGGGCCTGCAGAGTTTACCACCTGACGCGATGGTGTTATAAACTGTGACAAGTGCCATAAGATGAACTGTGCTGAGATCGCGCCACCAATAAAACCTAAGGTGAAACCCACGCCGCCAGTAGTTGTTACATAGGTGCCACAGAGCTTAACCGGGCTAGATCGCAATGTATTACTGCCAACTTTTGTGGTACATTCCTAGCTGTTTGTGAAGAAAAATTGCATAGGCAGTGTGTGCATAGAGACAATTGGACTGAAGTAACTGCCAACAGGTTAAGGGGAGCCTCTGCTACGTGTTGGAACTTGGTCAGGGGCTATCGAGTTACATGGGAAGAGTTTTGTGAGAGATTGCTAGGTCGGTTCGACACTAACGGAGATGCTATACAAGCACAAGCGCGACTGCATCACGAACAACAAAGAGGGCGCGAGGAAATTGAAGCGTTCGTACAACGCAAATTAGGCTTGTATAAGTGGCTACACCCGGGACAGGCAACCCGCGGGGTATGTGGCGATATCAACACCTGACTGGCCATTGTTGTGCGGAGCCAGCCAGGAGTGCATGGAACTGTTAACCCGGGAGGCACGTGCCTACGAACAAGATAAGTACTCGGAAGGAAGAGAACAAGTGCCGGACCGACACAGTGAACCCCTGCCTCTTGTACACCCCGCGCTAGCTATTGATGTCTCACAACCGCCGCAGCTTGTCAGGCAGATTACACAGTTGCCGCTGCAGCAGGAAAACCCTCCCGTTACATGTACAAGTGTGTTGCAAGTGACTGGCAAAACCGTGAAAGCTTTAAGGATGTGTTGAATTTGAAGGGACAAATGTTACAGCCGTAATTGACACTGCCGCTAGTCACAATTTTGTGCATGATATTTTGATACAAGCTATAACAACTAGAGTGCCACCGCGACGTCTGCAATTCGCTACCACACACTAACAGGGAGAAGCGAGGAGTGTTATGCACGTCATGGTAGGTATCCGAGAACTGCGTACCAAGTGCAATGTTTACATTGTGCTGGACTTGTGTGAAGAAGTGATTTTGGGACTACCATGGCTTGTTGTCAATCACGCAGTGCTAGAACAGCACCTGAATCGTCGGTACGTGGAGACACGTGGCAAGTGGACTATATATGCCGTGGGAGCAACACCGCCGACAACTACTACTGCTGTGCCACTTGCTGACTTCGAGCATGAGGTGCCTGTTTCACATCAGAAACGTCTGCAACATCTGCTGGTCCAGTATGCCAGTGTGTTCCACATTTAGGGGAAGCTGCAGTGCACAGACGTCACGGAGCATATCATCAAAACACACGAGGACCCGGTGTACTCCAAGCCACAGACCCAGGTATTTTCTTTCACCGCATCATCATCCAGCAGGTATGTGAGATGCTAAACGACAATGTAATTGAACCTACGCGTAGTCTCTATAATTCAGGTACTATCCTTGCTCCAAAGAAAGATGGCGAATGGCCATTCTGTGTTGATTTCCACCCTTTGAATAAAATCACAGTAAACATGCCACCACCAGTTATTAATATGAAAGACACTTTGTCAGCATTGGGACCAGCTACCATTTCCACTTCACTTAATTTAAAGTCCGGATATTGACAAGTGCCTATCTGCCCACAGGACAGAAAGAAAACAGCATTTACTACCCCAGATGGACGTAGATTTCAATTTGTTACCATGCCATTTGGTTTAAAGTGTGCCTCTGCAACGTTTCAAAACTTAATGATTCATGCACTTGATGGATTCATTGGAGACTTTTCGATGGCGTATTTGGATGATGTACTTGTTTGGTCTAACAGCTGGGGAGAGCACTTGCACCATATGAGCCTTGTGTTTGAATGGCTTGAACGTAATAAACTTACGTGCAAAGTGGAAAAGTGTAAGTTGGGCATGTGCAGAATGGAGTTTCTAGGACACTATGTAACAGCAAACTGACATTAACCAGAACAATAACACATACAGGACATTCAAATCAAACCCACACCCAGATCACGTAAGCGGGTCAGTAAATTTTTTGGTCTGATTAATTGGTTGAGGGAATTTGAGCTCAGCATACTGGCAAAAGTCCAGTAACAAAAAAAAACATGTGTTAGTCGTCAAATTTTTTTCATGGAGATAATCAACTAACAGTAGGTAAGAAATGAAAATGTCAAAAATGCCTGTATTGAAGAAAAATAAAGTCTCTACGGTATTCATGTAAATGTGTAGTTAAAATTTTTCTCTCCTAAATGAAGTTTCCCTTTTGAAGAAAGTGTCTTGGAATGTGCATGTACTTGCAGGTGATGACTGCAGACAGACGGGAGTACAGTCGCAAGCCATTCCCCGACTTATCTGTGCCGCCTCCTGCTACATTCGACTTGCCGCCGCCCCCACACGGAGTCATCCCCACCACCTTCCCTCCACCAGCAGGGCACATCGACAGCTACAGCCCGGACTTCTACTCTGGGGAGCCGGACCCGTACTACCAGGCGTACGAGCCCACCCAGGACTCTCAGTGGAAGGATACGGTACGTCTCAGCTCTAGTCGTAACAAGGTGCTCTGTGTTTACATTATTTGTTTTGTTATTGTACATGTTTTAACCTCTAAGTAAAGGCTGTTCATGGTACAGTGAGCACTTTCAAAAGCCCTGCTGATTTTCTACTTTCAGCCGGTTGCATATCCTTCCGCCGTATCACAATGTAAACATTGCCATGTGTCATATGTTTAATAGCTGCTCAGAAGTTTGTTGCATTTATTAGATAACAATGCAGAATGAGATCATCTATTGTCGTGCACGCTAAATATTTGCACATTAATTTCAGTAACTAAGTAGTATCTCTTTGAGAACATTGATTACATGACTTTTTTACTATGTACTATTTAGAAATAAAAGGTGTAATCTTTGGAAGTTATTTTTGTTTATGTTGACCCGTGATGCATTACTGCGCATTTCCAATTTGTACACTTACTGTACAGCTTTGACGCGTGACGTCCTATGAACAAAGGAGACATGTCATGGCAGCAAGTGTTTTTGGGGGAGGGGAGGTGAGAGCAGACACAGCTGGGGATGAGTTTGACTTTTATTCATAGTGCGGAACAGTAGTCCAGCCAGCTTAGAGAACTGGTTGTGTGGCTTTCTGGATGGGTACAAAGTCAGGGAGGATAACACAATCTTTCGCTAGGTGAGAACACTCTCACATCTATACCTGGGTGACAGATGGCGTGGGGAGGCTGTTGGACCTGCTGTGGTTCCAGAGGTGATGCGTTGGGGTTGGCTTCGGAACTTGGGGGTGCAGGTGGGCTGGCGATCATCGGCCCTGGTTGTCTCTGTGAGTTGGACACCTATAAACCATGGGTTGGCTATACCAAATGATGTTACTTCACCACTCAGGCTAGTAGTAAGTGATGAGTAACTCCTTCGAGTTCGACTGGTGGTGTGAACAGAACTGGTACTGGTGCAGGTGAGGCTGGCTTCTTTAGATGGTGGATGGCTTGAGCTTTCTCCCGGGGACTGAGGTTGCGTTTGAGTTTGGTTGTGATGGGACTAAGCTCCTGTTGGTATTTAGAGATAGCAGCAGCCCTTCTAACCCTCTTACAAATATCAGTCCCATGGGAGAAGGGCATGAGGAAAGATACTCTAATACCAGTCCCACGGAGGTGGAGCAGGTGACGTTGGTCTTTATTCAGATGTACTTCTACGTACCACCATCGTCAGGCCAAGGCTGCCTCCATACCAGTATCCAGTACCAGCAGCATGGTGGACACTGAGAGTCAGGTTTCACTCGGCTGATGGTCTCAATATGTGGACGAGTTCTCCTGAAGGATTAGTCCCTTCAGACCCAGGGAAATACTCCTTCCAGCACCAGAAGCACGGTGGAAAGAGCACACCCCAGACTGACAGTCCAACCTCCAAGAGGATGAGTACCCAGTGTCACGGCTGTACTGTTCTATATACCTGGGTGGCCAACCAATAAATGTGTGTGTCTATATGAGAGTTCGGTAGTCTGGTTAGAATAAAATTCCTGGTCGCCTGCTGTCCCTTGGTGGACCTAATGTTTACAGGGTAAGGTTTTACGTCTACAGGAATAATATTCTAAGTGTGATAAGACTATGTTTCTGTACAGAAATAAACGTGGTGGTTTTTACTATCAACAAGAGTTAAACGAAAGCTTGGCTACCTTTAAACAGATGAAGGCGACCTGTTTATAAACTGACAGGGTAGGCAGGCAAAGTGGCTATGAAAATAATTCAACTTTAATGCTACACGGTTGTCTTGTAAGGACGGAGAAATGTTCAAGTGTTCGACGACTCAAACAAATGGAATTTTCGGCACCAGGGGTGCGGTGAGGAGCTGGCGAGGATATGTGGTTTGGAAGGAATATTCGGCACCATGAGAGTAGTGAAGACAAGGCTAGAGGCACCAGGAGAGCGGTGATAACCAGGCAACGACTGTTGGTTCCTTTGGCATCCAAGAGCGCAGTGATGGAACAGGACACATTACCTTTACAAGAGCCATGCCCCAGTATTTATACACTTTCTGGCTCGTCCTTTGCCAAGTGGAGGGGTGTGACAGTGTTAGATCCTCTGGGCATGTGACGTCACCAGCCGGCCGAAGTTCTAGTTGCTGCATGTCTCTGCTATTCATACTAGTGGTACCATCCCTCGGCATACATTGTACTAGGTGACCTTAAAGTATATTCTCAATGGCTCAGCTGGTGAATGGTACAATTTCTTTGGCCAAGGAGCGTGCATCTTTTGCCATGGGTAAACAGTACAAGTTCTTGATGCCATGTAGATTGTACTGCCAATTAAACTCCGTTGGTGTGTGCAGCTGAGTGGTTTGCACTGATGAGTAGAAGTCAATTAAAATAAGTAGTGAGGCATGATGCTTTCGGTTACTGAAGGTTCATTGCCACGCCAAGTGTTTTTGGGTGGAGCTAGGCCAGGCACATCCAGAGTGGATCCAAGACTCTACTCCCTACGTGGTACTGGTGCACATCCAGAATATAAAACGGGCCGTGTGACCTTTCCACAGGGCACAAAATCGGGTGTAGTCACTACAATTTCGCACTTAGGTGGAAGTCCCTTGACTTGTGTATTTGGGCAACGTTAAACATTTGAGCATTCTATGTTTCCGACTGTGCTACGCTGGGATGAGCTTCACTGGCTGGTGGGTTGTGGCGCAAGGGCTCATTAGTGCTGCTTACCGCAGGTGGAAGATGAAGGTATGGCGTTCCCCAAAACCACAAATTATCAAGTCCGAGTGACCTGTCTTGTCCACTTAAGTAGGCTGCTAAAACTGGGTGTTATTCATTGGGGAACTGGGTGGCTGACTCAAAGAGGCATAGTTCATATTCGGGCGTGGTCGGTTTCTTGCGGAGGACTGCCGCTTGCTCCCGGGGACTGAGGTACTGGAGTCTGGTGGGGATTGGGCTAGGCTTCAAGTGGTATCTATAGATTGTCTCGGCCAGTTTTACCCTCTTACGGTTACCACTGCAGGAGTATGGCATGAGACTGAAATAGAGAGCACTAATATTGAACCTCGCAGAAGTGAAGCAGGTGATGTTGTGGTCCTACTCAGATGTCGAACCATGTACCGCTTCCACGCATCCAATTCGGGATCTCTATCTCCGTATCCGGCTCCAGAAGCGCGGTGGATATGGGGAGTTTGGTCACACTGGCTGATGGTTTTGATAAGTGGGTGAATCTCGCTTGAGGACCAGTCTTCACAATTCAGAGAATGCTCCCTCCGGCACCAGAAGCGTAGTGGAGAGAGCAAGCACCAAGCTGACAAGCTGACGTCAAGAGAGAGAGTACCTAATGTCTGGGCTCTACTGTTCTGGCACTGTGATGCACAGTAATGGTGGCCGTCCAAGGTGCTGATGTGTACTCTACTGACAGGTGTAGCAGTTTAGCAAAACTCCCGGTCACCAGTTGTCCATCTGATGGGTCCAGCATGTACAGGGAAGGGTGCTATTGCTACTGGATGGATACCATTAAGTGGAAAAAACTGTTTATTCCAATGACGGATATAAACAACGGTGATGATGTACTACATTAAAACCCCTCTATTACTACCCAATGCCGAGGAACCGTGAAAAGTTTGGGTCGAAAAAGTTGAAAATTTGAGTCGCATCTAAAAATAGATACAGTAATCTCTCGCCAACGGTGGTATCTTCAAATATGGTTTCAGTTATGCACAGATTAGTTTTTGTAGACCTATTCTTCAACAACGGTAAAAGTTTCTATTATCCACGGTTTTCAGTATATGGAAAAACTGGCCTTTACTGATGTTAGGGGCCACCCATTTCTCAAAATTTTGACAATTGTTGTTCCAAGCAGCATAAAGCAATAAATTACTTCAAATCAGAAGGGTACTTTGTTATTGGGGGGGGGGGGGGGGGGGGTTGCAGGCTGGGTTGAGAATTCTTTGTCTAGTCAAGTACTGTATGGTACTGCCGCCTCTGCCTTACCCCTCCCATTGATTTTTTACTTCTGTCAACCCTCCTCCGCCCATACCTACGTAAGAAGATAATTTTTTATGGTGAGCAATTTATTTTGGCACGTTAGGCTGTGTGTGTGTATATGCCATGTCAGAATTTTTTCAAGTAGGCCGCACTAAATTTTTGTATCCCTGTAAACATTGCTGGGTCTCATTGTACCAGTACAGAGGCAAATACGCTGCCTAAATTTCGTAGAAATTCAACACATTGACGTGAATAGCATCTATCAGAATGTTTTCCCAATACCAGCAGTAGCGACAGCAGTGCCACTGGCTAGCCGTCGCCCATGAGTAAATATGTAGCGATCAATCGACAGCTGCGTGAGGCAGTCTGCCCCAGTATGAGCAACAGCTGAGCTGCAATCGGGCAGCCTGGCATGAGCATGATGCTCGTGCCAGGGCCACCTACTTCACAGCCCAGCCAGAGGATCTAGGCCCGAGCGACAGCAGTAAGCTGCCGCACCCGACCGTGCTGCAGGCGATCTAGGCGCTCGCCCAGCTACATATACACGACAATGTATTTGCTGCTAGCCGCAGCACACGAGTGATTTAATCTAAATAATGTATCGTCACATCTATTATCAATAAATAAAGTGCGGTGTTTTGCTTCAAACGTAGGGCATCTCCAACAGTGTTTTTAGTTACTGCTTTGTGCGTAATATGTCTGATTTTCTAGCAATGGAAGGGTCAGACCAAAGTGAGAGCATGGCACACTCACACACATTGCGCAACGCCACCTAAACATTTTGATCGCTACATGCCTCATAGTACTGTTTGACCCACAAGACCTGTGTAATAGATCTTTAATAAAACTTGATATTTTAATAATACATAGTTTAATCTTTTCACACACCTTCAAGGGCCATGTCATGCTTTGTTTAGGCCTTCTTTTTTATGACAAGTGGTGGTCCAGTATGCCTTTTCTTGGGTATCAAACTAATCGGGAGATGTCCAGTTATTAAAATATTTATATTTAATGAAAAAAAATTGTATTTTTTTATGCGCTAGAGACAATTGAACATGAACTTTATGCAAAAAATGGCAAGTTTGGGGCCATAGGGTTTAGGGGTGGGTCAAAGTCTGTATGTAAGTATGTTTGTTCTCTTTACAGTTCCACCTCGTTTAACAGGGCTGGGCCTAATTTGACAGGGATTCCCTCCAGTAGCCGACATAAAATACGGTGTGGGTCAAAATGCTCTCCGGTCCCTACTGGGCCAGAAACTCCACAAAACTCCTAAACTGGGATTGTATATCTCTCATTGACTTCCTATGCCTGGGCTTGTCACCTATATATTAGAATCTTGAAGAAAATGAGTGATTTCTTTTATCTACGGAATGCAGCTGTTGACTGGCGGGTTTTCTCGGGGTTCTTCTGTTTCCCCAACCCTTGAATTCCGCCACTGTTCCGTCCTTACCTAATTTCACTCTTTCCGAATTTCTTATTGCAGCCCCCCTTCCCCCCCCCCCCCCTGATTACATCCCTACTCTTAGGAACCGTGAGGGGTCGTAATAGAGAGGTTCTACTGTACCTCCTAACAGCTGGAACATACAGAAGCTTAACCGTACGTAAGACAGGTGAAGGTGACCTGTTCCTAGGCTAACAATGGGTAGGTAGACGAACGTTATGAGAATAACTTAAACTGGACTACTCTATTATGTTGTCCTCAAGGGGTTGGCAGTGTCTAATGTTTGATGACATTTACGTTGACTGGAATGGATGGTTGTAGCAGTCTGAGTCTTCCGCATCAGGAGTGCAGTGAAGACGTGGGTAGAAGAATAGTGTTTGGCACCTGGAGTGCGGTGAAGACCAGGAGAGGAGTCGATGAGTCCTTCGGCACCAGTGGCACAGTGAAGGAACAGAGCAGACTTGCGTTGCTGGGGATGCAGCCCACTAATTGTACTCTGGCCGGCACACCCTGGCTGGAGTGGGAAGGGGGTAGGTGTGGCATAGATCCTCTTGAAATGATGTCACTGGCTGGCACTGGATCCTAGTTCATGTCTTGGCGATCGTACTAGTAGGGTCATCAGTTGGCGAGCAGGAGTACTTGGATGATTTCAGTGCATAGCTTCGGCGGCTCAGCCGTTGAACAGTAATATCTTCAGGCTGGATCGTCCGCTCTTTGTCTTGGGTAGACAGTACCATTTTTGATGTCTCGGAATGTTTGGCTACAATCAAACTCCATGGAATCGAGCAACAAAAGCATGGGCAATGATGAAGCAAAATTGTCTGATCATTGTTGAAAAAAGCGTTATGCATCAATAGAAAAGGTATTTTGCATCAATTCGCACCCACACCCCTGTATTTCGAGGGAGACTCACCTGGGTGAAGGAAGGTGAGAAAAGAAAATAATTAGCTTGTGAGAATGTAGAACTCTCTCTTCAAGAAGAATTTTTTTTCTCAATTGGTTTCGGCCTCTCACCCTTGCCTGTGCGCTGGGTGCTCTAGGTTTCAGAGCTGTGTGCTGGATGCATCACCGGCAGGTGGTAGCTCTGTCTCTCTCTTGATGTGGACGGGTAGACTATACTTGTTTTGTCTCCCTGTGACTCCTCGTGATTTGGCACTTTCTCTCTCAATGTGGCAGCAGGCGGCCGGGTTGACAAGCACTTTACGACGTCTTCTCTTTCACGTGTGTGTTAGATCAGTGTGGCTGTGCGAATCCAGTGTCAGTGTTTCGCAATCCAGTGTCAGTGTTTTGCAACCTTCTTTCTTTCATGTGCCACCCTACATTTAGCAATTGATGGCTGTGTGTACTTAACAATACATGGTTAAAAGATTTTAACCTGTGGAGAGAAAGGCAAGAAATAGGACGGCACATAAAAAAAATTTGACACTTGGGGAAAATAAGGGCAAAGCCTCACTCGTAAAGGAATAAAATGAACCCTACCTGTGGTTGTCCTATGTGTCACACAGCAGGTAAAAAGTTATGTGTGACAGATTGCTAAGGGATGTCAAACCGAGACCTTCAGTCATCTTGGCCAACTGGCTAAGATTTGCAAAAGGAGTACTCTAGAAAATGAATTTAACTAGACCAAAAATTGTTCAACACCACCTACAGTAAAAAGAAAGAACCCTCAAACATAAGCAAGAACTCTGAATATTTTACAATAATATTCAAAACATGTTATCACAAACTTTTATTTGGCTTGTTTGATGTTTTTTGTTTGTGATTTCTTAAGGGAGTGTGTACAGTGTAACGTAGTTGAGTAAGAAAACTTCAAATTTTGTACAGGAATGCCTTGAAAATTTCTTATGATTTTCTGCCCATTTCTTGAGGAATTCTATACACTAAGGGGTGTCCAAAAGTATTCACATAAACGAACGATGAATGACCACCTTCCATCAAACTTCACTGATATTGAATCACTTTTACGTAATTTCTGATTATTTATTATGGGTTTTCTCAGTTATTAATGGCTGTGAAATGTTAGATTATATATGAATCTAGCACTTGGTGAGCGTCCAGAATATTTAGGGATTATGTCAATTTTACCGTGTTTGTTTTTATTATGTACTGTTGACATGTACGTGTTTAGTTGTTTTGACACTGGGAAATATCTTATTTTCTATTATTTGAAATTGGTAAGTCTCTTTACGGAGCACTTCACTCACTCCTTTTGTGGTGGCTTCTTCGGCGGTCCTCCCCGCTTTCTCAAGGCCACGTGCTGTGGCTATGGCCAGGTGAAGTGGGTTGTCGACATCCAGAGTTACTCTCGCTACCATCCTGGCACCGAGCCGGCATGGCAGGCACGGGGTGGCAGCAATCTCCGGGATGTCTCGGCCGCTGTTGAAGACTCATCCCCAGCAGTGGTAGATGGCGGGGCATCAGGCACGTGGGGTACAATCAGCAGCCATGTTGTCATGAAGTTCTGCCATCTGGGTAGCCATAGGAGTTAGAGGTTCATATCAAGCATCACTTAACAGCTACCACTCCTCTCCACAACCCTACCAAGGGCGAGCAAGGAAGAGTATAAATACTGGGGACTGGCCCTTGGAACGCCAGTCTGTTCTGTTACTTCACCGCACTTCCTGGTGCCGAAGGAACCATCGACCTGGTCTTCACCGCACCCCTGATGCCGAAGATTCCTACCGTCGACTTAACGTCGTCACAACACTTGGACACTTCCGGCCTCTTCAGTGAAACACAGTATCATAGCAAGTTTAAGTTATTTTCATAGCACTTTGTCTACTTACCCCGTTAGACTAGGAACAGGTGGCCTTCACCTGTCAATGCGTAGCAGCTTCCGTTAAGCTCCCATTGATAGTAGGAGGTAGTGCAACACCACCTTGTTTAGTTCCTTAAATGGAATAAACAAGTTTTTAATTAATTCACTTGTGGGTATCTTTCCCGTAGTCAATGTACCTCTCTCTGTAGACATCAGACCCATCCGAGGGACAGTAGGTGACCAGAAATTATACTCATCCGCCAACACACCAGTAGAGTACAAGCATTGGATGGTCACCCTTTCCATGCACCGTGGTGTACGGAACAGTAGAGCGTCAACACTAGATACTCCTCCTCTTGGGGTTAGCTTGTCAACCTGGTGTTTGCTCTTTCCACCATGCTTCTGGTGCCAGAAGGAGTATTTCCCCGAGTTCATTAAACTCGTCCTCAAGAGGAACTCACCCACGTATTGGGACTGTCAGCCAATGAGTCCTGACTCTCGGTATCCACAGCGTTTATGGTGCCGGGTACTGAGATAAGGCTACTGCATTGGGCTGGTGGAGACAGTAGGTGAAAGTATACCGGCATAAGACCACATATTACCTGGCCCACCTCCATGAATCAAATAATAGAATTCTGACGTCATGCCCTACTACTGTCGCCGTGCTGTCCACAAACTATCTCTCAATACCAGCAGGAGCTTAGCCCTTTCCACGTCGCAGTCATGTACCTCGGTCCTCGGGATAGGGATCTAGCTGTTCGCCACTTGGAAAGACCTACCATGCAGGAAGCAGCCCCAGAACACTTTGTGTCTCCCGTCAAGCTAAATGGAGACACACACCCTGTGGTCACTGCCTACCTGAGTGGTCAGGACAAATCCCACAGGATAGTTAATCCATGGTTTTGGGGAGTATTGATTACCGAACTACCTCTGTGACAGCCCACAAGCACCAGCCCGCCTGCACTCCAAATTCTAGCTCATCTGAATCATCATAGGTCCGGCCAGCTCTGCAGATTACGCGTTATCCAGATATCCCTGAAAGAGTAGTCACGCCGAAACACAAGGTAGACCCGCTGTATCGGACTTTATGCCCTGCCGAAAGCCACTGCAGTTACTATATACTGGACGCTATCCAGTACCACGCAAGGACTAGAGTACAAGTTCACCCTGGATGCGTCTGTCCTAGTACGCCCCCAAAAGCACTCGGTAGTGTGATGTGCCTTTCTTGCCACAGAACTTGACACATCAATTGTTTTTCTGGCGCCCAGTGTGGGGCCTTAGCATCTTAACTAAGTGAAATTAATTAAGCAGAATCAGGCCAGCACAACCCCAAATCAAGCAACCTAGCTGGGAACTGAAACAACTGCCTCCCAGACTTTGGGGAGTCTGTTAATACCCCGTGGCTCTTAAAGAAGCCTAGTATCATGTCAAAAACTAATAGGGGTGTGCGAATACTGGTTTTAGTGTTTTAAATAATTTTCGAACATATACTACTTTTTTCAAATAATTTTCTAATATTTCTCTAATACTGCTTTTTAGTGTTCAAATTGCAAAGATTGCATAATCTTGCATAAACAGAAACCAAAATCTACTCTTTATTCATAGATAAATGCATCGAAAGTTATTTTATTTACATCAAAACCCTGAAGAGTCTTGAAAACCAACATCATGTGTTACTTTGTACCAATACTTACAACAAAGTGCATTCTTCTTCTTTTATGTTGATGTTTATGAAAAAACAAAAATACGCTTTTATGCTACAGATGGTACAGGTGATAAAGTTTCTTACTTGACATGTCTTGAAGTACAAAAATAAATACTTTACACTAATAGTTAAAACGTAAGGCACAACATATAAATAATTAGTTCGTTCCTAACACTTGTAAAAATAATCCCTTTCCACTATGACTGCAAAATGCACCACTGATAAATATTCAGCCATTTGCTGATGTCTGTAAGAAAAAAATTATTTTAAAAGTAATTTTTAGTTTTTTGCTGATGTTTTTAGGAAAGTAAAAGAGAAAATATATTACTTTTTACTAGTACTTACTACACAAGAATCGAGAAACCTTAAATGGTTTTTGATATGGATGGTATAAATTAATGGTAGGCCTACATATAAAAAAATTGTTTTTGCATTAAGCCTACGACATGAGATACCACTAGTAAATAAATATTTGCTGAAGGTTGTGCAAAACACAATATTGTGAGTTATTTTTAATTTTCATGTTAAAAAAATTAACTACTGTACATGAGCATAGAGAAGGGCTGTTGAGAAAGTTCTCTCACTTGCAACCCGTGTTGCAGGAATGAATAAGTGCCTTGCAAACTTGAGAAGTTGAGGAATTGTTCGCTGTGACTCCTCCACCATTCCAAAGGGTCGTCATGCTGGGAAAATATGACAACTCTTCTTATATGCAAAAAAAATTTTGGTTGCGAGTGCTGAGCCGATACAGGTTTTTACAGATACCGGTACGAAAGGATACTTCCTACCAACCAATATCCGATGCTGATATAATGGACATAAGAGTAATGGACTGAAAGACTTCTACTAGCACTAAACGTATTTTGGGAAGCTGATGAAAATCTTTGTTAAAGTCAGTGTCACACAATGTACTATTACTATTAGATGCTGTAAGTAAACATACAAAACATTGGGAAAATTAATTTCACATTAATTCTTCAAAATCAAGAGATTAAAAGCAGAACTCAAAATATACTTTAGTAATTTATTTTTAAATTTAGTTCATGTATCACAGTTCTCAGAATAATTCAACATTCTTCATATTCAGAAAAAAAAACCAGTAATATGTATAGTTTTTAAATTCAGCACTCCCTTATTTTACTGAGAGTAAAATTGAAGCACTGCCAATTCCCGGGTTATGACTCAGAATCATTGATTTTAAAAGATTTTAAATACTGATATGACAAGGATAAGGGAAGTGTGGCACCTGCAAAGTTGGTAATTTGTAGATGATTATCTTCTAAAGTGCCAGTCACAGCAGGAGGCCACAGTGTGATGGGAGCGGCATTTCTCTCTCTCTTCCCCACTCTTTCTTTCTGTAGATGATTGTCTCACAGCAGGGAGGCATGTCCCATCGGCCCTTTGCTGTCCAGGGGGCTTATTCTAAGTTTTGTTTGTAACTGGCCCATGCTGTCATAAACCTACTGTCTCGCAGTCGACCCAAAACAGTATTCAGTGTTATGAGTCGTTTAGCACAAGCACACAATCGAGCATCTTCGGCTTACCGACTTTCCCCACTCCAAGCTAGACGAGCGTTCGTCTCTTTGCGCATGGTTGACAACCTACCAACAAAATATTACTAGAATTGCTTGTTTTAAAATTTCACAAATCTGTTGAAAAACATTACTTAAAGACACTAATAGTAAGCTTTATATTTTTTAGCTCGTAACCCATAATAAATACTTTTTTTTTTTATAAGAAAATAATAGTGTACAGGTTTTGTTGATTTTGTGAGGAGTTTGAGAAACTGTGGTTGGAGGCCATATTGATTAGAATTTTTATTTTCCCCTTCGTGAGATATAGATGTTTATGTGTTACGGACGAGGCCCGTGTGTTTAGCAAACTATTTGTGTATGTGAAAAAGAAAATATTTGTCCAAGTCTAAGTGGAGGAATGTTAGTAGATGTTAATTATAGATTTCACATAAATCAGTCCTGAATAACAAAGAAATGTACACATCTTAAATTGATTATATTAATATTCCTAACCTTGGTGTCCACCGAAGTGTACTGCAGAATCATGGAAAACCTTGTGTTAAGTGATTGCAAATTTTACAAACCGTAAGTTTGCGTATTATGTAAATGTATTCGTAAACCGTTAATGTAATAATTGAAATGCATGTGGCCTGAAAAAGCCGCACTTTCCATATTATTGTAGTGAGTGAATAATATTTGTTTATTTGTCTATATCGTAAATTCAATGAGTGTAAGGTTAACTTCGGTCGAATGTGTGTCTGTCTGTCTCTGTCTGTCTCTCTCTCTCTCCCTATATATATATACACACACGCACACACACACACACATATATATATATATATTGATGTGTGTATACAAATATGAACATTGATGTATATGAATCACGTTTTGTTTTTCATTAAAGTTAAAATTTTCTAAGTTAAATAATTTGAATGTGTTTTCCATAAGAGCAAAATTTTCCACTGCTCCATCAAAATACCTAACATGCAAAACAAAATGCCCCACACTCGTAAGAACATCAAAATAATGTCGTCTCACGAGAGACGTGAATCTAACCCCCCCCCTTTCCCTACGCTGTTTCATTTTCCCTCAAAACAATATAAACAGAACCCCAACATATATAGCTTGGTAATTACAAAAATAATTGCATTTGGAATGCCTACCTAGCTATAATATCATACTTGAATTACTGGACGGAAGTTAGATGACGTTCGTTTTTCCGAGGAGAAAGGAAAATGCAAGTATGCATTGGACTCAAACATTTCTTTACGAAGGTCTTTTCTTCACCGACAAAACAGCTGTGGTGGAAGGATAAATTGTTGCTTTGCTACTTTTCAAGAACTGTCAAAATTTACCCCACATACATGAAATATGCTGTAACAGAGCCAGCCTCAGAACATTCCATTTGTATTTTGATTGGGGCCAAAATACAAATGTACACAGCTTATAAGCTTTTAGAAATGTTGTTACCGTATAACATCACATATCTGTATTTCACATATTTAAATAAAGGAATAATTATACGGGAGGGGAGTTTCGATCTCATACCATTGAGACTCTGGTGTTACGAAGCACGCAACTTAACTGCTAGACCACCGAATACATGCTGCTTGGAGATGAATAAATATTTATGTAACAGAAGGTAATAGTAATTTACTAAATAAATATTTACAATTGAGTATTTGTACCTTTACGCACTTGTAATAACATCCCACAGGTAAAATAGTCTGTATAATGTTGTGCACAATGTTTAATAAGGCCAGACGTGTGTGATACACATTTGTAATAGTTATAACCAATCTTTTTATTCTTATTTGTATTGTAAACGTATGTGTAAGAAAAAATATAACTCTATACAACACAAACACATGCTGCGCTGACTTTATACTAAATATATATTTCCATATCATTGAAATACACTGCCACATTTCATGCCGATGCCCGCCATATTGGTTTACCTATGAAATTCTAGCCTGCCAACTGCTCATGAGCAGTTGAGAAGTTCCAACTCCACTCGTGACATCACTCGACCTTCGTTTCAAGCTTAGAATACCGAACAGTAGTCTGAGCCGGTAGTTGTCAAGAATCTGTTGTTTTTCGTCGGAATGAGAGACTTAGAATAACCCCCCTGGAGTTACAATCTGTCAGTTTAATACTTGGAATAAGAACAGCAACTGCTGATTAATAACGGCAGTGGTTGAAACCCCCTTACTCCAAATTGACACCATAACATCCTCTGGTTTAACGGAAAATATCGGGGCTCAATATCTTTTAAAAATAAAATCGGTTCGGGCGGGCCGATATTACTATCATCGGCCGATATTTGACATCTGGTATCGGTATTGGCTCAGCGCTATACGATTTACTTAAGGGTTAAAACATTTTTGTGAGGCTCATATACATATAACAGAGTATAGGCAGAGATTTTTGTAACAAGTTGGTTAAAATTCAGTATTCACAATTGCTCGAATGTTTCGAAATTTCAACATCTGGTATTTGTTAATCGAATACGAATAATAATAGTTTATTATTCAAAAATATTCTAATTTTCAATTATTCGCACACCTCCAGAAACTAATATGAATGAACCCAAGCAAGTCGAAGCAAGTATGGCTCGTGCCATACTCGAGTGATGTAGCAAAGCTGACTGTCCCGGTACAAGGTCATACCGCATTGAATGCGGCCATTGTCGGAGGGACTTTCATTACATCTGCCTAGGCTGGGCAGATGAAGTAAGAATCACAGACGGCCTATTATATAGGTGTGACCAGTGTTGAACCAGGCAAACGACTTTCTGTAGCTGGATCACCTGCCATGGTTGTGGGACTCGCATAGTAGGCTGCATATTATGTGTGGAACTATACCACGATAATTGTATTGGGTGGCCAGACGAAAGAATAACCAGACCAGGAATGGTTTGTTGTTGTGAGGTATGTCGGCACGCCACCGAATACCATAGACACAACCCAGGGCCATCCATCCATACGAGTACCACACGGTGCACAGCTTAACCACAAATCCCAGAATTTGCTGAGCGCTCACTTTAGGAACCACTTGTGTTTAGGGCCGAGTGCGAGAAGGAGTTTCGTGCTAATCAAATTCCGGAGATGCAATGGGTGAGCAGAGCGCAAGCGAAACTGAAGGTCAAAGCCCCTGAATGATTACAAAAATACGGAAAATTTATTACAGAGTGAAGCAGATTTATTAACTGACATGCTACGCAGTTTACCGGCAAGGAGGTACTAGCACACCTTACAACGGAATTTTATAGCCGGACCCAAACGCCAGACAAAGAGGCGGAAATATTCGTCCGATGCAAGGTACAAATTTATCAGTGGATATTCCTAGATGGGGAGGGAAAGAGTTGCTTGTTATTCATAACACACATGTTGCTACCAAAACCGCGAGCAGGATGATCTAGACTACAGACAGAGGGGTAGAGGGAAGGAAGAAGACAGGCCACATGTGTTCCCCTACTCTCCCAGCACTCACCTTCATAAACAACCCTCTGTTCCATAAACAACCCTCTGTTCCACTCCTCTGCTACGCAGACCAAGAAGGAGTGGGAAGAAGGGAAGAACACAAGGTCGCTCCTGCCCCCTCCCAGCCCCATCCTTCTTCTCCCAAACTGTTGGTTTTGTCCCAAGAGGCATTTAAACCGAGATTGCCCCGAAAAGCTGGTCGGCTGGAAGGGGAAGATAGAAGCCATCGCACCCCCCTCCTCCCTGTCCCGGCCCAACAAGATAAAGAAGAAAGAAGAATTGAAAAACACGCTCAATGTCAAGATACAAACTTTGATCGAGGAACCCAGCCTCCCACAACCTCCCCGGATTAAAGTAAGAATCAACCGGCAAGTGACCGTAGCCGTGATTGAAACCACAGCCTCCGGGAATTTTATCTGGAGCAACTTCCTCATGCCCCAACAAAGAACCCACCCAATGCCCTATGATGGCCAAGTACAGATGGCACAGCCTGGCCTCTTCCTACTAGTCGAAGGCAGATTAAGACTAGCCGTCCATATCTATCAGATGACCACCTACGTGGAGTTTCTAGTGGCACCCGAAATAGGGTATGCCGTTATTTTGGGACAGCCCTGGCTCCAAAAACAGAAATGCGTAATGTACTGTGAACAATGCCAGGTTAACAGCGGAGGGAAAGAAAAATACCTAGTGATCCCCTGGGAACCAACCAGTGACATGACCTTTCAACCTCCAACTCCATCATGAGGACCAAGGAAACCAGTACTGCTGCTACAGTTACTAGTTAGTGATGAACCGACCGACCCCAAACCCACCGAAGAATACCAGAAGCCAGGCCCTAAGAGCCTGACGACATCATGTGCAGCTTCCGCCTCGAGAAGCGCCAGACCAAGGTCAATTATAGCCCTTCCCAAATCAACATCGAAACCTCCGAACCGCCTACTGATCTCAACGATCTGGGACCTATAGCTGCCCAGCCAGCCCGGCCACCTTCCCCTTGGGAACCAGAGGTAAGAGCCAGCAGCAGCTAAGGGGTCAGTTTTTCCATTCCAGCCCGGGTAGAATTTCTAAAATGAACGGCAGAATATGTTCTGACACTGCCCTGAACTCTTACAGACTTCAAGCAGAAGATGGCGACCTGCCAAGGGAGGTTGACACCTAGTGCAAGTGAGCTCTCCTGGCAAAGCCCACTGGATCGCGAGCCGAGAAGAGTGAAGCACGCAGCACCATCGAGACTATGGGACGATCGCCATCTTGAATGGCCACACCAGCAACCCCGGCTCTGCAGGACCAAACCAGAGAGAGCACTGCAGCATTGGACGTCATTGCAGCAACCAGTGAAAAACTGCTTTCCTAGAGGGAGGCACCTGTCAGAACTGCCAGCCAAGAAAAAGCCTTCCTAGTGGCCTGACTCTTTCTGGTACCATTAGCCGCGGTCTACCTGGACAACGTGGTCACCCAGCTGGCCGAGGCACCACCCAGCACAGAGGCTGCCAGCATCGAGATCCCAACGTCACCTGATGCCAAGACGGCCTTTCTTCTCAGACGAGGAGCCACACGCCAGCATTGTCGAGACGGAGGTCCCCACTGGGCCTCTGATCCAGGCGCCCTCTGTCGAAGGGATAACTGAAGATACCCTCCACTGCCCCACATGACTGATGAGGTCCCGGTGTCACCAGATGCTGAGGGCAACACCCAGATGTGGCTTCCTGAATCAGAGGGGGAGCTGCCCAGTTATACCGTCGAGACATAGGTCCCAAGCCGGCCACTGTCTCCGGTGTCGCCAGCCGGAGGGGTAGAAGAAGGTGACCAGTCACAGAGACTACCCCAGGTGGTCGCCGAGGTCCTGGTGACACTAGACGCCAGGGCCGATCCGCCAGCGCAGTTTCCCGGACGAGGGATGGAGCAACCCACCAGTGCTGTCGAGAAGGGTGTCATGAGCCAACCCTTAACTCCAGCACCACCAACCAGTCGGGCAAGAGAAGAAAATCAGTCACAGATACTTCCCCAGATGGTCGCAGAGGTCCCGGTGTCGCTAAATGCCAGAGCTGACCCACCAGCGCAGCTTCCCTGAAGAGGGGAGAATGTCAGCCACAGCCATGCCATTCAGATGGAGACCACCCCTTGGCCCCTGACTCAGGCACCTGCAGCCGAGGAGATGATAGCACCGACTGAACCACTACCTCCATCGGCCACCCAAGCAGCAGCTCCAGATGGAGACCACCCCTTGGCCCCTGACTCAGGCACCTGCAGCCGAGGAGATGATAGCACCGACTGAACCACTACCTCCATCGGCCACCCAAGCAGCAGCTCATCATTTCATGGCCGCTGATCGTCCCCCGGTGCCTAGTGGTCAGCCCGCGACCATTGCAGGGGACTGTCCTTCCACAAAGGCCGACCCACCATGGAGAGTGCAGTCAGGGCAGTACAGAGAGGTACCCTGGAGGCCCACCACCCGCTTAACGTGGGGGTATCTACGTCATGCGGCATTGAGAAACTGGGGACGACCACAGAAGAGGGAGAGACAGTAGACCGAGTGAGTGAAGCGCTCCAATTGTACAGACTTAGTAATTTTGATTGCAGTCAATATGCTATCCCACAGTATTCAAACTCTTAAACATGTACCTGTAATACAGTACGTAAATCAATAACCAAATCAGAGTAGCTACATAATAAAAACTTTTCTGGATGCACACCATTGCGCAAGAACCTAGTGCAAACTCACTGTCAACAGCCATAACAGCTGTAAGCTAAACCTTCTAACCTACGCAGTGAATACATAACTATCCAGAAGTATTGTAATATTCTACAACATATGCAGTGCCTTGTTTGTCTGTGAGAGTGTTCTTCTGTGCACTATATTATATTTGTTTGTAGGTTGTGTTTGCACGTATTTTGAGTAGAGTTAACCTCATTTGCACGTACACTCGTTTTTTTGCAAAGCTTAGCCAATCGGCAGAGATGACGGAAGGTCTCAATTAGACTAACCCCTTAGCTGCCTAACACACGTAACTAGTTTTCCTGCTGTGCGACACATAGAAAGGCCACAGGTAGAGGTAATTTTATTCTCACCAGTGTGGCCACAGCATGATAGCTAGATAAACACACTCCTTTACGAGTGAGACTTTAGGCATTTTATTTTCCCAAGGGTCAATTTATTTGTGCCATCCCCACGTCTTGCTTCTCTTTCCGCAGTTTAAAATCTGTAAACCATAAATTGTATGCACCCAAGCCATCAGCTGTTAAATGTAGGGCAGCACACTTAAAAACAAAGGCCGCGTATCACGACATTGGGCCCCTTACGCTACACTCACACACACAGTTATCTACTTGTCACCCGGCCGCTAGATGCTGGCCAAGAAAGAAACAGCGCCCGCCTTTCATGCATCAGAAAGAGACAGAGCATATCTAGCCTGCCCGAGGTACCAGGAGAAAGAGGAGTGAGACAGAGAAATTGCTCGCCGCTGCACCTGCCAGTGAAAACTTCTTGCACGCCACTCCAAACCCTAGAGCACAGAATGCACAGACCAGGGACAACTACAGAAGCTGATGGAGAGAGAAAATTTCTTCTTGAGGGGACAGTAGTACATTCTCGCACTCTGATTTTATTCTTTTCTTGTCCCTTCGTCTAGGTGAGTCTCTGTCACAACAGTTGTGGTGGGGAGGGGGCAGGCGAATTGACACATTAAGTATTTTCATCATTATTGAATTGACTTCTACTCATCAGTGTGCATCACTCAGCCGCACAATATCCATGGCCGCACAATATCCATGGTGATATTTGATTCTACACACAAGACATCATAACTTGTACGGTCTACCCAAGGCAAGGACAGACGCTCCACGCCAGACTTGTACTGTTCACGGGCCAAGCCACCGAGACTATATTTCAACATAGTACAAGTACTTTTGCGTACCGCAGGATGGTATCACTAGTACAATCACAGAGACATGCCGCTCTAGATCCAACGTCAGCCGGTGACGTCACACACCCAGAGGATCAAGTCCCACTTCACAGCTGCCACCCCCCTTCACAACCTACCAAGGACTAGCCAGGAAGAGTATAAATACTGTGCCTGGCCCTTGGAATACCAGTATGTTCTTTTCCTTCACCGCACCAGCTCCGTGGTCTTCACCGCACTCCTGGTGTCGAAGATTCCGGCCATTGTCTAATCTCATCGTAACACTTGGACACTTCCGGCCCCTTCAGGGCAAGTAGCTAGCAAGTTTAAGTTATTTTCATAGCACTTTGTCTACCTACCCCGTTAGCCTAGGAACAGTTCGCTTTTACCTATCAATGTGTAGCAGCTTCCGTTAAGCTCCTATTGATAGTTGGAGGTAGTGCAACACCACATTGTTTATTTCCTTAAACTGAATTAACAAGTTTTTAATCCACTTGAGGGTATATTTCCGGTAGTCATAGACATTGGGTCCATCAGAGGGACAGCTGGTGACCGGGAATTTTGCTCAATTGCCAACACATCAGTAGAGTGCAAGCATTGGACGGCCACCCTTTTTCCATGCACCGTGGTGTACGGAATGGTAGAGCCCCGACACTATATACTCCTCCTCTTGGGGTTAGTTTTTCAGCTTGGTGTTTGCTCTTTCCACTGCGCTTCTGTTGCCGGAATAAGTATTTCCCCGAGTTGAGACTGGCCCTCAAGAGGAACTCACCCACGTATTGCGACTGTCAGCCAGTGAGACCTGATTCTCAGTGTCTATAGCGCTTCTGGTGCCGGGTACTGAGATAAGGATACTGCATTGGGTTGGTGGAGACAGTATGTGAAAGTACACCAGAATAGGACCACATGGTACCTCCCCACCCCCGATGGTTTGATAATAGTGCTTCTGACGTCATGCCCATCTCCTGTCGCAGTGCTATCCACAAATGGGGTAAAAAGACTGAAACTATCTCTCGATTTCAGCAGGAGTTTAACCCCTTCCATATCGCACTTACGTACCTTGGTTCTCCGGAGAGGGATCAAGCTATTTGCTGCTTGGAGAGACCTACCATGCCGGAAGCAGCCCCGGAACTCTCTACGCCTCCCATCAAGCTAAAGGGAGAGACACACCCCGTGTTTACCGCCTACCTGAGTGGTCAGGACAAATCCCATGGGATAGTTAATCCATGATTTAGGGGAATATCGATTACTGAACCTACCCCAGCGACAACCGACTGCCGACAACCACGAGCACTAGCACGCTCCCACAGAGCACTAACTCACCTGAATTATCACAGTTCCTGCCAGCTCCAAAGGTTACACTTTGCCCAGGTATTCCTGTTAGATTGGTCCCGCTGAAACACAAAGTAGTATGAGCAATACTAGACTTCATGCCCTGCTGAAAGGCCACACCGCCAGTATTATATACTGGGCGCACTCCAGTACTACACAAGCACTAGAGTCCAAGTTCACCCAGGAGCTTCTGTCCTAACAACCCTCAAAGCACTCTGCCTTTCTCGTCACAGGACGTCACGCGTCAACTGTATTCTGTTGGTATTTGATACGAATAAAACCATGTGTGTTAGTAATACCTTGTAAGAAATAGTTCTTACGCAGAATATTATTACACAGAGTGCGCACAAATGCAGTGCTTTGTCCCTTTGGAGTAATTTTCTAGATTTATGCAGGCGTTGTTTGCATGAGGCGGAGGAATATCCTGGAAAATAGAACTTTAACAGGGCTTCAGGAAAGGTGGAAGTAACCACAAATGAACAATACATGTGTTGTGCTGAGAGGACAGAGAGAAAGAGAGAGAGGGAGAGGGAGTGAGTGAGAGAGTGATGTGCATGTGCGTGTGTTTGCACTTGTGTATGTGGTGTCATGTGTGCTGGGTGTGGAGCATGCATAGTATGAGTGTGTGTGCATGTGTGGTGGCATGGGGGTATGGATGCTGGGTGCTGAGCATGCATGATAGTGCGGCTGATGGGTTTCTGTTGAGGCTTGGCAGCCGTCCAACCAGGCAGTGAAGGTGATGACTCCTCGCGTCATGACGACTCTGTCGGGGTCGGTACTGCCACCGGACAGCATGTCCCAGGACTCGCGGGGCAGCGAGGATGCTTCGTTGCGAGGTGGCCGCTCCTCCAGCCGGCTGCAGGACGACAAGGAGCTCATGGTTCCTGGCACCGAGAAGGAAGCTCGGGAGAGGAAGGACCGTGGCGAGCGCGCAGAGAAGGAGCGTCACCGAGACAGGTACCTGCACTACTGCATACATATTTTGTCATGTTCAAATTCTATGAAAAAGCCCTAATAATGTAGGCTTATTGCTACAGTGGATTCTCGATTATTCATTTTTCAGTATACTGACAAGAAAAAACTAATCTTGCGGGAAAACTATGCATGCGGACTTTGATTTTAGACCTGAGAAATACAGTTGACTTTTGATGTATCGCTATTCAGGGGACTGCCAAAAATTTTCAATACTTGCGGGATTTCAGTAGATGAGATTTCTGACATGGACATCAATAAAATACAACTTCTAACCTTATAAAACTTTATGTTGAATATAGTAAGAGCTGTATACTATCTGTGAATAAAGTTTAGCTAATTAACACAATAAAAATCAGAATTTTAGAAAAAATATTACTGTAAATAATACGTTCATTAAAAGACATTTCACTTAAAATTGTTTAAATAAAGAAAATAACATCTAAAAATTCCATGTATAGCTGATTGTAATTCACCACCAAATGCAAGCTGATGTAAAACTTTCAAACCCTCTGAAAATGAAAATAATATGACACAGAATGCAAGTCAAATGTTGCATGTCCGTACACACTTGATCAGCTGAGAGAGCACGGAGATTGATCAGGAAGTTTGTTCACGACATGGCAGCTTGTGAAGGAGGGGCGGCGTCTGCGGGAGAATCACCTCTCCATGCCGCTACATGTTGCTGACACCTTTTGCCCATGGCAAATGTCTTGTCTTTTAAAGTAATTAATTATATTTCACTGCAAAGAGAACTTGTGATTTTGTGACAAATGAATAAATATGGCAATTATAATTGATTTCTTCACTGTCTTTAATAATTATTCATTCAAAACCACGTCTTCTGATTTTCCCTGTCATGAGTTACACTGCACTCGGCTTGGTACATACCTCATACCTACCCATTATTAGACGGCAAAAGGTGTCGCATAGGCACTTACATTTTATCAGTTTATTCAAAAGACGCATGACTATTTAAATAAATCAATATAAATTCTCCAATTTCCCTGCAAGAAGTTACGTAATATGAACACTTATAATACAAGTCGCTTGATGTTCAAACAATTTTTGGTGACAAGGGGTGGTCAAATATATACTTTTGGGCATTTTATTCACAAAGCTGCTGCCTGAGTTAAATAAATATTACGTTTTAAAATCATGTTAATTTTAAGCCAGGTAATATAAAACACCAATCTTACGGGAAGAACTTTACTTAAAGAAGAATACATCTTTGAGAATAATAATTCCACATTAAAATGTTTTGCCTAACATTTTCAGGTGAAACCATGACGCATGATGTCTGTTGCCAATATTAATAAACGACTGCAACTCATCAATGCAATTACATCCCCGGCAGTTGTCTACAGATTTGAGTTACCACTGCAGCCATCTACCATCTACAAGATTGTAGTATCTACCGGGATGAGACAGATGTCCCAATTATAATGTATAATTTTGCCCGATAAGCCACCAAGACCATGCAAGAGGTCCGGGGCAAGTACAGCAGTGTGCCGCGGGATGCACCCATACGTAAAATGCCTAAATCCCACCGCTCTTCACTACGCCGCTCACACCAAGGATCTAAGTACTAACTTGCACCTGCTAACCCCCCTCTCCAGACGCCCTTTTCCAGTGACAGAAGAATGGCCGAGAAGTATAAAAGGAGATGTGCCCCGGCCTCTGGATTGTCAGTTCTCTATCAATCCTGTCCTGGACTCTCGTCACACAAGCTATTGGTGCCAAGGTCCTCACCTCTCCAGTTGACTTCACCGCTTCCCTCGTGGGGCCGAGGATCCTCTCCTATACTACCGAAGGAAGAACCAATGAGGTCGCCAGTTTCACACTCAGACACGTTCTGTACCTTAAGGACACAGAAATTAGAGCTCATTGCGACGAAATATTGTATGCAACAAGCACTAGCTACTGCCTCATCCCACAGCTTTGCACAGGGCGCTTTCCCCTGTTTACACTACAGTCTTCATCTTCCGCCTAGTCCGTGTGGATTTAGGAGATAGTGCTTCCACCATCTATGTTTATTTCCTTACGGTCAATAAATACTGATCTTATCAAATCTCTTGACTTTCACTCCGAGTTCCTTCCTTGTGTTATTATCGGAGCTAACGGAGCCAGCAGAAAACCTGGTTCACATGTACCGTACATTCACATACAACAAACCATAACATCCTTGGAAGGCCACTCATTCTCTGCCCGTGCAGTGAATGGTAGAGCCATGACACTAGGATACCATCCTTGGAAATTGGCTTGCCAGCTTGAAGTCGCACCCCCCTTCAGCATCGTTCACTTTATGGGGTGCGGAGTATGGGAACTTCTTTGAGTCTTGGGAGACCAGTGACCACTTGACACTCACTTCACCAGTATTGGAAGGCCACCCGTGCCTTTCATCCAGGTGTGAGGAATGGTAGAGCCATGACACTAGGTACGCTCCCAGTGGGATCGGCTTGCCAGCTAAGGTGAACTACTCTCACAGCTCACTTTGTGGTGCTGAGAAGGTTGCACTCTGGTGCAGGGGAACCAACCCCATTGGGACAACACAGTGCGGTTCCTGCAACCAACACTTTGTAGCTCGAGTCTTCTCCACCCGTGGTGGAGGAGTCAAACTTGAGGTGCAGTTTTGGTGGCAGCAATTGGCACCTACACTTGGACTCTTAACACATCAACTGCTTACTTCCTGCAGCCCCGACTTTAGCATAGTGTCCAATGCCTTACACCCGTAGGGGTGGGGTTGAGAGACAAGTCAAAAAATGAGGGCTATCTCAAAGAATCCATAGGGGCTACTATACTTCCTAGTGGGTTCGGACTGCTGAGTCCGCTTGAACAGGCTGCATTGCTGTGACGGCTCAGCATACCTATACGTACTGTCATGGCAGTTGATCTGTTCGAGCCACCTACCAGAGATGTGGAAGGATACTACCCCATAGTGCAGGAGGCACTGTTTGGCAAAATGTCCACCAGTACACCAGAGTCGAAACCTAGAACCCCAAATGTCAACTTCACCCTTCAGTTGAGTGCCTACAAGCTATCAGCTGCCTCGGGGCATGCCCGAGCACCACCGAGAATACGCGAAGGCCGAGAGATGACCAGAGGATGCTACCCCCACTCTGGCCTCGCAGCAGAGGTATGTCACACACCCTCCCCCGTGGCCGTCACGACATGCGCTACCCTGACTATATAAGTCTGTGTGCTGTGAACCTCGCGAGTTGTTCCTGCCAGTCTTATAGCTCCCTCCACCACTTCAAGTGCTGGGGCCCTCCGACTACTGTTAGATTTTTACCAGTCCTTCCAGAGGCTGCCACCAATGGCTCAACACTTTTCACCAGCCACCAGAGCCTACATACCATGAGGTCACCGTTAGAGCTCTGCAGCACCCGCGACCAGATGCTCCAGTGACGCCAATCGCCGATAGCCACCAGAAGCTTTCTGTGGCTACCAGACATTCCACACTACCATGCTACTAGAGCAGTGGCCTAACTTCTTTGTCTCCTACAGACACTTTGGTTATAGTTAGTTTTGTCTTAAGCAATCTTCGACAGTTTTATTTCACTTTCCCTAACTAGCCTACGACCAGGTCACCTACACCTGGCTACCGTAGGTTTACTTCAGTCACCCATCTACTTGACAGGAGAGTACGAGTCACTGTGTTTACTAAGCGATTAATAAACACAGCTTTGTTTCTTCTAACTACTAGTCTCATTCATAGAGGACTTCTGAACCAGTTGCTAGGAGAACCTCGAGTCAAGTACCGCCGACCGGGAACAGGAAATTGTTACTAAGAACTAGCTGTAACTGGAGACTCCTCCTCAGGCGGCTCCAGTTCTGATACACACACATATATTGGATGGCCATCTATTTTATTCCTACTATGTATACAGGTACTGGAGGAGTAGAATAGAGGAGCTCCGACCACTAGCAACACTTTCCACCCAGAGAGAGTTAGTACGCCTGAGTTATATCCCTACCGGAGCACCTGGGTGCTGGCGGGGGTATCTGCTTAGGTGCTATGGCCTGGCCTTGGTTGGGAAACTCACATGTAGTAGTAGCAGTGGTAGCCCACACGGCCTTAATGCTTCTGGTTCGCCCGCTAAGGTGGGGGGCCTTCTGAGGCATTGGGATTGTGCTACCACACCACTACTGGGCAACACTATTCTAGAGTTATTCGTATCCGTGGTGTTTGACTCACAGTCCTCAGTAGACGAACCCGTTCTATACCATTTAAGGTGAGACATGGTGCAAGAAGGGAGGAGCAAAGAGTTGCTGCAAATCAGTTTAGCTCCCCTTACAGCCAGTCGACAAGCAGAACAAGATTGTGCCACTTTGCTCAGGTCACTGGAACGGCCTACGTCGGTAGTGTGTGATCCAGCTACTTTCTCGTCATCACCGTTTCGCACACATCCTGCCTGCCACCCGGTCATGAGTGGGGTAATCAACAAGACCGAGGAACGCCTGGGTACCACAAACGCCACTTTCTGTAGCTCAGCCGCCACGAGGTGGAACAGTAGATTCTGTGTCGCAACACCCCGTGCCCTCGCTGCCGCCTGAACTGAGAACGATAGGCTCAACCAACTGTACCCAGTTAGGCCTCGTCCTCAGGACATCAGTAAATCTGCTACCGCTAGCACCTCCAGCCCATCACCGATGATAACTAGCCACGCTACTAGCAATACTACAGACCGATATAAGGGTCTCGTTAACTGTAACATCGAGAACTTGGTTCCTTCATGTAAGGCTACATGTCCGAATACCATATCTTAGCTGCAAACGCCAGTAAGCCAACCCTGAAAGCACAATGACCTAAGTGCAACCAAAGCCACACAACCGTGATCCAGCCATAGTTAATTGGACATGTGTCAGCGTAATGGACCACGGATATAGCAAAGTCCTATTAGGCCACAAACACCGAGTCTTAGTCAATTGGGAACATGGCCCACAAGCAGTAACTGCACCATCATTATGGGCCTTCGAAATCAAACACAACCTGTACCCTGTCTGATTCCTACAATTGAAACAAGTTTTGGATGAACGCGCAGGAGCTTTCGGAGCCAAAGGAACATTTCGCCAGACCAAAACCATACAACATGAGATATGGCTTACGACAAGCAAACCAATATACAAGCGACCATATTGAGTGTCAGCAGGGCATCATTGACCCGTCAGATTCACCATACAATTTACATGTCGTTCTGGTTCCAAAAAAAGACGGACTACTGCTGTTCTGTGTGAATTACAAGGCTTTGAATGACGTCGCCCACCCTTTGCTCCTCCTACCATTAATTTGGCCCATACGCTACGAGATATAGGAGAAGCTCAGATAGCGGTACACCCTGACAGAAGATGCTACACCGCATTTACCAACCCCGAAGAAGAAACACTACAGATTCATGTTAAGCCCTTTGGGCTGAAAAGCGCACCCGCATCCTTCCAGAGCCTCATCTCGTTAGATGTCCTAACCGTATATGTCGGGCAATTCTGCTTTGCTTCATCATATACTCAAAGACCTGGGAGGAACACCTGACACCTACAAAGAGTTCAGTGCCTTGAGATCCATGGCATGACAGCCAAACTGTCAAAGAGCCACTTTGGGAAAACCTCCATAGATTACCTCGGACACGTGACAACTTTACTCAGGCGAACTCCATACGAGCCATCCAAGAGGCCGATGAGCCTACCATCAAGAGGCCACTTCTGCAGTTCTTGGGGCTTTGCAATTGGCTGAAAGACTTCATACCATACATTGCAGGTCTGATGGCACCCTTGCACCCCCTCCTAGAAAAGGAAGCCAGATGGCAATGGGGACCGAATCACCATACTGCGTTTCACGCTCTGAAAGGGGGCTTCCAAAGTATAAAGCAACTCCACCGTCCCCAAGGGAAGGGGCCGTTCTTTACCAAGAGGACCAAGAAGGCCACCCGCGGGTAATAGCATATGCCAGCACTCGCCTGAATGCAACCTAACAACACTACCATATTAACCAGTAAGAATGCCTAGCAGTAATATGGGCGGTGCGAAAATTCCGGTACTACTTAGAAGAGACTCACTTCATCCTTCGTACCGACAGCAAGGTGCTCTAATTGCTGCAGGAATTGAAAGCGGTGAAGGCAAAACAGGGAAGATGGGATATGTTCCTGACCGAATTTGACTTTGAGTTACAACACTGTTCCAGGAAATTGAACGGCTTGCCCGATGTCCTGTCCCGCGAAACTGACCTGGACCTTGCCGACAAAGCTGATGAAGACTGGACCGCATGGTACCACCTCAACCACCAAAAGCCACCCCAGAAGAACAGGTTCGCCTGCTATATCTAAGAATCACCTGGGACCAAATAGCTTCCCACCAACAGCAAGACCCCGAAATCCAGGGACTGCTTCAAACGCACCCCAAACGATTCAAAATCCGAAACGAAGTAGCGTGGTCCTGCAATGGGCAACCAGGGGCAAAATGGCGGATTTGGATACCTAAGGCCCTCCTCGCCCATCTGCCACCATCACGATCAACCAGAACTAGGAAACCCTAACGGATATAGCCAGCTGGTACATCTGGGATGGGATGAGCAGAGATATCTGGCAATACATAGGAAGCTTCGAGAAATGCTGCAGGGGAAAGCATACCCTGCATCACCTTCAACGGCCAATCCACGACGCCCACAGACCCCATGAACACATGTGGCAGCGGATTTGATGGGCCCCTACCCCTACAGCACTCACGGCAACAGCTATCTACTCGTAGTCACCAATCTATTTTCCCCCTGGGTAGAAGTCTTTCCCGTACCCACTCAGTAAGCTCACCACATCAAGGGAAATTCGAGACCGAGATCTTCCATCGGTGTGGATACCCGCAGTGCCTACTAATGGACAATGGAGCACAGTTCACCAGCCGGATGCGTCTAGCTGCCTATGAGAAGTGGGGAGTGGAAACATGGACCACCCCACCTTACCACCCACAAGCAAACCCCACTGAACGAAGGAACCAGGAAATAAAGAATATCCTGCATTTGAGTATTGGAGACCACCACCACCACCACTGGGATAAGCACATCCCAAGAATACTGCTTGCCTTATATCGGAGGACAAATGAGGCCACAAATGCTAGCCCAAGTCAACTCCTGCTAGGCATAACCTTGTGCCGGCCCAGGGACTGGCAGTGGGAAAATCCCCCATTCGTATTACCACAGCCTGAGGATATTCGTATGGCAGCCTTAGCCCGTGCCGACTCTGCTAGTGAAGCCCAGGATAGATATGTTGAACGCAAGTACCCGCAACCAACCTAGAATGGGTGTCCGAGCCTTCAGTATGGGCGAGTCAGCACTTCTGCGACTACATCTGCTCAGCAAATCAAATTCACCATTTAGCGCGGGCTTTGCCGGCGAATAGGTAGTCGGTCGGCGTGATAATGTGTATTGGGGGGAGGACCTTCGGGGGCGGATCCGCAAAGCCACGCGGGGACAATTCCGGCCATGCCCACTTGAGAACCCAGAAAGTGAAGTACGAGAAGTCGCCTCTATAACCTTTGAAACGTCTGAGGAACTGGATGAACCTACTCCCAGTTTCCTGCCACCTTCCAGACCAACAGAGTAACTGGTGTCCCCAGCGGTAACCACCGGCAATCAAGGAACAAGGCACCTGCCACCAACATAGCTCAAGGGGCCGCCACGAACTCGGGGCCAGCAAGCCGTACACTGCCCACAATGCTTACAGATTTCAAAATTAAAATGGTGACCAGAGGGGGAAAGTGGACCCCTGGCGCAGTCCACTTGTTAAAGAGAAATGGCCACTGCAGCGTCGCCTCGTGCAGAGGCGAACACCCGGGGAACCGCATCCACATGGGAGGTGGACCAACAGCCAGCCAATGTTTGGGAAGGGGTTGGGGGGGTGTACCGAGCCCCCAAACACAATGCCGACCGCCACAAAGGCAGTAGCATCACCAGAACCACTGCCTCTGGTGGCCACTTCGCTGGCATCCATCACGGGCCTGGAGCCGGTCAGCACGCTCACACAGCCCGCCGGTCAGTCCTGGACCGCGGGCGAGGGAGAGCCTACACCACAGTTCCTGCCATGCCCGTGCATGTTGCCTCAACGATTCTGCCAGGCCTGTACCGTACGCTGCGATGGAGGCCGCCTACAAAGTTTGCCTGGCCTACCCCGCCACATGTCGCTCTGAGAAAGCGGGGTAGGCTTGTGAAGAAGATGCAAGGCAAGCCCTGCTCAGCATTGCAACATACAACAGTGAGTGAGTGCATGACGAGTAAGTAGTACCTCCCACTCACATATTGTAGGTGTACCGTCGACGTACGTAGACGGGCACTGTGGTGCTTCAGAAAATAAAACGCCGCATATTTAGTTAGGGGTGACCTTCAGCTTGTGATCCTGTGAAAAGGAAAACCTGTGTTAAAGAGATGGACAGCTGAGTAAGCCAGCTGCCACTGTAGAAAGATATGAGGCATATAGTCATTGTAAATATTTCTTTATTTAATCAATACTAGAGTGCCTATGTATAACACCTTATTTTTTACCTCTTGTTTGATGAGTTGATAACATAGCGTACTGAAAGTAATAAATTTGCTTTAATGTAAGGTGTAACACCCAATCAGTTACTCATAAATGGAATATATAGTAACTATGAGAGACTAATTCAGTAACGCTTTAATTGTGCAGATCCTTTCAGTCAATCGAAATGTCAGCAAGTCTATTGATTTAAAAATCATAACCAGGTAAGAACAATAACATGACAGCAAGAACGTGGTGGGATGAAGTATTTAATCTGTTAGTTAAGATTGCAAATAGGCCGCTAGGCTACTAAAAATTTGTAAAGGACAGGAATCCAAGTCCTCACCGGCTAGTAATTGTTGATAGGCCACACACAAAGTAGGGTGACACAGTTTTTTCAAATGATCACGCAACCGCGTGAAAAAACTGTGTCCTACTTTGTGTGTGTGCCTATCGACAAGTACTAGTCTGTGAGGAATTGGATTCCTGTCCTTTATAAATTTAAAGTATTTAATCTCCATTTGTTATAGAATTGAATACAGTTTATTTGTGTGATAAGTGCTTTCTATGTCGTTCTTCTCTATATCGATGTAAGATTGTGACGTATAACAGTCCCGGCCGGTTGACTGTCCCTGTCACTGATTACGTATTCGATTCTATGCGAGTCGCATCTCAGGGTAGCTATTTGCCTCAGGGCACTGGGGCCCGTCCGGAGTACAGCACTGGCCTGTTAGGTGGTCGACTTTATACAAAGCCGAGTTCTGCGAGTTTCACCCTGCATGACCGAAAGGAAATAAACACAGATGGTGGAAGCACTATCTCCTAAATCAATACGGGCTAGGCGGAAGGTAAACACCCTAGCGTAAACTGGGGAAGGCGGCCTGTGCAAAGCTATTGGTAGAGGCAGTAGTTAGTGCTTGTTGCGAACGATAATTAATCGGAACGAGCTCTACTCTGTGTGTCCGTAAGGGACCAAACATGTCTCAGTGTGGAGCTGGTGACTCCACTGGTTCTTCCTTAGGTAGCGTAGGAGAGGATCTTCGACCTCACAAGGGAAGCTGTGATGTATTCGGAGAGGTGTGAGCCTTGTCACCAATAGCTGGAGTGATGAGAGCTCAGGAGAGGAGTCAGAAGACTAGATTGAGAACTGAAGCACAACTGACAATCTGGAGGCCGGGACACATCTCCTTTTAAACTCCTCGGCCATCCCTTCCTTCACTGGCATAGGGTGTCTTGATAGGGGGTTAGCAGGTGCAAACCCAGCGCCTATATCCTTTGTGCAAGCGGCGTAGTGGAGAGCAGTGGGATCTAGGCATCTTACTTGTGGCGGCATCCCGTGGCACATTGCTGTACTCACCACGGGCCTCCTACTTTGTCCCGGTGGCTCATTGGGCGAAAATAAATATTATTAGTGGGAATTCTGTCCCGGCCCGGCAGATACAACAATCTTGCAGGCAGTGGCGGCGGCGGCAGTAACTCAACTCTGTAGACGAACTGCCAGGGATGCAGTTGCACTGATGAGGAGCAATCGTTTATTAGTATTGTGAAAGACGTGCATCAATTTGCCTCCTCTCCCCTGGGCAATGAGTAGAGAAGAGAAAAACAAATTCTTATGCAGAATGAAGAACTGTCCCCGCATCAGCAATTTATTTCTCTCTCGCTGGGCTTTTGTATGGGGGCTGGCTCTGTGCCGGTTGCGGCCTGCTTTCACTACTTCCAGATTGCGTTCATTGGGTGATGAACTCCCCGTACTTTTCCCAACAGTCGAGTGCTTTTCCCTTTAGGCAGGTGCTGGCAGGAACGTATTCTTGCAGTAGCAGAGTTGGCTAGACGAAATCATCTTTCTCTTCGACACACCCCAGGCTGTCTTCCCTCTCTCTCTCTCTCTCTCTCTCCTCTCTCTCTCTCTCTCTCTCTCTCTCTCTCTCTTCTCTCTCTCTCTCTCTCTCTCTCTCTCTCTCTCTCTCTCTCTCTCTCTCTCTCTCTCTCTCTCTCTCTCTCTCTCTCTCTCTCTCTCTCCTCTCTCTCTCTCTCTCTCTCTCTCTCTCTCTCTCTCTCTCTCTCTCTCTCTCTCTCTCTCTCTCTCTCTCTCTCTCTCTCTCTCCTCCTCTCCTCTCTCCTCTCTCTCTCTCTCTCTCCTCTCTCTCCTCTCTCTCTCTCTCTCTCTCTCTCTCTCTCTCTCTCTCTCTCTCTCTCTCTCCTCTCTCTCTCTCTCTCTCTCTCTCTCCTCTCTCTCTCTCTCTCTCTCTCTCTCTCTCTCCTCTCTCTCTCTCTCTCTCTCTCTCTCTCTCTCCTCTCTCTCTCCTCTCTCTCTCCTCTCTCTCTCCTCTCTCTCCTCTCTCTCTCTCTCTCTCTCTCTCCTCTCTCTCTCTCTCTCCTCTCTCTCTCTCCTCTCTCTCCTCTCTCTCTCCTCTCTCCCTCTCTCTCTCTCTCTCTCTCTCTCTCTCTCTCTCTCTCTCTCTCTCTCTCTCTCTCTCTCTCTCTCTCTCTCTCTCCTCTCTCTCTCTCTCTCTCTCTCTCTCTCTCTCTCTCTCTCTCTCTCTCTCTCTCTCTCTCTCTCTCTCTCTCTCTCCTCTCTCTCTCTCTCTCTCTCTCTCTCTCCTCTCTCTCTCTCTCTCCTCTCTCTCCTTCCTCTCTCTCTCTCTCTCTCTCTCCTCTCTCTTCGTTGCTGGTGGGCTGGGGTGACGTGCAGCACTTTGGAGTGTAATGTGAATGTTGTGAGGGGTATCCGGTGTCGGTGGTAGCGCGTGGCCTTCTGATTATTGTGTGCCGACTTACATCAACAGCTGTAAGGCTTGGTTATTGACAATAAGATTCATACGAATCTGAGGAAAGAGCAAACACATTGGCCGGCACACGGAATAAGTTGCAACCCTTGGGAGCTGATTTTTATACAATAATATATATAAAAATTATATAAATTATGTCCAAAGCCCCACTCGCGAGTCATGTCTAGCTAACTGCTGTGACTTCCTGGTGTGGTAGTGTGTGTAGGCCCAACCTTTGGCCTACCTATCATAACACACAGCAGAATTAGGTTGAAACGAACTACAGGATTTTGCACAGCCGAGACCTTCTGTCATCTTGTCTGCACACTTAAGTGGGGAAATAGTACATGAACACTTGGACACGTTAGCACATTGCCACGTAATTTAGTGAGTGTTAAGAAGATGCAGATGTGTAGAACATTGCGACCCCAGTGTATTCTTGTTAAAAGAATTAAGAACAGAGACAGAATTAACAACATTGTTGAGTATCACACAAGTTATCACCCTGCTGTGCAACACGTTTAGACCTGGGTATGTCAATTTTTACTTTTAGCGTAGCGGGCCACAGCAGGTTAGCTTAGCTGATACGGCCTAACGAGTGGAGTCTAGAGCAAATTCAATATTATTTAATATTTTAATTGCTTTTAACAAACATACTTTTGATTCCCCAAGGGTCGTTTCAATTCCACATGCCGCTCACTATATAGGGTTAGCAAACCCCTTTTTCTGCAGCCCTGTGAATTAAATCATACTATTGTCAGTACCCAAGTCTTAATGCTCATGATGTAGGAAGACACGCTTTGATGAAAAGAGGTTCACGGCATACCGTTCTAAGCTCCTTGCATGACCTGACCTACACCAAAATAAAGCAATCTGACACGAAGAGCTCATGAAAATAAAAAGATGAAAGAAGAGATTTCCTCGCAACCCAGCGCAACTGTAACACAAGTCGAAGACACAAGGAAAGAGAAGGAACATCAGTCACCATGTATCTGAGAGAGACGAAGACATCCAAGAGCCAGCATGTAAGAAAAGAAAATAAGAAAAGAGAATATTCAGCGCAGTGCACCTGCCTCCGCCTAGCCAACCTTCCAGCCAGTTGTTTCTCCACGCCACCAAGGTCACATTCTACATGAAACGTCATCGAGCGCAGAGCAGGAGCGCACAGAGCCGTGGATGCTGCAGAAGCAAAACCAAAAGAGAAAAAAATTGCTCTTGAGGGACAGTACAACATTCTCTCAAAGGAATTTCTTTCTTCACCCATGCCATCCCTTTTGGAAGCCCAACCACTTCCAAGAGGAAAACATATTGTTCTTGTAGGGACAGTTCAACATTCCTGCAAAATAATTTGTTTTTCATCTTGCTTCCAAGAATGAGCTTTCGTCACAGCGGGGAGGGGGCGAATTGACGCATGGCGTCTTTGCAACAGTGGTTTTACACTGACTTCAGCTCATCAATAAGCATTTAGGGATGTATGAGTACTCAAAATTTTAAGTACGCTCTCGAGCTTTGTAGGTATTCGAATCGAGATCGTATCATTTTTTCAAGCTCGAAAACTTCAAGTTTTTTTGGGGAAAAAGTTCATATTACAATGTCATCCTGAAGAATACAAGAAAGAAATCATTGTTTTATATGCATCATAAAATAAACGAGTACTGGTCAGATGGCGGACAAAGTTTGGGAATTTTCCATTGGTGCTTATACCAAATTATTGCTTTGTGTGCACTCGTAACTTTTGCCACACAGCTTTGTGCTACCTTTTATGCATACGTGAATGGAAATGTGAGCATTACCTATTTTTAGTCCCAGAAATTTCGCAAATGCGAAATAACCATGATGAAATCTGAAAAGTTGCACTATACACTATAAAACGCTAAATTGTTATGATTTGGCGATAAATGAGAAAAACTTCCGTAAATGCACCAAATTCTTCACAATTGTCCTTCACTGCATTAGTTTTCAACATAAATAAAAAATCGATCTTTTCTGATTTAAAAATACTTTTGGACGATCTATGTATTGATGGAAAACGTAATGTAATCAATTGATTTTTTTTGGACATCAAAGATATGAGACATGCATGAAGCACTCAACCCAAAATGGCTTGCCACATAGCTACGACCCTACCGCTAGCAGTGTCGTTTCTGATGAAAAACGTGTATGTAATGAACATGTGCATAGCGAAATCGTTCATTGCGTAACGTGTCCTGTGGGAACATCTTCGGCATGAAGGTGTGTATAGTGTGTTAAAAGAAGTCAATAGGCCTATGTAAAGAAAGAAAAGGTATTTAATTGTTCAATTAAGCAATAGTACAATGTTTGAATTGAATTATTAATTTCCCCGTTGTACTTTTTTGTGGGAATTTTTCCCATCTGATGTCAGGCGAGTGTTTTTTATTTTTTGAACAACAATCATAATCTTAGCTACAAATGCTAACGTTGTGCAAAACAAAAGGTCCATATCATCTTACTATTATCAATTGCATTGGTATACCGAGATTTTTTCTTTCTGTTGTGTATAATTTATATATTTCCTGAAAATTTGGCCATGTGTTCTCGGTTATGATAGTGAAAGAAGAAAATTCTTAACATAAAAATTTTGCAACATCAATATGTTACAGTTTCGCAGGGAAAACGAAAGTGAAACACTGTCCACTGATGCCAGCGAAACAGCGTCCATTAATTCTTATGGAAATCGTAAGTCACTAATGTGGAATTATTTCACAAAAATAAGCATAGGTGAAGCTCAGTATAGTGTATGCAAGAAAATTATAAGAACGCCAACAGGTTCAACTACCAGCATTGTGAGACATCTCAATTTACATCCTGCAATTCAAACAGAATATGAATCACAGAAAAGTCAGAAAAAGAAACCAAGGCTAGAATCACCTACATCCGCAGTAAAAAGGTTAGTATCCAAAAGCAGTTAACATTGCATAATGTCACGAAATCCCCCAAGATAAATATTGACAGTCAGAGCAAAGGCCCATGCAATTGGTGAAATGATGGTACTTGACTTTTAACCATACTCTATTGTAGAAGACACATGTTTTCAAGGACTTTTGAATGTTTTGGAGTATGGTATGACGTACCTAGTAGGAGCACCTTTTTACAAAGTCTTGTACAAACAAATATAAATACAAACGTATTTAAATAATTCAGTATCATCATTGTCCTGCCTATAACTCACTTCTGACTTGTGGATATCACAAGCAAATGATAGTTACATATCACTTACTTGCCACTATCTGGATGAATGCTTCAATATGACACGCTATGTTCTTAGCAATTCGAATTTTCCAAGGGAACACACAGGTGCTCCTATCTACCGCAAATTAAATTAAATGCTGTGTGAGTGGTGTCTCACAGATCTGACAGTACCAATCTACATTATCTCAGATATTGCCAAGAATATGATGACAGCTGTTAGTAAATCTACCTGGCAGTGAGTACCTTGTATGGCACATACTCTACAATTGGTAATTACTGATGAAAAGAAAGAAACCGTAGGGATACATGTTGTTCTCAGTAATGCAATGACTATTGTAGGCCCCAACGTAAATTAATTCAAGATGTAGAGACGCGGTGGAACAGTGAGTACCACAGGATTGAACGACTGGTCGAACAACGAGAAGTTATTGCTGCAGATCTGGTTTCCAAGGGTGTGGAAACACTAAATAGTAGTGAGTGGTCTTAAGTTGCAGGCATTGTTAAAATCCTGCAGCCAATTGATCAAGCAACAACGCAGCTGTTTTCAGACAAATACCCATCACTTTCACTTAAAATTCCACTGATTTATGGGATACAGTCTGTTCTAGAGCGCCACATAGAAAAAAGGAACATGGAGGTGGTATCATGTTTGCAAGAAGTTTACTAAAAAAATTTTAAGTCAGGGTTTCCGTTGTATACATTTGACTCGCAATCAGTTCTGGCAAAGATGCTGGACCCTCAATTTAAATCATTACTACTTGAAAACCAACTTCTGGTTTGTAATGAGTAATATTGTGTGATATATCATCTCCAGGAAGTTGAACTAAAAAAAATTTTGAACTTTCTTTTTCTAGTTCTTAATGGCTTTTACAGTAGGGTATGTGATTTCTTGTATGCATCTCTTCAGTAAGATGGACTACCGAAATATTTTGGGTCATAATTTTTTTAATGTACAGTTTTGGTTCAAAATGACTTGCAGTGTTTTCTTTTTTTTGTGTTTATCTTTATCTATCTCTTCAGTAAGATGAATGCAACATTACATATTGTTTGTATTTGGGATATTTGAATGATGAGTAAGATACTAGTTTTATAAAGGTAATTGTTATTGCGTATTATAATGAGATTCTGTACTGTTTACTTATATAAGGGAATTATTTTAGGTCTTTATTATTAGACAGTGCGCTTACATGTTATTACTCTACAATATTATATTTTTAAATTTGATATTAGAATAATTTTATAATATGATACAGGTATTTCATTAAAACTGTATTGTTACATATTCTTAATAAGAAAATGCTTTAATTGTTTCATGTCCATTTGTGTGAAGTAGGCTGCTAGTAGTTTTATGTTGACAGTTTTATTAATAGTTGTAGAAACTCGCTTGAGTTTGACTCGAATGATCGAAACTTGTTTAAATACTCGGCTCGAGCTCTACTCAAATAAAATTTCAGTGTTCGCACATCCCTAAAGCATAGCTGTGCATCTGATTTCATCAGGGTTTATATTGTTGGCCACAAGATATCAAGATTGTACTGTTCACCACTGCAAGAATGGAAGTTCCAGCCAGCGAATTTGTATTATTCACTGAGCCGCCGAGACTATGCTACAGAGCATCGAGATCCGCTGCATGCCGCCTGATGGCTACACCAGTATGATTCACCGCTTTCCTAGCTCCAAGCTGGCCGGTGACGTCACAGCCTCCAAGCAGCTATGCCATTGCCACCTCCCCTCTCCAGTGACCATCCCCTCATCCACGAGCGAGCCAGCCAATGAACGAAGAGGAAGCGCTCAGAGCAGTATAAATAGAGGAACGCAACGCCCACTTGAGATCAGTCTTTTCAGTCATCCATCTCACCAGTTGCCGGATACTTGACCAGTCTGCACCGTTTCGACCCTCTCGGTCCACACCCAGCTAACCTAGCTCCTTCCAGCACCCCGCTGAACCAACCCTTTCTTCATCGCACTTTCAGTGCCTAAGGGAAGCCACCCTTCCTTCATCTCCATTGCGCTAGTAGCCGGAGATATCCATCTAGACCCGCTTAGTTTTCCCCGAAGACCACTACCCTGACACGTCGTCTACACACAGACACTGCGGCTCCTTCTGGGCAACAATTGCGTAGGGTGTATAGATCAGTTAAAGTTGTTTTCACAGCGCTCGTCTAACCTGGCCCATTGTAGCTTAGGACCAAGTCACCTCTACCTGGCATACATAGGTGTAAGTTTCCTGCAGCTCTTGTCTCTGAAGGAGTTAGTGCGTCACCACATGTTCATTTCCAGTAAAATGGAATAAACGTAGTTTTGGCCTATCCCAAAGTACCACCTTTCCTATACACGTAGAAGCTCTCCTAGTGTACCTTATACAACCAGGGGATTGCAGGTTGTCGGGAAAGTTTGCTCAAACGAGCCAACACAGTGTAGCCAACCCACACGCACTAGTGACGGCCAGCCTTTCTGCATACCCCGCTAGGCAGAACAGAAGAATCCTGGTAGGCAGAATGGCAGAGCCCTATCAGGTACATGGTTTCATAGGACAGTGTGTCAATTCGGTGCTCGTCCTCTCCACCGTGTTGTGGCATCGGAGAGGTCGTTCCCTGAGTTGGGAAGACTGAACTTGGGGCCTACACCCACGTGCAGGGATTGCCAACAACGAGGCCTAACTCCCAATGTTTATGTTTACCGCGTTTAGGCCCGACCACTGTGATACAGTGTCTGTTATGTTGGCAGACATTCACGTGGTTCGACACCTTGCAGGACCACACTAGCCCTGCAATCTTCTCACTGACGTGAGGTGTGTATTGAGTCCAGATGCCTTTCTTCCACTGGAGTGGAACTTGCCCCTATTGTGTACCTTGTAATTGAACCAGTTGCTCAGCCCCACCCATCACAGTCTCACATCAGTAAGCAGAACGTAAGTACCTGCGGCTCACATGTGCCTCCTTGAAACTCTCAATGCCAAGCCGTCAGTTGAGGTTACGTATTGCGTAGATATACCACCGAGAGCAATCAGTCTGAAACACAATATAATTTTGCCCTAATCCAACTTTGTGCCTTGCTGCAAAGCTACCAGGCCAGTCCTCTACACTGGAAAGTCATCAATTCTACGTAGAGACTAGAAGGAACTCCTAATTTCCAGAATAGTGTGCACCTGATTTAGTGCCCGTCAAAAAAATACCCTCCTTGACGTAGTGACCGCAGTTCGCCAAGTCATCACACGTCAGATCATTGAATACAGTGTAAGAGATTGTGTGATTTGTTCTCATTATCGCCAACATACGAGTACAGTAAACATGTAAGAAGAAAAATATTTCGAGATTGTTTCTCATTGTAGCGAACCTACAAATACAGTAAAGATGTAAGAAGAAGAAGAAGAAAAACTATAGTTAGCACTAGTTGTCGATTATCCATCTTGTTTTGCATTCACATAGTGTTAAAAAACGAATGACGCTTGCAATCTTTGGCGATTTACTGATGAGAAAATGTAAATAATGAGAATGAATCATTGAAAATCCACTGTATTCCATAGCTGAATGATTGTTCCAAATATATTTTGACTTTTGGTCAGAATATCAAATAGGGCAGCTGGAAATTTGTTTTTTATGCGTTGTAGCATGCTGGTTTTTTTCAACATTGTTTCTTTATATAGAATAATTTTTGGGACTATCCAAAAAAAATTCCTGTTACGGGAAAACTGAATAAATGTGATCGCAGCAACAAGATTTCACTGTATTGAGAAAAAATTGTTTCGATTACATTACTCACTTGTTTTTCAACATTGTGTTAGGTAATTGGTCTAGAAAGAATTGTACAGTAGAAAATTTTATAAAAACATCAGTACAAGCCTCACTGCCATTGTATTCAGATAATTATTGGACATTTTGCTGCAAGTAAAATCACTCTGATGATTTTATTCATAAAAAAGAGTACATATTATGGTTTAATGAAGTTTCCGTGAAATCTCTTTGTTTTTATTTTAGGATAGATATTGTTTGCATTGCTGCTTAATTTCTTTGGGTTTCACTTTACAATTTTGAATATATTATGTAAGTTAATCAACTTCTGTTTGTTAAGTGTGAAGAATTTCATCAGAAAAGTGATTAGCCTGTAATTTTGTATTTCTACAATCGTGCATTGTTGTTCTCTTTTGTATGCCTAGTTTTCATGATGTAAATTAAGTTTTGCATGTCTCACTGCTCAAATTGCAGTCAGTAGGGGATGGAAGATGTCTACTTTGTAAATAGGATTGGAAAGTCAAACGTGGTTTCTTGTGTCAGGTCCCACCGGAGACGAGACCGGTCACGCAGCCGCAGCACTGAGCGACGTTCGCGCAAACACAAGAGCCGCAGTCGAAGTCCAGGCCACCGCAGTCATCGCAAGAAGAAGTCGCGACATGCGGAGCGTGAGAAGAGCAAAGAAGAGTCGGAGTGAGGAGCTTGCTGTGTGCATGTTTCTGCTGCTATCTACTTGTTCTGTTCACTACCATGTTTATTTATACATTATATCCAAGAAAAATGGGTGATGCTCACATTTTATGAAGTGTTTGTAACATTTCTGGTTTACTTAAAAAATTTTGATTTTTCTCAATATTTAGTCTTTATTCCTTACCCTGAAACAGATGCCATATAAATTCTTTTTATTTGCATCTGCATGTTCAATTTTGACTTGCATCTGCATGTTAAAGCACAATTATTGAAGAATAGGGTGATCAAGTCCAAGAGAGTTGCCCATGACTCAGCCACGTTAAATGAGTTTGATGCCACTTGACACCGCTGCCAGTGTATACAGATGTTTGGAATTCAAGTATAGTCTAATTGCATCATAATGAATATGGTTTGTAGTGACACGTTTGCTATAGAATTGCTTTTGATGGATGATGCCTTGAGGCTGGTGGAGGAATGTCACAACGAAAGTGATTTGGTGAGTGCTAGGTCATTCGCATCTGGTAGAGGTGGTGTTTAGGACGCTCTAGTCGTTTTGTGCTACTACAGGCCTGGTAGTTTTGCATCAGGGCACGAAGTCTGGTACTGTGAGGACCACTTTATACTTCTGTGGGTTTGCTCAAGCAGGTATACCTGGACGACACATAACCTGTGGAGGCTATTTGACCTGAGGTGATTCTGACTTGTGAGAGTTAGAATGTGGCTGGTTTGTGGTCAGGTGCTTGTGGGAGTGTATGGTTGCTCGGGCTGGCTCTGCTATCTGTATTCACAATTAGCGTGAGTTGGCAATTCTGTGAGATTTGTCTTGTTCACTCAAATAGGCTGTGAACACAGGGTGTGTTTCCTCTCTGAGGCTGATGGGTGCTGCGAAGAGGTCTGTGTGAATCTCCGGTGTAACTGGTCTCTGCAGGTGACGTAATACTTGGGTCCGCTCCCGTGGTGGGAGATAGGCGAGTGCGGCAAGGATGGAATTAAGCTCCTGCTGATACCTGGAGGCAGCGTTGATGCACGACGTCTTTCACAATATTAATAAATGACTGCTACTCATCAGTGCAATTGCATCCCTGGCAGTTCTCTACAGAGTTGAGTTACCGCCTCTGCCGCCGCATACAAGATTGTTGTATCTACTGGGCCGGGGCTGAGGTTACAATAATAGTATTTATTTTTATCCAATGAGTCACCTGTACCATGCAAGAGGTCTGTGGCGAGTACAGCAGTGTGCCGTGGGATGACGCCACAAATAAGATGCCTAGATCCCACTGCGCTCCACTACGCTGCATGCACGAATGATCTAGGGGCTTGGCTTGCACTTGCTAACCCCCTCTCCAGGTGTACTATGCCAGTGAAGGAAGAGATGGCCGAGGAATATAAAAGGAGATGCGTCCCGCCTCCGGATTGTCAGTTCTGCTTCAGTTCTCGATCATAGTCTTCTGACTCCTCTCCTGGGCTCTCACCGCTCAAGCAATTGGTGCAGAGGCCCTTGCCTCTCCAGTAAATTTCACAGCTTCCTCGTGGAGCCGAAGATCTTCTCCAATGTACACCGAAGGAATAACCAACGGCGCCACCAACAGCACGCTGAGACACGTTCGGTTCCTTATGGACAAACAGAGAGTAGAGCTTGCTCCCAGGAATTACTAAAGCTACATGCACCACCTAGTGCCTCTTCTGTAGCTCTGCACAGGGCACCTTCCCCTGTTAACACTAGGGTGTTTACCTTCTACCAATCCTGTGTGGATTAGGATGTAGTACTTCCACCATCTTTGTTTATTTAGTTCTCTGTAAATAAACACTGATCTTACCCGATCTCTTGAGTATCAGTTTGACCTCCTTCCTCTTGTCATCATCGGAGCTGACCTAGCAGGAGACCAGGTTTACTCGTTCTGAACTCACACTTTCAACACACCAGAAACATTCTTGGAAGGCCACTCATTCTCTGCCCCGTGCAGTGAACGGTAGAGCCAAGATACTAGGGTACCTTCCCCTGGAAGTTGGCTTTCCATCTCCGTCTCACCGCTCACTTTGGGGTGCCGAGGAGGGGAACTTCTTAGAGCCTGGGGAGACCAGTGGCCACTGGAGACTCACCTCACCCCTGTTGGAAGGCCACCTGTTCCTTGCACCCAGGTGGGAGGAATGGTAGAGCTACAACACTAGGTATACTCCTGGTAGGATCGGCTTGCCGGCTAGTTTGGATTACTCTCACCGCTCACTTTGTGGGGCCGAGAGAATTTACACTCCGTTGAAGACCTTCTGCAATTATCAAATTCTTAGTCGGAATTAATGAACAATAAATGTGTGTATCATTGCATTTTATGCACATTTTTATTACTTTTGGGGAGACCAGACTCATTGGAACAATACGATGCAGTTCCTGCAACCAACACTTTGCAGCTCGAGTCTTCCACATCTCCGGTGGGGAAGTCAAAAGTGAGGTGCGGTGTTGGCCTTATGCCTTACACTCGTAGGAGTGATGTTGATAGGGAGGTTAAGAAGGCGAGTGCTATCTCTAAGAATCCACAGGGGCTTGACATCCTTCCCAGCGGGTTCGGGCTACTGAGTCCGCATGAACAGGCTGCTTTGCTAGGACGGCTCACTGCACCAGTACCCACCGTCACGCCTGTCGACCTGTTTGAGCCACTGACCTGTGTTGCGGAGGATACCATTCTATAGTACAGTAAGTACTGTTCAGTGAAAAGTCTACCAGCTCACCACAACCAACACCTAGTACCTCACACGCAAACCCTACCCCTCAGTCGAGCGTCACCCGGGCCGTGGGAACGGGCAGTAAAACAACCCCCAGGACTGACATGATGTCCTGTCGTACCACCACCTAGGCCTGACCACGCAGGGTGAAACTCACAGAGCCAGACTTTATGCCAAGTTGACAGCCTACTAGGCTGGTACTGTACTCCAGTCGGGCACCAGTGCCCCGAGACTAGTAACTACTCAGTGACGCGACTCGCCTAGCATCACATTCTCTATAACAAAACTGAAGGGACCAAATTACATCAGGTTTGTTGTAAAGGAATTCTTTATAAAGGGGTACATTGAAATTTTGTTAGAATAATAACTTCTTCGAATAAAACCAATTTTTATTTGCCGGCAACTGCAGCGTTACAAACAAATGAAAAATTACTACCATATTAACACCAAAAATGTAAACATCCACCACAACACACAAAAAATAAATATTTCCAACACAATCCTGCAGATCATACCAATGGAAAAGTTCAGGCATTACCACTTGATTACTCAACTAGGCACAGCTTTCACATTTCAGTTTGCTTAGAAAAGTCTTTGTCAGCGTTTAGAATAATAAAAAGTAGTTAGCATATTAAAAAAATTTAACATATTCTTGGTCAAGGTAACATTAACAAAATGGAAGCAGTATTCTGGACATATTTTCATACCAAACAGGCCACATTACACAAGGGGAAGAAAGATGAAGGGCTCACTCATAAAATTCATATGTAGCACATACACTAAATTATTTTGTTACAAAGTAATCTGGAATTTTAGTTTGTTTAGAAATGGCTCTCGTGTCTTTCATCACAGCACACTCCACCTGTTTCAACATTTTTAAGCTTGACTGATTGGTTGAAGAGTTGGATGTCAAAAATAATGTTTCTAGTGTGTTAAGTGCAGAGTACACATCTTGTCTTGAAGGCCTTATTATTTCGGGTTAATTTTCTTGAATTTCTTCATCCTGCTCAGCACCGTCACACATTTCTTTGTCATCTGTCGAAGATGAGCTTGTCACAGCTGCACTGTCTACATCAACAAAATCCTCAAATGTTGCATCACTCCCCAAGTTTTTTGCAACCTGATTCCATTCATCCTCAGTGTGCATATTGGCTTCACTTGTTTCTCCTTCCTGGTTCTCCACAACAATTTGAAATCCTGCCGTCTGGAAGCATTTGGCAATGGAGGTTGCTTCAACACTGTTCCGTGCCATACAAAAGCGTTGCATGGCAAGCAGGATGTTCCACTTAAGATTGGTTGTATCACCACATGCCATTTTTTCTGCGCAATAACTGCACTAGGTAGCGCCGGTAAATCCTTTTTACCTGGGAAATAATTCCTTGGTCCATTGGTTGAAGTTTGCTGGTAGTGTTTGGTGGAAGGAAAACAACTCTCACATTCCTCAGTTTCATTCCTTGAACTGTGTGAGCTGAACAGTTGTCTAGAAACAATAATACCTTTTTGTTTTTTACTCCCATTCGAGCATCAAAACTTCCAAACTACTCAGCAAAAATAGATGAGGTCATCCAGGCCTCCTATGGGATTATGTAGGTGCATGGCAAATTCTTTACATTTTAAAGCAGCGAGGCTTTGCAAACTTGCCAATCACTAAGGGAACCAGTTTCTCAGATCCATCAGCATTGCTGCACAGGAGGACTTTTAACCTTTCTTTACTCTGTTTGCCTCCATGTCATGTTTCCCCCTTCAGTGATAGTGTTCTGTCTGGAAGGAGGTTGAAGAGCACACCTGCTTCATCTGCATTGAAGATGTTTTTTGGTGTGTAACCAGCTGTTATTGCACAGTTTTGCAGTCCATGCTTCTGTAACTGCAGGATGAACAGCGCCTTCTTCACCTGTTATTTTCAGTGTACTTAAGTTCCATCATCTTTCAAAATGATTCAACCATCCATTGGAAGCCATCCAAACCCATCCTTAGTGCTTCAACCCTGGCCTTCTCTTGCAGAATTGGGCCCGAAATGGGTATGTTTGCCGACCGAGACTCCATAAAAAAATCAAAGATTTTTCTATCATATGCTTCATCTAGGCAATGTCAATGCTTCTTCCTACCTGTTCGAATCGAAGCAGAACTGTGTTGTTCAATTTATTTTTATTTGAAATAATTGTGGAAAGGGTTGAGGTGGCAAGTCCATATCATTTGGCATCATCAGTTTTTTTTCTCACCTGTATCTACAGCATTTAAAATTTCTAATTTTGTTGCCACCGAAATTGCCTTCCATTTTTTTAAAATCCATTTTTGATTTAAATAATTTGATAATTGTACACTTTAAAACATACGAAATAGCTGACGCTGACACGAAATAAGTTAAGCAAACACAGCTGCTGCGACCACGCAATAAATACGTGCAACCACGTACTGTACTGTAATTATTGTGCCAAAACTGTTGCCACGACCCTATTAATAAGCGCCAAAACTGCTGCCGCAACCAATACATAAATAAATATGTAGCGCAAAAACTGCTTCCATGATCACGTAATGAATTACGCAAACAATGTTGCAGCATCAAGTTAATTAAAAACATTTGTAAGTAGCAAAGATTTACATACACAAACAATTTGGTTATGTTCTTTCGGGACAGCATGTAAACAAAGCAAGGCATACAGTCGTTGCCAACGTCGAAAATTGAAATAGGCAATCCAAAGTTGTAAACGTTAAACAGTGATCAACAAAAAGATTGCAGTGTTTGCCACAGCTGTTTTGTTTTATGGAATGCAAAGTGCAACATCATGTTGTACATATCTATGACATTGATCACACGAGTCCTTTTTGTCACGGCCGTGGTTTAATGTTATCTCCCCGCAGAAAATGAACGCTGTGCACATGGCCACTGTTAAAAATCATTTTGATGAATAAAAATGTTAAATATATTATTTATTTATTTTAAATGGCAAAGTTTATTCGTTATAAGGAAGTTTGCTATCGTGGACAAGGAAAAATTCTCGTTAATTAGAGGTAACCTAACATGTATAATAGTACAGTTTTGATGGGACTAAATTTTTTTTGTTTGTTATAAGGAGTTTCTCGCTATGGTGGTGTTTGTAAGGTTGGAGTTTGACTGTGTATAGGTGTAGAACCAAGTACTGTTTCTGCAAACGGAGTGTGGTATCCCTATCACAGTGATCGGTGCAAGAAGCGCTGTGAACACTTGAGTCAGGTGTCACTTACTGACAATCCCAGCACGGGGGCGTGTATCTCAGGAGGACCAGTCTTCCCAATTTGGGGAATACTTCCGGTGCAAGAAGTGCAATAGAGAGTGTAAGCACTAAGCTGACAAGTTGACCTCAGGAAATGGAGTACCTAGTGTCGGATCTCTACCGTTCCGTATACCATGATGGTGCACAGAAAGGGTTGCCTTCCAGAATGTGTGTGGGTACTCTACTGGTGTATTGTGGTATTGAGTAAATCCCCTGCTATCCCTTAAACAGGCCTGATGTCTACTGGGAGAGGAATTAACTACAGGAAAGACACCCTTGAGTTGGTTAAAATATCAGTTTATTTCTCTGGCGGAAATAAACAGGATGGTGTTGCACTATCTCCAACGCCAGTAAGAGCTTACGGAAGCTTTAACCTTACGTGAGGCAGGTGAAGGTGACCTGTTCCTAGGCTAACAATGGCAGAGTAGATGAGCATTATGATACCTATGTAAACTGGACTACTCTACTATGTTGCCCTGCAGGGGCTGGCAGTGTCTCGTGCGGTGACGTAGATGTTGATATGAAGTCTTTGGCACAGAATGCGGTGAAGACAAGCAGGGTGCAGGTAGGAGTCTTCTGCAAAGAATGCGGTGATGACCAGGTAGTTGGAGATGATCCTCTGCAAAGGAGTGCGGTGAGAACCAGGAGCCGATGGTTCCTTCGGCATGAGCGTGCTGTAAAGTAACAGAACAGATTGGCGTTACGGGTTACGGCCTGCTATTTATACTCTGGCTGGCGCACACTGGCTGGAGTTGTGGAGGGGATAAGCGTGGCATAGAACCTTTGGCACGTGACATCAGTGGCCAGCATTAGTTCCAAAAGCTTGCCTCAGTGATTGTACTAGCACTAGTGGTGCCATCTGGTGACATGCTGGAGTACTTGGATGATTTTCGATGCATAACTTTGGCACTTTGGCCCGTGAATTATACAATATGGCGTGGAGTGTCCATCCTTTGCCTTGGGTAGACAGAACAATTCCTGATGTCTCGTGATGCATGGCAACAATCAAACTCCGTAAAATGGAGTGGCAAAGGGATGTGAACTGATGAGGCGAAGTTGATCATTCATTGTTATAAAAGTGTCATGCGTCAATTCCACCCCTTCCCCCTCTCCTCTCCGTTGGGACGTAGACTCATCTGCATGAAGGAACAATACGAGAAAGAAATTATTTTGAGGGAATGTAGGACTGTCCCCTCAAGAACAATTTTTTCTTTCTCCATTGACTTCTGTACTTGTCCCTGGTCTGTACATTCTGTGCTCGGCTTCGAGCGTTGTGGCTGACTCGCGGCGTGGGTGGCTGGTGGCTGCTGCGGCGCTGACTCATTCATTCATGAAGTGTTGGGCAGTCTAGACAATGCTGTCTCTCTGTTGCATGGTGAACTGGCATTCTGTCTCTCTGTTGCATGGTGAACTGGCATTCTGTCTCTCTGTCTGTCTCTCTTTGCGCAGCTGTGCCGGCTGCAAATAAGTTTTGGTGACTTCTTTTATTCCTTCCTTTTGGGTTGAGAGTAAGGTTAGTGATGCGTGGGGTATCCAGTGTCGGTGATTACGCGTGGCCTCGTTTTGTTAATGCGTGCCGCCTTACAATATCAGCTGTAATGTTTGTGTGCATACAAGTCAATGTATTTTTGTGTGTGCTAGGTCAGGTGTGCATAGTTTAGGACTGCAGTTATGCTTTGGAATTAGGTTTCTGGCTTGCTGCTCATGCGGGGTGTGTTGGTTGGCGACTGGGTATGACGTTAACCACTGTTGGAACAATAATAGGTTGGGTTGGGACACTTGTTCACTTAGTTGTACCTGTGTTTCCAAAGGTTTCTTCTGTCATTGCAGTAGGAGCTGTTGCTTGCTGACCGAGACTGGTGACTCTTGAAGAAGGGTGATGTGCACTGGTACTGCACGGGGCAACACAGTACCGTCAGTTACACTCCAATGCTTCTCAGTTCTAGGACCAGGGGTTGTCTGCCCTCTATCTAACCTTGGTGCCCTTGAGCAGAGCACGTACCACGGGGTGGTAGTCTCTGGTTAGGTGAGTGTGTGCAGGGAAGTATACAAACATGAACACTGAACAGGAAGGCCTCTCCAGTTGATGGATGGTATGAACTTTGTACACCTTTGTTACAGTGACTCAAACAGTTTCATTAGGATTTCAGTTCTCATTAATAATCACCCATGTCGCGCTGATCGACACAGCTGCTTCACACATCTTTGTTCAGAGTAGTTTTGTGCATCAATAGCATTCAAACTGTTCAAAAGGCAGTCCAGTTAGCAACCCATCAGCACATGGGGGAAGTGTGTATTACTGTGTACATTCATGACGTAGAGACAGTGACGGTAGCATTCGTGTCTGATGAGATTAGGGAGGAAGCCATCTTAGGAATACCATGGTTAATTGAGCCAAATATGGTAGTCGAACCCGCAGCCCGTAGAATCCATTTCGGAAGGAAGAACGAACGACAGTGTATAGTATGGGCCTCTTCCTGCAGGACATCACACCTGCTATCACGCTGACCATACTACAAGAAGAAGTTGCCAGTGAACAACATAACTATTAATTAGCACGTAAGTGGCAAGAGGAGTGTGTGTAACAGACAATAGAAAAATGGTGCATACTGTGCATAGAATCACGTGCAAACACGGACAGTGACATGTGGTGAGTGTTTGTGCCTGTCACATCCAGCAACACAGTGCTTCACTTCACACACACGAACAGCATTTCTGGTCACCCAGGCGTGGCCCAGACCAAGAGAAACATTCCGAAATATTTCTGTTCGCTGGGAATGTTTGTCAATGTTAGGGCTTTTGTGCGGAACTGCGTTCCGTGTAACCAGTTTAAGAACTGACGCGGCAATGGCATACAACAGCCACAAGAGCCGAAAAAGCTGTTTAAAACAATTACTCTGGACCTCGTGGGTCCCTACCCCAGAACGCCCAAAGGGAAATACTTCATACTGGTTGTCACCGCCCTGTTTTCAGATGGATAGTGGCCTATCCAATCTCCAGTACCTCTCCAGTACCCAGTTAAGAGGAATCTGAAAAATCCTGGAAAACAAATTTTTCATCCGCTGGGGTTACCATAGAACAGTGCAGAGTGACAACGGGATGCAGTTTACTGGTCGTGTGCGGAGAGATTTCTGCACATGATGGGGCGTGCAACATCACATGACTGCGATTTACCATCCGCATTCAAATCCTACAGAACGGTGCAACCAGGATAACAAGACTCGGTTACATTTGCGCGTGGGGGAAAATCACATATCGTGGGCCCTCTTCACGCTGCGGACACGCACGAACCAGGCATCAGGAAGAACTTCCTCTCAGCTGCGGCATGGTCGCGACCTCCCCCTCCCCTGCGAGTTTTCCGGTGGAGTGAGGGAGCGTACCGTGCCAGAAAAGGAAGAGGAGAGCAGAGAGGAGCGGAGAGAGCCAGCGCCACTACATGTCACAGTGAGTGCCAGATACCACCTGCCCCCTACCACAACTACAGCCTGGCCAACTAGTATACACTGGAAAACATCCACAGTCATTTGGACAGCGTGAATGTTACATGGGCTTTGCCGCTAAATGAAGCTGAACACGTGAAGTTTTGAGTACACACTGTGAAACTTGCTACAAGATGCACCTTAGCAGGCGGCATTCAGTGATTTTCCACAGAGATGCTCTGTGGCTTGCCGGCGCCGAGACGCCACCACACAGCGCAGGAGTGGATTATGTGGAATCTGTATCACCAGGCAACACCGCCCCGCGGCCGAAAATGGTGTATGTTAGGAATCTCTCAAAGAACCTGCAGCTGCAACACCTGACATCGATACATCCACAGAGGCTCCAGCAGGGGAAATCACAGGAAAATGACATGTCACAACAAGGAAATCAACAACTGTCATTGGCTGTTTCCCCTACCGTCCTGAGAGACATGCCGGATGGGCCGTATGAAAGTTATCAGAATCGCTAGGTGAGGGACCCTCCTGGAGACGACGCCAGGCCTAGGAGACGCCACTTGCTGCTGGCACCACTTTCACCGGCGCTGAGGCCAAGTTGGTTTGTTTTTGGGGACACCCAAGCACTTGGTCTCAGCCGTCCACATCCTGCCAGCAGCGATGACAGCGAGAGCGGCAGCGACGAGTCGGGGCTGAGGAGATGTCTTCCCCTCTCCGCCGCTCGAAGCGAGCATGATGTGTGCCAAATGCGCGGTCTACAGGCATCTGGACACCCCCACCACAGCTGTCACACATGGCCGGCCATGCAGGAGCAGCAGCCTCGCCCACCTAGATGTCAACAACAGTGCAGTCACTACAACCTGCGACTGCGATGCTGACGTAGCCCGCCGCTCACATGTTGCAGCTGAAGAAGAGGCTGATTTCGAAGAGTGAACGGTCTCCAGGGGGGAAGGGATATGACTTGTGCCACATCCCTGACCCTAGACTGTTCCCTATGTCATCCACCAACCTGCCGAAGTTTACCTCAATGTCACACATGCAGCAGTACCCACGCCAGTGTTTTGCGTGGTTGCCTGAGTGTGCACCAGTGTAAGGTGTGCTGTATATTTTGTATTTATTTTCCGTCAGTTTTCCATGGCCCTTTTTCATTTATATTTTATTATTATTATTTTTCTAGTGCTAATTGTGTATTTAGATTTAATTCATGTATTTTCATTGCATTGGTTAAATCCCCATTTCGATCATCTGTGAAGTGAAATGTAGCACACCAGGTGCATTAGTACGTCGTGTTCAATTTTTTGTTTTGGTTTATTAAATATGTGTTAATCGCCCGTGCGATTCAGTGTATTTCAATGTATTAAATTTAAGAGGGTTTTGTAGTGAGATCATTTAATGTTTTGGTGAAACTAAAAATTGCTGCTGACATGCGCAACTGAGATTTTGAATGACACACCATGCTACCACTAGCTGGGGTGCACCATGTAGCCAATATTATTGAGTTTTGCCCTTGTTTGCTTCTGTGCACCTGCACGCAATATTAAATAGAGAGCCACTTTCACTTTTGGACAGTATTAGGTCCAGTAAAACACTACCCTTCGCTAGTGTTTACTTACGGCGTTAACAAACAACATGAACGCACGACGTAACATACTGACCTCGTGCTAAAAAGTGGCCAGTTAATTACCACTAGTTTTTAAGTATTTTGTATTAAGGGCTAATCATATTTATTATGTTGTATACTGAAAATGATTGATTTGTAAATAAATTGAAATTAACCCCTGCACGTACAGAGCCATGCACATGCGTGATATAACTGCCAAATGGAAGTTATTTAGCCAACTAAGTTGGTAAGTCTTATGTTTAAGTTCATATTTTTATTATTAACTTGTGTGAAGGTGTGATATGTTTTATTCTTCATTTTCATCAAGGGTTATGGTGTCCATTTTGTTTCTTTTAATATTACGTATTTTTGTTATTAGTGATCATGTGACATGGCGCAGGAACTGCGGCCAGTGAGCAGACAGCCTGCCGCCATGTTCAGTAGTAGCATCTTGGTCATCACGTGAGGCGGACATGCGCGTGCATCCTCCCCGGGCACTTCACTGTTTTGCGTCAAACATGGAATTTGCAATAGCTTTAATGTAATTTCTGGAACCTTCGTTTTCTATAGCCTGGGGAGTGCGCGGCCTCATATCCTGGTCATTTGTATATGACCGGGACTTAAGCCACCGTAATTTGTATTTAGGCCTCATGCCGCCTTTTGCTTTATAAGTGCATCCCCACTTGAGTGGAACACCAATGTTGCAAGTGCTCTTTGAGGTCTAATGAAATGAAATAGTGATATGAGACGTCACATTTTATTTTGCTGGTTACTTAATGACCACTTTACCCGTTTTCACATTAAGAAATTTGCTAAATAAATAGGTGTCGGAGGTGACCTGAACAGCCTCCACAGGAGTGAATAATGCATGGAGAAGGCAGACATTTTCCTGCTAGCCTAGGCCAATGGATTGTAAAAACGTATGTACTTGGAACGTTCATGATGGGACTACACACTGCATGCTAGTCCAGGCCATATACCACTTATTTGTTTTGGATGCTGATATCATACAACTTGTAATCAGCGTTGATGGATGGCAGATTCTTGAAGGACGCCACATTAAGAGCGGTCGACCACATGATCCAACTTTCTTTATGCTCGTTAAAGCTGAGTGCTGGCACACATCCTAGTAATTATTCCTTAACAAACCTCCCTACTTGTGTGATCCTAATTTCTCCCGAGTTCAGAATTTCCGAGCTGACGATTGAAGAACATAACATTTTTTTTGTATTTTAAAATACTAAAGATGCACACTTAATAATGCATTAAAATAATATTAAAACAATAAAAAGAACATGTTAAAATCATTGTAATTTTTAAATCCAAAAGCAATAACAATTTATCACAATACACATTACAGGTTTACAATAATGAAACCATTAAAATCCTCAACCCACCATTAAAATATTTAAGTGGTTTAAACTTTTGTTACATACACTAAAATGATTCAAAATTAAAATCATCATAAAGACCTATAAATAAAAAAAAACATTAAACCTTCACTTAGTCAATATTTAGTTTAAATAAAACCCTTATCCACTAAAATCATTTAAGTTTTAAACCATCTGAAAATTTTGTACATAAAATATATTGACCCCTAAACATGTCAGTACATAATAAAATCTTAAACACTACAATCATAAAACACGTCAACATCATTAACCCCTATAATATAAAAATGATTAAAATAGTAGTAATCAAAATCGTTGTAAAAATAAAAAAATCTAAACAATTAAAACCAAACTCATAATGGACCGAGCAGAATTACAACTATTCAAAAATCTCTTCAATACTACTTTTCATATCCATAAACCCAGCATATATTTCTAATGGGCTCCTTAACGCATTCAAGCTTAGTCTTCTATACAAGTCATTAGAACCTATTCTAACTTCTTCCCATTTCTCCTTAGTTTCCGTGGGAACCACACCACTCACAACTAAAGTGACCGGGGTAACTCCTCTATACCTTTTAACAACTACCTCCAATACCTGATATTTCTCTACCTTCTTCCGACTAGCTTCCAATAAGCAGTCTCCTTTCTCATACCTTACAGTAACCTCTACAACAAACACCTTCCCATCCATGACAGGAACTAACTCTGGTTTGTAACTGTTCCCGGCCACTGCGAGGGTAGGTTCCGCCACCACTATTCCATCCTTCCTCTACTCTGCCCATTCATGAGCTAAAATCTTGCATACCGCATTGTGCCCTATAATGCGTGCACCTTTAGTACGTGGGCATGCACCTAAAATGTGCCCCATTGTCTCAGGGCAGTTGCCGCAATGCCTACAATTTACGTCTCCGTTCTTGTAGCGGGCTAAGGTTACCTTTTATTCATCTGTCCTGTCCTTAACTTGATTGCCTCAGTGAATCTCGATGCCCTCAGGGTTTCTGGTTCATAGCTCCATTTATTTGATTCTGGATTGTCCTTGAGGAACCTCGAAATTTCACCCTGCACACCTTGTTGCTCCCACTGAAGCATTATTCTCTCTCTCAAATCCTTCTTATACTTCACCAGAGACTTCTCAGTGTCACTAATAATTTGATCTTCAACCCTCTCCTTAAGGTTTAAACTCCTCAACTCCTTATCCACAACCTTCTCTACATCCAGTTCCTTACAAACCCATCTCAAAACTGGATCCTCGAGATTTTTCATCTTTCCGAACTGTTTACTTCTTGAAAGTGTGACGGTGTGTTAGTACTTGAGGAGTCCCAGTCCACCATCCCTCTTAACCATAAATAAAAAACCATCAGATGTGTGCATTGGGATGTTCATAATTCTCTTTACTCTCCTCTGAACAACACCATCACCTTCATCTATAAATTTTTTTACTGATTTCTTGTAAGATAAAGATGTAAAGAAACCTGGGCATCCAGTTAACTTGCACCAATTCAAATTTCTGGAAAGGCCTCAGTGGGGCCATGCACACTTTACACAATTCATCTTCGATACGGTTAAAAAAATTATCATCTCTACCCCCTTCAAATCTGTGTGCAATCACTAAATACGCTCCACCTTTCTTCATCATAAATCGAGATTTACCGAGGCTGAATTTGGTCGGCAAAAAAGTCGGATTCTTATCCTGTACTACTAAATGGCTGGCATTACATTTATGAGCAGACAGTTCCATCTCGAGGCCAGACAGAAACCGCTGCACTTAATTTAACATTTCATCCATTACCTTAAGCTGCTATTACCAAATCATCCGTGATAGCCAGAACCGAAACATGATCACCACCTATTGCCATTCCTTTAGATTCTTCTAGTTCTTTCAACAAAGGATCGATGACCGAATTAAATAAATGAGGAGACAGAATCCCCCTGTTTAACTCCCCTTCTGATATCAATCCTAACCTTCTCTCCATTGATCTCTATCTCAGTAAAACTTTTCTTACATATACCTTGAATGGACCTGATCAATACCTCTGGGACACCATGTACCAATCTCTTTATTATAATTTCACAAGGCACAGTATCAAACATTTCCTATTATCCCCCCCCCCTTTTTTACCATCATCTTAATTAACTGTTGCAATGTAATAACATTAATAAAATACCCTGCTTCATTCCTAAATCCTTTTTGTCTTTCACATAGTTCAATTTCCTTGTCAATCCCTCTGTACAGCATATCATTGTACAGCCTATTCAACATGCTTCCAATAGTTATTGGCCTAAAATCTTCCATATTGCTGCACTCTCCTTTTCCCTTCGATATTAACACTGTTCTATTACATTCCCATGCCTCTGGGAAGATCTGATACTTTAAATAATATTAAATTAAATATCAACCACCCCTAGTATCCCTGATTTAAACAAATGTGTTCTAATGCCATCCGGCCCTGGTGCCCCTTTTGGATTCATTATATTTCTTCTCTTGACTACTTCGTCAATCATTATCGGTGTTACCTTCATCAGGTACCCTTCTCTTCCTTTTTTACATAACTCATTTTCCTTAACTTGCGCTTTCACTTTCGTTCCCCAAAAAGCCCCTATAAAATTTACTGACCTCCTCTTTACTAACACTTACCGCTTTCCTATCTTCTCCCAAACTATTATTAAGAATGTTCTCAAGCAGCAGTCTGAGGGACCTAACAAACAATCTCTGTGCTTCTCTAAATTTCTTTGTCCTCGCTCTTCCGTTAAATCTTGTTACCTTTCCCTTAGAATCCTCTTTCTTTCCTCCTTCATCCTTCACTAGTACCTTGCTAACTCTAGTAAGTCAATCATTTATCCGTATTTCTACCTGCTTCGCACTATTTAACCCTCCTATTGCTATTAGTTCCTCTGTCAAATCAAGGATGTTACTATCTATCTTCTTCCTAAACTTCCCTTCTAAAGGCCTACACAAACTGCTAATAGCTTCATCAAACATATTCAACCATTCCTCAGATTACTGCCTTCACTCTATCCTCAACCTCATCCATCTCCCTATCCTCTCCCTATGAGCTCCATTTCCCTCCAAATACCATATATTCTGAGGAGCATATCTCCCTCCTCTACCTAAATTCAGTCTTCCATTATTCATCTATTCTCTCGTTATTCTCACCAATTACGGTTCCAACATTACCATCAGTGGCATATTAACATCAACTCCACCCTCATCTAACAAACCTCTCACCTCCCTGTCTGCTAATACTTTCACTTTGAAAGTATTCTCATTATTCCTCTTAACTCTTTCTCAGTAAGGTTCCCGTTCACAACCTTCACAAAGAGACCCATCACACTGATCATAATTCCCCTCCAATATCACTAAATCCTTGTTACCTTCCACTATCTCGCCATTTTTCTTTTCTACCATATCTTCCACTTCCCCTACCTCAATAATCCCATTTCCCTCTCCACCACACTCGTTTAGCTCATTCCCTTCCTCACTGTTCTCTTCTCCTATTACCAAACCACTATTCATCTATTTCTCTATCTCTCCCTTTTCCTCTTCTCCCTCACGTCAACTTCCCCCACACTATAATAATTTGCTTGTATTACTCCCTGCACTCTCTTCATCACCAATATCTCACCCTCCATCCCAACACACTCACTTGTCTTATTCCCTTCATTACTATTCTCCTCTACCATCACCAAACCACCATTAATATCCCCAACATCTCCTCTCACTTCTCCTCCCATAATTTGCCTGATAACCACCCAAACCAGGAGGACACCATCCAAACTTACCCCCTTATTGATTAACTCCTGTAAAAATTCCCGATTGGACAACCCTTTCCTTATCTCAGCAACTTCCTCCGACCTCACGCATGCTACCTGAACTTCTCTAATCTCAAACTCCACAACATCTCCTTCAATTCTCCCTCCATCTACCCTTCTCTGAACTACCCTTTCCCCTTTTCTCCCACTAATCCCTTTCACCAAACTCTTCCTCTTCCCCAATCCCAATCCCCTTCTTTTATCACTAATTTGTCTATTTGTATACTATGGCATCTCTTTTGCAATGCATTTATTAATATTATAATTCAACCTATATTTATGATACAATTCCCTCAATAATTCCACAGCCATCGATCCAATCACTCGATCTATCTGGTGACCCCTTGGGGGCAGTAATCTTCTCAAGTGTCTTCCTGTGCCTGACCTCAGGATGAAAAGCCCTTTCCCTTCACATCTAGCATTATCAAAGGGGAAATTAAATACTACCTGTCCTCCAATCTTCATGATTGTAGAGATAAAACAGCAATTCAATTGGACTTGGAAATCCTCTTACTGGTGTGACTCCTAAACAGGGGGGAGGTGGGATTTAACTGGTGTAGCCCTTAGATTACACCACCCACAGGGACCCACACTTAAATTCCACCTTTTACAAGCTAAGCTTACTATTAAAACCATATACAAAACACACATGACAATGTTCAAAAACGACATAACCACTCAGCCTTTAATTTGAACTTCAATTGGGTTCTAAACCCCCCAAAAAACTGCTTTATAAAACTTAAGAATCCTTTCTAAAACAATTCCAAGATATTAAGAAACAGTCTCTCATCTATTACATCTTTGTGTCTAACTAAATCTCCTCTTACTCATCTCCTGTTCTGGGCCTCACCCAGCTCAAAAAGAAAAATGGCCGACAATATATTATCTCTCCAGTTTACATGGGATCTTTACCTCTACAAACATTTCTAAAACCTTAAAAATCCCTTCAGTTTCGCTCTCTGACGCACCGTTTCTGAGATATAGCCAATTTTAAAATCGTGCAGCTATAACTGCGAAACAATCTCTCCCCTGTCGCTGTTGCATCTTCGTCATCTCTATCCTAACTCAATCTCATCTCATTCATTTCAAATTTTTGGGTTCTCTCCCAATTCAAAAACGGAAATGGTCGACTATATATTATTTTAACAGTCCCAATGGGTTCCTTACCCCCACAAATATTTCGTTTATAAAACTTAAAAATTTGGTTTCTTCACCACCAAACTTGCTTCGCGCACACTGATACATTGAAGTAGAACTTGTGTGCTACTTATATTAAAATACACCAAATTGCAAGGAAATGCCACGCCAGGACACGTTTCTGGCAGGCGTGAAAAACACTATAGGAAACCCAACTTACAGCCCAGAGGGCTTTACAGTAGTGTTTGAGTGTTTTTCTGTTATGTTCATTCCTACTTGTTTCATTATCATTTTGTGAAATAAATTTTGAAGAAAATAAATGTTTGCATTATTATTAGAGTATGAATCTGTTCTTTTTGTAACAATTTCACAAAACTAAATTGAATTTGATATTTATTCTTTTAATCACTACATATTTAGTGGAAAACATTCAAAATATTTAACGATAACGATGACAGGACAACCTTATGAGAGCACACCTGTCATGTAACACACAGTATCAGGCTACAATAATTTTTGTGCAGAAAATTGTGTACTTTAGGCAGATGTTTAAAACTGCCCAAGAACCTTCACTAATGGCATATTCCAATTTACTGATCTGGATGCGCATTCGGTTCACACTGAAAACTGAAAAAATGCATGTATCATGTGATTGCCAGAAACGAGTGTATATCATTGAACCACCACCCTCGACATTATACTTGCTAATACTCTGCTTTCCCTCCTACTTTGCTTACCCCCTATCATCACCCCTGCGGCCTCATCAGTGAATGAACAGATTTGGGTGGCTCTTAACAGGTATATGGTGGTCGCTTATACCATCCAATACTGTTGCATCAATTACAGCATTCCCAAGTCTGACCAACACCACATCCAGCACTGACCCAACACCCTCCTCATTCAATTTCGTACGTGTTTCTACTACCTGGACTAATTCTCTGTTGACTAACTGATAGTTTGTCACAGCAACGTTATGTGTCCGATACAAAATTTAGTTCTGGGTCTGACATAGAATGTTCGTCTAACACAAGGTGTCAACGCATAATGCACCAAATGTAAGGTTTTCCCGACGGGAATGTAATCATGCTACTGTATAAATCGTAACAGTGACGACTTACCTAGTGCGGTTTATTTCCAGTTCGCCGCAAGGGATGCCTTTTTCCTCCAATTTTCTCAAAGTGTAACTTACTGTGCAAGTATGTTTGAAATGGTCATGAGTCGGCGTAATAAGTAACAGTACTTAATATGGGCGTGTGGGGAGCCCAGATATCCCACAACGCAACAAATAAAGGAGTTATTCAGTCAGTATTAATTTTATTCTACGAGGAGACAACAACTGCACTTGGAGGATTTGCTGTGGTCGTCGGCCCTGAGGAACGAGTCCACAGCTGCTCTCCGACTTCACAATATTGTCAACCCGACAATATCTGGCACCCTGGGTAATTATCTCCACCGGAATTCCAGAATTATATTCACCGCTCCTCACCTAACCTATATCCTTATTGATCCACACCTTGGCACTAGTTGCCAGACTCCTGCGCATTAGAAAAACGTCTCAGGTTACGATTATTCAGCCACATCTTCATGTAATTACTAATCCTTCTGGCAATTTAGTATTAAGATGCGTTAGTAGAACTCTCAGCCAGACAGTTCCAAGTTCGGATATTGGCTCTATTGAATTACAAGTACCATGTGGTTGTAAAGTCACCATAAATAAGGTCACTATAATAGAAGCCACACGCGTTTTGAGACGAGAAGTGTTGTCATTGCAGTCACCCGCACTGTTTTACCTATTCATTGGCTTACAAGCAGCCATTTTGAGGCAAGACAATTATCTCTAAGTAAAGGCATCTCCTATTTTACCAATGAAACGCTCAATAAAGAATGGAAAATTCTGCCTGCAAATTTGGCAAGTGTCGAATACGAGTTACTTAATCCATAACTCGACACGACACGATGGCCAACAGCCAATGAAATACAAGATAGATCGTCGTAAGCCCGACCGATTTTGTCGTCGAACGACACAATGCACAGAATGTACAACCTTGTAAAGTGAAATTGTATTGCAATTTTCCCTACAATGGCAAATACTCAACTTAAAAGAAAAACAAATTAAAAATTACTGTATCAAACTGTTAAAAATATTAGCAAAACCAATATATATTACAAATTTCCCTCTTGTTCACCGCCTTTGAATCTAATATAGCCTATCAGCACCTTCTAAATAGTTAGGTTAACTGCCGAGAGTGTAGTGTCATTTGTGCTGTAATTTCAAGTAGTCATGTTGAAATGTGTTGTGCTGTGTTGGTCGGGGCTATGTGAATCCGTCATCACATGAACATTTCCATTACGCGAGTATGTCTTTTATTGCGGCTTTGATGGAAACCCTAATATTGTTTACTATAAGATAGTCTACTATTTTGCTGGAGAAGGCTGTCTAAGTATAATGAGATATAAAGATGTGCCAGAAAGTCAGTGAATATGCTTACAGTAAAGAAAAAAACACGAATATTCATAAATTATAAAGACGCCATTACTTAGACAGTGATAGGATTATGTGGCACGATAAAGAAATCGAAGTGGAATTAGTAATGTGAACAAGTTTACATATCTATAATGGAAAATTTAATTTTTAGCAGTGCTCTTACATTTTCAGACATAATGTCGTTTGCCATATATGTAAACGATGTCCGTAATCTCACGACTGACAGCGCCCTAGAGAGAAATTCGAAATAAGTGCATGATGAACGCTCTTTAGTAAAACCCTGACATCTGCAGCACACAAGAGAGACCTCTTCCTGTGGTATATCACAACCCCATACTGATGGCACTTGAGCCAACCCTTTGCCGCAGAGCCGCCCAACTCTTCACTGACCCGGCCTCACTAAGCACCTTCCCATTTTCGGCTGGCCCCATACTCTCATACGGAGAGACGCATGAGTTTTGCGGAAATGGGTGGCCATGGTGTGGTCACCATTAGCCAGAGCTGGTAGGTGACATGCGAAAGCGCAGGACGGCGCAACCTTGACAAGCCAGCCTGTTAGTTTTGAAAACACCACTGCCAGGGAAAGGTATTGAGGCCGGGGTTGGTCCTATATAAATCTGGGGCGATGGCGGCCATATTGAAACCAGATGGCAGAAGGACGACTCCCAAAGAGGACCACCAGTCCCATGGTCTCCCTTCAACTCCAGACTGCTGCCACCGTCGAGGAGGTCTACATGTAGACGTCGATACTAAACACCAGGGTAAATATACCTCCAGTAGGGCTCCCTAGGTACTGATATATTAGGGATATTCGTGGCATGACTTGGACTTCATCAGAGTAAGTGAGAACCTTAAATATTCTAATTGTAGTCTTGTCGTAAGGGAACTTGATACTAATCATGCTGATTTTAAAGTAACACCATGAGCGGTTCATGTAAGAAACTGCATAGTTGCTGTGAGTTAAATAAATGTAGTGATTTGTATTGACGTATTGCACCTCCAGAGGTGCTGGGATGGGTTCATGTCGTGCCCGGGAGCAGGTGGGAAACAGGAACTGGTGATTTACCCGGCCCCACTTTCAGTAGAGTAAACAATGTTGAATGGGGTCGTATGGCTGACAGCCTATGGCAACTCTGGATACGCGGTCATTATGAAGGAGAACTAATATAATTGTCAGTTAAATTATGTTGAATGTAAAATATTTCCTTTGGGGCGAAGATGTCGACCACTTCGTACGCCTATATTATCACTGAATTTACTCTGTTTGAGGGAAGCAGGCCCCATAAATACAAAACATACACTGAAAAATACTTTAAAGTTGATGCTGCCACGAGGGCGCAGGACCCGATGAACTCGGGAGAGTTAATTCAATAAAACACGTCTAATAATGGTACGACTGTTTTATTACCACAAATGTACAATGAAATGTTGGTGCACATGAGAATGCATACCCTTGGTTCACGGGCCCGGCACTCTGGACCTGCCAGTGGTCACTAATGTGGAAAGTAAGGCATAGGCCTTAAGTTAGATTTAAGAAAAAACACGTCTGGCACATGAAGTTCTGGTATGCTACTTCAGGATGCAGGGAGACCTCCCCTCGGGTGACTAAAAGTACTTTAATGTTCCTGAATTACTTTAACTATTGCGATGAAAGAAAATGCAGCCTAGATTGAGTAGCCGAGGGGGGTACACAGAGCTTACCGTCTGCCCTGCCAGTTGTCTGGAGTGCTGAAGTCTGACTAACGGCATGGTGTCAGCTTCGCCGCACATCCAGCGAATCCGGTGCCAAAATGAAAACATGAAAAACGGAACTTAATAAGTAACATGATAAATGAAACTGACATTGTACATAATTATGATTACTAAACTAAAGCGCATTAGTGACATACTCATGAACACCAGAGCCCCAGCCCAGATATGGCAAATAGTATGACGTCACGAGTATATCACCGCATTTGAAGGGTGATATTAAATGAAATGATGCCTCAGGTGGCTGATTCTCGATAGACGATTTCATGTACGCTCTTATAATTAACACATTAAAATCGGCATGTGTTGTAATGGTTATAATTACAGTATTGTGTATGGAATTGATGACACATGAATTTTGTAACTAGAGGCGGACATACACCGTGTCTTCTATGGTATGTTATCTACTCCCTATGCTGTAGTAGGTGGTTTACCTAGTTAATTGTTGTGCAATCACTGCTAAAAATGCCTAAAAATGCTCCTATTAATTAATGTGGCTAGGGAGCCACTCTCCACTTTACACTTCTTGCGGGAAAGTGATACCCCGTCTTTTGATACTACTTGGAGTCATGTTGCACTCCGGATTTGGCCACGGGGCCCGTCGACATCGCGCACATCGGAAATCTATGGGAGTCTTCTGCCAATGGACGTAACAGGGCAACCAATTTGTTACCATGCTTACTCCCCATGATGGTGATGATCTCTGCAGAGTGATATCCATAGTGTCTGGGCTAGTGGGGACTGTCGGTTTCCCCCTTACACCAATATACACACATAACCGGGCTGTTGTGGTCTCCCAATGTAATTATTATTTACATAGTCATTTTAGGTTAGGTGATCATAAGCAACCAAGATGCGGCTGTATCAAATAAATACGTTGAATACACAGTCACATAATTTATTCAATAACTTTCCTCTTTACAGAGCACTTGCAAAATTGGTTCGCCATTGAAGTGAGGCAAGCTCTTAAACAGCATTATTGGCTGAAGGCCTACATGGAATTACAGAAAATTAAATATATCCCAGCCATGTACAATACGGCTGGGCTGTGAGGGTAGCGTTGACTCCAGGAGAGCAATAAACAAATTGTTCCGTTATACTAACGTTAGTAAAACAGAAATTAAAATATGATCGGTGAAAACAACTTGAATTGCCCGGAGCCCCACGGCATGGCGGCCACCTCACGTCGAGCCGAAATCCAGACTGACTAAGCTTAGGCTCGAGGCCCTCTCATTGGCTACAACTGCCGCCAACTTGTCACGTGAATAGTTGCTGATTTAATATGAAAAAGGTAAATGAATGATGAGGTGAATACAAAAAAATGTGCTTATAGAATTTGCAATAACTTACATATAAAAATATAACACCACAACTAAAACTCTGTTCAACTACTCCACACATGTGGCAAATTAACCTCAGTTTTGAGGTGTTGTATTTCGGTAGTTTCTAGGAGCAGTGGCTTTTCCCCCTATCAACTACTGGTTTTACAACACATAATATTAAACACACAACAACTTAAAGCTTTATTGTTTTTCAAATATAATTGGCACCACATGAACCGGTCGGTTTTGTTAACCGAACATTCTCTGTTGCCAATATCGGCCAGTATCTTAGTACTACCTGTACAGGTTCGGTTCGTCCCTCTGTCCCTGTGACGTTTAGCCATGTAATTGTTACATCACAAATTTACAATTAATATTATCACCTGCATACTCTTTGTGTTTACCTCTTACGTGTGTTTGTTTCTAAATGTTCAGTATAGAGGACACGTCCTGTGCACAGCCCGGTATGGCATGTGATAGATCTGACATTTAAAATAAATACATATACAAATTACACTACACATAACCCATCAAGAAAATAAATAAATAAGCGACTGCTTGCCTCGGTACTTACGTGTTAGGAACACGGGAAAACCATAACAATAAATAATAATAAACACACGTGACATAAGCACTGGAATCAAATACCCTTAATCAAAACATAATACTTCAATCAAAACAATAGCACGTGCGTTGGCTCGCATGGGCGATATCAAGTAACACACTCGCAGACTTTAATTAACATAAATAAATACATCACCCTCAAAATAAACATGACATTGAAACATAAACACTGTCATAAACAAACACTGGCATGTTCGCTGGATCGCACGAGTGATGACACGATGAAATAATCACGGAATTTAATAAACTAAATTTTACCCTGCATGAAAATAAAATAAAACCAAAATAAACATGATCACATTGCACTGAACTGCACCGCACTGGACGCATTCTCGTACACACGTGGGATGGTGCCTTCAGCTACAACGCCCACACTCGGCACATAAATGGCTGGAGGCTGTCAGATGGCGGATAGTGAACGAACTCAAGGCTGGGGGATGCAATCCACATCAATATTAATGATGTTATGTTTCACTGTTTTATTTCCGCACATGTAAATATTACAAGGTGAGTGCAAGTGTTGTGTTTATGTTTTGTAAGTGTAAGAAGATAGTGCATGCTGGTTGCCTGCCTGCCAATGCTGGCCGGCACACCGCGCAACGTAGTTAGTCAATGTTTTGTGTCATGAGAGTGTGGAGGCGCAGTCCATTCGTCGTCGCATTTCCCGCGCGCTCGGGCAGCCAGCAACTTTTTGTCTATTAATTGCACTGCAATAACTCTTAATTATCGGAGATTGTCAGGGCTCCATTTGCTGGCCATGGCTGCCCAATCCCTCTCAACCGCGATGCATGTACCCTTGTATGATTTCCATACCTTTTAGGCATAAGGGGTTCGCCCCGAGAGACAATTAGCACCCCGATCCTACCTCGGATGTACATCTAACACTTACAATTAGGGTCGGTTAGGAAAAAAAATTGTCAATGCCATCCGACTAATGTTGTCTTTCGTCTTTTCATAATTTTGTTATCTTGACCTATAGGAACTCTGAATCGGTAATAAAATTTTCGTCTGCCACCAGGACTCTCCACCTCTCACTCTTCACATGGTTGGCATCGCCTGAGAAGGTATAAGTTACATCTAAGTATTTATCGGCTTCACACCTTTTAATGACGAAATCAGCTCTGTTTTACAAATGAGGCCCATTTTATTCATGCTGTTGCGGGCAGTAGGCTCTTAGATGCCCTGGCTGTCCAAATGATGAACACTCCGGCCATTTGGATAGGGGACAGCAAAGCTATGTAGCATGGAAGCAATGTCCCTCATGGCATGTGCATCTACTTCAGTGTATTTTTGATTGGGTCATAATAGTCCTCGCTCAGTATCACTCCCTGCATTGGATGTCGAGGTGGTGAAACGTGTCTTGCTGACTCCACCACCAGTTGATGCATAGCGGGGATCGACCTGGTGAAACCCAAGTATGGGCGGGCCGATTGCTGCTAGCAGGGTTGATACAGGGCCGTAAATGCCATTTAAATAATATCCGGTGGGCTAACCTCCGAAGGGAATCCGCTCAGTTTAAAACTCAGGTTTATCTTCGAGGGGAATAATTGATGAGTGTGATGGGCTTTGACGCAGGGGCAATGGTTCGCCTTGACTAGCCAATAGTTGGAAATAGTCGCTTGATGTTTGCTCTCTTTGCAGCACCTGGGGAATTATCATGGTGATGGCTGTTATAGGTTATGTCCGTGTGGGCACCATTGCTCCCCTCAGTGCAGAGGACGAAGTAATGCATTGGGTCGTGTGCCGATCGCCTAAATGCTGTCCCCAGATGTGCAAACGTCTTTGTAAGTGTAGCGAAGAATCGGTGAAACTATATCCATCCTTTGCCTGGTCTATTAGAGACTATCTAAGCTTCCTCATAATGCTTATACTAATCGACGAGGGATTGTTCCGGCCATACTATGCCATTATCAATACGCTTTTTCGGTTAAGAAATCATGAGGCGATCTAAGTAAATAAATCGAAAGCCGAACTTTTAAACTTACTTCCTCGTATGAGGCACTTATAACATAGCTCCTATCAAGTCAGAGCACACTTAAACTGTTAAAAATGGCGCGAAGCCGACAATTGTTACGTGAAAAGTTAAGTCCCAGACATATAAAAGATATGCTGGGTTGCTGTCTGGTACTCTTCCTGGATAATAAACGATTTACTGTTCCATAACAAAGACTGGCTATTGATACACTACATGATTATATAGTAATTGATGAAGGTCCGGGGAGGATGCGATGACATGCATCCACACAGCACCGAGGTTACCATGGTACTCTCTTCGTGTCGGGCGGGCTGCCTCCTTATTGCCCAGCCTGTTCTGCGCAACGTATGAAAAAGTATTATATTGAATTTTATTACATGATATTAAATTAATAATATACTTAGATGACTTCACATGAAAAAAACACAAGAACACTTTCATTTTACCCTTAAAAGCACTAATATTAAAATAAAATAAATATTTGTTATGCGGCTTAGTGGCGGTTTAATGGTAACATTACATCCTTACTGCGTTCACAATACACTGTTTCTACTTTTGATTGCGAGCAAAATAAATAGCATGTTTGAAGGTTTATATCACAGTTCACTAATTCTAACAGTGTCTTTTCAGTGTTCATAAGCAAAGTTCTCAGATTTGCAGTTATTTATGTACTTAGATTAAAAGTAGAGTTAGAAAACGCACACAGTCAATGTTTACATTATGTAGCCGGAATTCACGACAACCTAACCTCATAATACTGTCCTGCCACTGGCATAGTACTGCCCACTACTTTCTTTCTTATACTTTTAAAACTTGCATATGCAATTAGCGATAGGCGCTTGTGGTATTCAGACTGGAAAATTACACCATAATTTGTCACTGTGTCACTGTTACGAGTGTAAAGCACTATCTCCGTGGCTGAAACCAATGTGCGCTCTGTGCAAGTCACACATATTTGCACTTACATGTCATTAAAAATCCTCTTAAAATTATTCACAAGACACTATAAAACAAACATAAGCTTCACCATGAATTTTATGGATGGCAGTGACTTACCGTAATATTTATGCATGACATGCATGATAATGCACATGTACGTTACATTAGGAACAACGAGTTTCAACAAATTATATATTTCAGACACTATGAACACAATAAAACAAACAACAAAAAATTATTACCTTTTTCAAAAACCATCATGTGTCTAGATGAGACACAACATTCATAAAACCCTTTTGTTTACATCTGTAAAAGACATGCCAAATATAAACATAACCCTTAAATCACTCAGCATTTGGCTTGCTACACTAACATGCACTCTGTGCACTTAGTTGCCTTCCACTATATTAAACACTTCAATTACCTTGATTTTCACACATTACGCACTATCACTGCATCGAAGCCCTTGGTGTGTACACTGGGAACGGTGCGCTGAGCCCATCAGTTCTTTCGGCGACAACTCACGTGGCCGATGAGTGTTGGTCACGTTGACAGGGAGAACAGCCTAGTGTGCTGGCTCACGCCAGTCTTTTAGTGAAGGTTATGAATGGGAACCTGATGGAGGAGGAGTTGGAGGATTAATGAGAATACTTTCAAAGTGAAAATATTTGTAGAAAAGGAGATCAGAGGTTTGTTAGATGAGGGTGGAGTTAATGTTAATGAGCCATTGACAGAAGTGTTGGAACCAGAATTAGTGAGAATAATGAGGAAAGAGGTGAATAGAAGGCTGAATTTTGGCGGAGGGAGCTATGCTCCTGGGAATAGATGGTAGTTGGAGGGAAATAAAGCTCGCAGGGAGAGTGTTGCAGAGATTGAGAGTGATGAGGAGAGAGTTTTTGGAAGTGTTGTAACAAATAATGATGGGTTTACTCTTAGGGATAGAGGTAAGTCTAGGAAAAGGGGGAACATTGATAGGAAAAGTAGAGATAGTAATAGGATAACAATATTTTAATTAAGACTTTGGAGTATTTGGATGAGAGGGGTATAGGGAAGGAGAGTTTGATAGAGACATATAAGAGCGAAGGATGAAGAGATGATAAGGAGGGGGCAGAGGAAATAATGGTGGAGAATGGAATTTATGATGCGGTTAATGAAGGGAACTGTGGGGATAGTGAAGAGGATGACCAGAGATAGGGTGAATTGGATGAGGATAGGTAGATGGATGAGGTTGAGGATAGAGTGAAGGCAGTAATCTGAGGAATGGTTGAAAATGTTTGATGAAGCTATTAGAGGTTTGCATAAGCATTTAGAAGAGAAGTTTAGGAAAAAGATAGATAGTAACACCCTTAATTTGACAGAGGAACTAATAGCAATAGAAGGGTTAAGTAGTGCGAATCAGGTGGAAGTACATATAAATGATTGACTTACTAGATTTAGCAAGGAACTAGTGAAGGATGGGGGAGGAAAGAAAGATGATTCTAAGGGCAAGGTAACAAGATTTAATGAGAGAGGACAAATGGTGGCAAGGAGAAAAAAGCTAATAAATTTAGAGAAGCACAGAGATTGTTTGTTTGTTAGGTCCCCCAGACTGCTGCTTGAGAACATTCTTAATGATAGTTTGGGATAAGAAAGGAAAGCGGTAGGTGTTAGAAAATTCTATAGGGGCATTTGGAGAACGAAAGTGCAAGTTAAGGAAAAGGAGTTATGTAAAAAAGGAAGAGAATGGTACCTGATGAAGGTAACACCGTTAATGATCGACGAAATAGTCAAGAGAAGAAATATAATGAATCCAAAAGGGGCACCAGGGCTGGATGGCATTAGAAAACATTTGTTTAAATCAGGGATACTAGGGGTGGTTGATATTTTATTTAATATTATTTAAAGTATCAGATCTTCCCAGAGGCATGGGAATGTAATAGGACAGTGCTAATATCTAAGGGAAAAGGAGAGCGCAGCAATATTGAAGATTTTTGGCCAATAACTATTGGAATCATATTGAATAGGCTGTACAATGATCTACTGTACAGGGGGATTGACAAGGAAATTTAACTATGCGAAAGACAAGAAGGATTTAGGAATGAAGCAGGGTATTTTATTAATGTTATTACATTGCAACAGTTAATTAAGATGATGGTAAAAGGAGGGGGGATAATAGGAAATGTTTGATACTGTGCCTCGTGAAATTATAATAAAGATATTGGTACAATATGGTGTCCCAGAGGTATTGATCAGGCCCATTCAAGGTATATGTAAGAAAAGTTTTACTGAGATAGAGATCAATGGAGAGAAGGTTAGGATTGATATCAGAAGGGGAGTTAAACAGGGGGATTCTGTCTCCTCATTTGTTTAATTTGGTCATCGATCCTTTGTTGAAAGAACTAAAAGAATATAAAGGAATGGCAATAGGTGGTGATCATTTTTCGGTTCTGGCTTTCATGGATGATTTGGTAATAGTAGCAGATGAGATTAAGGTAATGGATGAAATGTTAAGGAAAGTACAGTGGTTTCTGTCTGGCCTCGAGATGGAGCTGTCTGCTCATAAATGTAATGTCAGCCATTTAGTTGTAAAGGATAAAATTCAGCCTTGGTGAATCTCAATTGATGACATAGAAAGGTGGAGCGTATTTTGAGTATTTTGGGATTTCACACAGATTTGATGGGGGTAGAGAGAATACAATTTTAAAGCGTACCATAGATGAATTGTAAAAAGTGTGCATGGCCCCACTGAAGCCTTTCCAGAAGTTGGAATTGGTGCAAGTTAACTGGATGCCCAGGTTTATTTACTCCCTTGTCTTACAAGGAGTCAGTAAAACATTTTTAGATGAAGTTGATGGTGTAGTTAACAGGGGAGTGAAGTAAATTTTGTAGATCCCAATGCAGATATATGATGGTTTTTTATGTACGGTTAAGAGGGGCGGTAGGCTGGGACTTCTCAAGTACCGCACCAACACACCGCCACTCTTTCAAAAACTAAACAGTTCGGAAAGATGAAAAATCTTGAGGATCCAGTTTTGAGATGGGTTTTTAAGAAGCTGGATGTAGGGAATCGTATGGATAAGGAATTGAGGATTTTAAACGTTAGGGAGATGGTTGGAGATAAAATTATTGGGGATATTGAGAAGTCGCTGGTGAAGTATAAGAAGGATTTGAGCGAGAGAATAATGCTTCAGTTGGAGCAACAAGGTGTGTAGGGTGAAATTTCGAGGTTCTTCAGGGACAATCCAGAGTCAAATAAATGGATCTATGAACCGGGGTCTCTGAGGTCCTTGGGATTCACTGATACAATCAAGTTTAGGACAGTACAGATGGATAATAAGGTAACCTTAGCCTGCTACAAAGGCAGATATGTAAATTTTAGGCATTGCGGCAACTGTCCTTTGGCTAAGAGGCACATTTTAGGTGTGTGCCATCATACTATAGATGCACACATTGGATGGCACAATGTGGTGTGCGATATTTTAGCTAACGAATGGACAGAACAGAGGAAGGATGGAATAGTGGTGGAGGAACTCACCCTCGAAGCGGCTGGGAACAATTACAAACCAGATTTAGTTCTTGCCATGAATAGGGAGGTGTTTGTTGTAGAGGTTACTGTAAGGTATGAGAAAGGAGACAGCTTGTTGGAAGCTAGTCGGGAAAAGGTAGAAAAATATCAGGTATTGTAGGAGGAAGTTGGTAAAAGGTTCGATGGGAAAAGGTATAGAGGAGTTATCCCTGTCACTTCGATGGCGAGGGGCATTGTTCCCAAGGAAACGAAGAAGAAATTGGAAGAAGTTGGAATTGGTTCTAATGATTTGAATAGAATACTGAGACTGGATGTATTAAGGGGCTCATTAGTAATATATGCTGGATTTATGGATGCAAAAAAGTAGTATTGATGATATTTTTGTATGGTTGTATTTGTGATCGGTCCATTGTGGGTTTTGTTTTAATTGTTTAGGTTTATTGTATTTTTATGATGATTTTAATTTTGAATTATTTTAATGTGTAATGGTACTATTTTAATTATTCTTATATTATAGGGATTAATGATGTTGATGTGTTTTATGTTTGAAGTGTTTAGGTTTTATTATGTACTGACAAGTTTAGGGGTCAAAATGTTTTATGTATAAGTGTTATGACGATTTTAATGAATAAGGGTATTATTTTAATTAATTATTGAGAAGTCATGGTTTAATGTTTTTTTAAGTATAAGTCTTTATGACGATTGTAATTTTAAATGATTCCAGTATCTTACAACAGTTTGTATTTGGATTAAAAAATTCGAATGATTTTAATATGTTGTATGTGAAGTTTTTTTTTTTTTGTTTTAGTAAATACGAAAAGGTTATTATATTCCTTTTATTGTTTTAATATTATTTTAATGTCTTATTAAGTGTGCATCTTTAGTATTATAAACAACAAAAAAAAAATTATGTTCTTCAATCAATGTAAACAGCAAAATATTACAATAGGTTTTAATTTGAGTAAATAGATGCAAGTTTAAGCAATGCATGATGCATGTCGGAATGGGTATATACTCCCCCTTATGGACCGTGGTCGAAAATCCTTGGCTGTACCCTGTGTGCCCCTGGTGTTTAAATGAGTTGGTGTTAGAAAATACTTCAAATTGCTTAAAATACACAATTCTGCACACAAGCTGAGATATTCAGGCCCCCCAGCACCTTACTAGATTGTAGTACACTTTTCAAGCACGTGGTCAGAAGCACGTAGTGGATAAAGATTAAAATCTTAAAATTGGCAGCTTAAAAAAGTCTCGGTAAGCGAGAATAAAAGAACACAAGACATGCAAGTTCAAGAAAATGGTAATTATTCAGTATATCATGTGCGATGTTACACAATAGAAATACAGTTATGCGGGCATGCGGAACAAAGCCCCACATAGGTGTAAGCTGAGAAATGCCTGAAAAATAAATTAAAGGATATTCCGGAGGGGCCGTGAGTCTGCCCGGTGGGATGTATACTCGAGAGGTGTGCAATACGTAAGAAATATGTTTCAGAATAAATTATGCTGTTCCCATCGCCAATCAAAACCATTCTTGGTTAAAGAATGGGAGCAGGTGTATTGCACCTCCCAACACTCTAGAAGAGCAGGTAATCTCCCTTTGTTTTTTCTTTTGCCCATATATTCATACATTCACACACTCACCCCAAATTAAATTATAACAAAATATTTAGAAGTTATCAGAACATCTGAGAGCAATATTAAAATATACTTTAAAATAAAGAAAAAGAACAACAAATTTTACAACAAAATTTTTTTTAAATAAAAAATGACAATGAAAAGGCTCTAAATATTATATTACTTTGAAAAAGCCCTAAATGTTATTCAAATTTACTTCCATTATGTCTACTAACACAATTCTTATAGTGTTAATTTAAGCTGGTGTGGATGCTGTTTAGTGCACAGAGCTCTGTGCGAGGTCGGAACACTGGACCCCAAGCGGTGAGTGCGGAAGCTGGCTGGTGGTCGGAGCAAGCAGGCCCAAACCCCCGGCGGTTGGTACGATAGCATGGCTGGTGGATGGACCCCAGGAAATAACACGGTGGGCACGGAAGCTGGCTGGTGGCCGGGGCAAGCAGGACCAAACCCCCAGTGGCTGGAGGACGCTGGCTGGTGCCAGAGAGATCAAACCCTAACCCTCGGTAGCACCAGCCGCGGGGGGTTAAATACCATGGGAAATCGACTGAAATGACATATTATTCCATTGATGAAATAAATTGTAATAACCTTTAAATTAAAAATTACTATAATAAAAGGTTTAACTGCGAACGAATGCTTTGACATGTTCCTGACGTCCACGTATCCTTGTGCCCGTTTGTTCCATAGCAGAAGCATTAACCACACAGCAACACTCGACCGATTGACATTATATCGCGGTCTCGATGAGTGCATGTCGACAAGAACGGCGTTTACACTTTTCTGGCTGCCCTGTAACTCGTGGCCATGGGTCATAATATTTAACAGTCATCACAAGAGGTAACACTCATGATGAATGGATATGTGACCTAAAAGATTGTGTCCCATGAATTCACGACCATTAAATGCAAACAGTCATTGGAGGGAACAATGGGATAAGCGGCACCACTTATTCCCACAGATTTTCGATGTGTGCTATGTCGACGGGCCCCATGGCCGAATCCGGAGTGCGACGTGGCTGCAAGTAGTGTCATAGGATGGGGAATCTCATTCCCGCAGAATGTGTAAAGTGGGGAGCACCTCCCTAGCCGCATTAATTAATATGTGCATTTTTAGTAATTTTAGCGGTGATAGCACCATAATTAACTAGGGAATCTGCCCGCTTCAGCATAGAGAGCAGATAACATACCTCAGCCCCTAGTTACGGAATCAGTTTGTCGTCACATCCATATGCATTCCTGTAGTTATAACCATTATGACACACACCGATTTAAATATGTTAATTATAAGAGTGTACATGAAATCATCTATCGAGAATCAGCTACCTGAGGCATTATTTCATTTAATATAACCAAGTGCGGTGACATAGTTGTGACGTCATATTCTTAGCCATATCTGGGGCTCCGGTGTACACGAGTATGTCACCAATGTGTTTTAGTTTAGTAATCATAATTATGTACAACGTCAATTTCATTTATCATGTTAGTTATTAAGTTCAGTTTTTTTATGTTTTCATTTTTGGCGCCGGATTCGCCGGACGTGCGGCTAAGCCGACACCATGTCGTTAATCAAACGTCAGCACTCCAGACAACCGGCAGGGCAGACGGTAAGCTCCGCCTACCCCCCTCAGCTATTCAATGTAGGCTGCATTTTCTTTCGTCACAGTAGTTAACGTAACTCAATAACATTTAAGTACTTTTATTTATCCGAGGGGAGGTCTCCCTGCATCCTGAAGTATCATACCAGGACTCCACGCGCGGGACACATTTTTATATAACTCTAATTTAAGGCCTACACCTTAGTTTCCATAGTAGTGCCAGGTCCGCTTAACCAAGGGTACACATTTTCATGTGCATCAACATTTCATTGTACATTTGTGTTAATAAAACAGTCATGCCATTATTTGACGTGCTTTATTGTATTAACTCTCCAGAATTTATCGGGTACTGCGGCCTCATAGCAGCATCAACTTTAAAGTATTTTTCAGTGTATGTTTTGTATTTACAGGGCCTGCTTCATTCAAGCAGAATAAATTCACTGTTAATATATGCGTGCGAAGTGGCCACCAGCTTAGCCCCAAAGAAAATATTTTACATTCAACATAATTTAACTGACAAATTAGCTCTCCTTCATATTGGCCGCGTATCCAGAGTCGCCGTAAGCCGTCAGCCATACGGCCCCATTCAACATCGCGCTCTCTCTACCGAACATGGCGCCGGGCACATCACTAGTTCCTGTACTCCACCTGCTCCCAGGCAGGACACGAACACATCCCAGCACCTCGGGAGGCGCAACGTGTCAGTGTTTTGCGAATTTTACAGAGAAAAGTATGAAATTTAACGTAGTTTGAAATCGTAATGTGATATATGTTGTTATATGTGTAATTAATCAATAATAACGATTAGAGATAATTAATTTGAATACATGCTTTTTTTTACCCATTTCGTGTACGAACGATTTTCTGTTCTGAAACACATAGTGGAAACTTTGTTGCAATATAAACCTTTTAATATATTATCAAACATAAGGTGTAAGTATTCGATTACGTTTTTTCATTACATTTGCTAATAATTTCTGTTCTGAATTGAAACATTTATATTTTATTATCAAATATTAGGTGTATTCAGATGTTTCGTTCGTATGCGATGCCATGTAAGGTCACCCGGTTTTTATGTTTAAAAGATTATAAAAGGATGGCTTACAAACTGACTTTAAATAACATTCATGTCTTACCCGGGATTCGAACCCGTAACCTCTGAGCTGTAAGCGAACACGTAAAGTAATAGCTCCATGGAGATCGGAAGTGTGAATGAACGGTTTTTCTGTTATTAATTATAGTGTAATTTAGACCGTCCATTGGAATAAATTCTTGTTGGAAATTAATACCTTCAGTAGTTCTAACCATTACTCTGACAAACGAATGTTTGCTTCTGTGGCGGGTTGATCTCATATTTTTTCACATGTCCTACGGGATAATCCGTTTTCCTCTGCCTATTTAATTACACCATACATTTCGAATTCCTATTGTTGAAACATAGTTTGTTTGGTATAAGTAAATGATTTAGAATAACCAATTTGTTTTGATGAAGCCCATTAATTTTACACTTTTGAACTCATTATACCACTAGTGATTTTGCAACACACTTGTAGAAAATTATAATTTAAGAATCTCTCTCTTTGTTACTTATTTCATCTGTTAAGACATCTTATTAATGAAGGTAATTAATGCATTAATATTTTTAAACACACACACAAAGTAATTTTAAAGGGATTTGGTAAAAACACAATAAAACACAATCAAATTCTTTTCAAATGTATTTATTTCAGAAAAAACATACACAACATATGTAGTGACTTACTCATAAGAACTGAACATTATACACAAAATATATATAAAATGTCTCAAAATGTACAAACCAAATGCTACACAAATTATACAGGCTGTCTCAAAATGTACATACCCGAAATTTTAACAAACAAAAGTATAGGGTGTTAACCCATTCAGTATTAGGTTGTTTGCAATTTCGTTAAACACGGTTTTCTTACACTTTCTGATTATTGGATCTATGTACTGTTCTTGAAGAGTAGTTTCAAGGAGAGATAGTTTTTGACGCCATGGCTTATTTTTCTCAGGATCAGTTTGAATACGCTCATCTTTACAGTCAGGCAAATGTAAAACAACACTTTCAACTAGGTCTGGATTTGTATCAACATAGTGTGAGTAGGCAGCTTCAATGCTAGTGCGCAGAGGAGTAGTTACAGTCATGTAGAACACAGGACACTTTGCCATGTCAGTACATTGAGTCAATTTATTGCTTTTTTATTCCCCTAATGGAAAGTATACCCCCCAGAAATGAAAAATACTGTCACGGGTCTCAGTGTACTCTCTCAATAAACCATTACACCAAAACAAGTAGGGTACATTAGACTTCCCTGGTTTGATGGCAACGTAATGGTTTCCTGGGTGAAAAAACGACATGTTGATTGTACGAGATCCAATTCTCAACTGAGAGAAATCCTTAAAGAACAATGTATAATATTGGGAAAACCCCTATATTGTTTTAAGCTGAATAATGTTTGTAGGTTAAATTTTAATTTTCCTAATTTCACAGCTCGATGTACATAACACTTTAACGAAACACACCCAGTAACCAATAAGTAACCAAACTGCATATTATCATGTACAAGCATATGCATACCTTTGTTACATTCTTCGAAATACTGAAATGGAATAGCATTATATATATATTGTAAATAACATGTTTCAAAGTCTGGTTTTTCTCACAATATGTTCACCCTCAGTCTTAAAGTTACATTTTTCTCTGGCATGTATGGTATACATTGATTTACAAGGCACTTTGAGTTAATATATTTGGTTATACTAGATAAAAAATACATGGTTTAATAAGTTTTAACACATATCCGTGCAAATATAAGCATTTAAAATGAATATCGGACCCACACATTTCCTTATAAGTGAGATGTGAATATGGTAGTTCATACCTTACAGAATACAAACTATGTTCAATAAACGAATACTTTTCATTCGGCTTGAAAATTATTCTAATTAGCTACTTCACAAGCATAAATGTTGCACATAGGTGGAAATGCTATACTTCCTTGTTCGAAAATAAATTTGTGGATGTCTCTGTCGCAGGTTTCCTTCTAGTGGATGTTGATTCCACAGTGAGGTCTGGTGAGTTGATAGGCAATTACTCTGTTTCCCCGATACTCTCCCATCTCTTCCGTAAGGCTAGCAATCATCAGGTCTTCTAGTGTACATGACAGTTCACTGTCAGGATGGAGATACATCACAGCACAATCGTTGCATGCTAGGCCTTTACTGAATCTGCTTCCGAGACTAGTATCGAAGATGTAGCACCAATGTTCGAAATCATTGCATACTTGAACTTGTAACACTCCGTCAAAAGGTTTAAATAATACTCTTCTCTATCCTACTTGCAGGACTTTGTAAATGTCCGTAGGCTTGAACACGCTAACCATGACTGACAGTTTATTATCTTACACATTCCTTTATATAATTTAGAATTAATGTCAATGCTTCTCATTGGGTAATTAGATGTTCCACCAATTACTTGAATTATACATTCTTGCTTTGAAAAACTTTATATTCCCATATCCCACAGGGAGATATTAACTGTTGTTTACCTATGTGAGTAACATGTTCCTTGTCACATTTTTCACTCCACACTGTAGGAATAGAGCAGCAGTCCTTTTACATTAGGTATTTAATTTTCTTGCATGAAGTACATGATGTGTTTAGCTTGAGATTCACATGCTAGTTCGTTCACACTGTAGGGCAGCTCACTGCCAGGATGTAGATTATACAAAGCACAATGGCGACCATAAAAAAATATGTAAAACTTTTAAAGTATATGTCGGACTAATTAAGGAGAAACATCAATGCTCTTCCCCATTACACAATTGAATCTACAATGGAGTCTTATTTTCTTCTCGGAACCATCCTCTCCTGTATCCCGTTGTAACACTTGTGTACTTAACTGTCGGCTCGAAGGTCTCCATCGTGACTGACGTTTAGGTATATGGTCCATCCTTTATATAAATATTATTACGTCAATGCTTCTCATTGTCAAATTTGTTGTGGGTGCTCCACCACCATTTAGCCGGGAGTGTATCACCGATTAGTTGTATCACAATCTTGAAGTTTGCTACTTTCCCAGTGACATTTTCGCTAAATTAAATTTGCAGACACAAGTGTTGCTTATCCATACCTTACAGTTCCATATTTCACAAGGCGATTACTCCCTTGGATTTGAGTGAGATGTTGCTTATTATTGCAGGTTTCAGTCGACATCGTAGGGCTGTCATAGAAGTCCCTCATTAATTTATACTTTATTTGTTTATATATTAACTACATTGTTATTTTTTCACATCGAACACGGAACCTTAGTTCGTTTGGAGTACATGGCAGCTCACTATCAGGTCGCATGTTGAACACCGGATAGTCGTCTTCATCGCAGAGACTCTATTCTTCATACGTATATTCTGCATTATTTTCTGAGAAATTGCAGTGTTCTTCCCCATTGCAGAGCTGTATTTGCTATGGTGTGTTGGCGTTACACTTGAACCACACTTTCCTGTCTCCACATATTACGCTCTCGTAAGACTTTGCTGGATTGAACCTCTCCAATTCAATGGTGTAAGTAAACTGTTGTAGGAGTTGCATGTGTTCCTCTATTTATACCGTTTCTTACTATAGGTTGTAAAAAACCTTTCCTATTAACACAGTCAAATATACTATGGGTGTTGGTACATATATTATCTTAACGCTTCGCTTTTACAGTGTGAACAAAACATTTGGTTCGAACAATGATGTATATTATAACTTTGTACAAGTGAATTAATACTTGGACATTCGTAGTATATTATAATGTTGACATCTTCTGCATTAGTTAGCGCTTTCATTATTTCCTTTTGCGTTTTTTCCAATATACATACGGGATAGATTCAAACAAGGTAATGATGCGCTCCTCGAAGACTGTCTTCATATTCTAAAATACCGGACTCCCATTTAAAATCATGTACTTCGTATGTTTGATGCCGATACATCATTTGCATTTCATGAGTTAAAACAGACCACGAATAAGATGGTCGTTATGTATAAACTTTAGTGCCATTATCGTCATTCGAATACGATATTGCCGCTTCTTTCACAGTAAAAGCCTTATCGTAATAGTATACAAATCCTTGAACATAACAAATCATGGTTAGGCTGTATACTTTTTAGACAAGTTCACAACAGAGTTGAAGTTATTTACGTCATTACATTTAAACACACTATACACATACTCTATGTGTTTACAATATCTCCGTTGTCGCTTCCGAATCGACTTCAGCGATCCCAGAGTCGTCCATTGGTAACTCGGGAGGGTTTACAAGTTCTATTACTTTTTGCCATCTGTGCATAGCGCAGTCTCTCCTCAGATGATATGTATTTGTAACGTTAAAGAAAGCTGGAGTGCCGTACGGGCAATTGTCACACAGGAGGCGAGAAACTATATCTTCATCCTCCCTAAGTTCTTCAGAAAGAAAATGGTATACGTATTGAATTTCATGTGATGCAAATGCCTTTGGTAATAATGCTAGTTGGTCTTCAATGTCCAGGCTTAACAAAGTTTTGGTGCACCCTTATGCTAAAATTGTGTTGTATACTCGTACACACTCTTGGTCGCAGTCTTCGTAACACTGTCCATAATTCATTTTACCTGATTCCGCTGTCGATAATGTTGCCGATGCCTGATGTAAGTCTCGATGATTTTGGCGAGCACAGATGTATATCTCGATGATGATGTGGATGCCTGATGTACGCCTCGATGATGCTAGCGAGCACATGTACATCTCATTGATGATATGAATGCCTGAATTAAGTCTCGATGCTGATGACAGATGTAATCCACAACTATTCAAGATCTCGGTGATGCACTCCCGACACAGATTATGATCTGACTGTTATGTTACTGGGAGATAGGTACAAGGAATACACAGCTGCCATTGTTCCACGAGCCAGTGGGTTGTCAACAAGGTCAGGGCTGCCAACCTCCTAATGACACATCCCCTTTATATTATTTATTAAGCCTTGTTTTGTACACTACAGTAATTACACAATTTTCTGAGTTTACTAATAATTCTAATTTTTTGTAAATTTTTACCGAACTACTATGATGGCCTGATGTATCAGTGTTTCACATATAAGCTACCACAAATGGAAAACACTTCTTTACAATATCCACAGATTATACTTTGACACTAATACCATTTCACAAAATTCACAGATTATTTTGACACAAACTATTTCACCAAAACCAATATAACTGTACAACCAACTACACAAATACAGTATAAAATTACAAAATTACTACTGAATCACCAAAGATATTAACTAAATATAGTGACATCTTTACAATCTTTAATTCATGATCCCTTTATCTTTCTATGTGGTGTAATCTTTCCACCACCTAGGTTTGCTGATGGGCCTTTTTGACATTTTACTGGTTGGTGTAGTGTTATCTGCATCATCAACTCCGCCTTGTAAAACATCAATTTCCTCTGCTTTTCTGTTACTGAAACCCCTAAATCCTTGCCGCAGGTCTTCCTCCTCATCACTACATGTCTCTACTACCTTATGTCATGCTGTCTGCTCGTTTTCCGTACTTACTGGCACTTCTAAATCATCTATCACTTTTTCCGACCTGGTGACCACTTGCTTATATGGTGCAGGTACCAGAAACCATCTATTTCTCCTATAGCACCCTCGAGTGGTGTCTACTATATATGACCGACTGTCTTCCATATGATCTCAAGTCAGTGATCCATACTGGATCCTCCTTCTGCAAATCAGAAAGAGATTTTACCTGATCCCTTTTGTTGTAATTTACTGCCTGCTTTTTTCCTTTCCTGTCTTCCCTATCCTGCACAATTTTTTGATTAACTTGTTTCGACAATTGTGATGTTAGCAAAGGAAGGGTTGACTTTACTCTGCGATTCATCAGGAGTTCAGCTGGGCTGAGTCCATTATCAAGTGGGGTACTGCGTTATACTAGTAGTGCAGAAGGTAAATCTGCATTCTTTTTTATTAACAATTTTTCAACTTTAACTGCTGCTTCCACCCCTCCATTTTATTGGTGATAATGTGGTGAAGTCACGACTCTAAAGTTATATTCCTCTGCAAATTTCTTTAATCGAAATGAGAGGAACTGCGAACCACTATCCGCCCTTAACACATCCGGAATACCGAACTGTGCAAAAACATACTTTAGTTGCCGTGTGACTACATCATCTGACAAAGACATAATGGGCGAGACCTCGAAAAATATAGAGTAATAATCTGTTATGACTATGTATCATTTACCATGTTTGAAAAATCCACCTCTACCTTTTCCCAAGGACGTGCAGGAAACTGTTCTTTTATACATGGTTATTTGTGATTTATTCGTTCTTCCACACACTACGGATAACTATGGATTACCATTTCCAATTGGGATGAAAGACCTACCCACCAAACTGCCAGTTTAGCTCTTTCCATACATTTCACAATCCCTTGGTGTCCTGCATGTATTAACTCTAAGCACTTCAGCTGCAAATAGGGCGGAATGATGATCCTGGTTCCTTTCAACAAAATACCACCAAATGAATTTTATGCCTGAAGTTCTCTGGAACCTCACTCTTGGGGGGGGGGGGGGAGTTCTCAAAGAATACTGCTTCAATTTTCTACATGTGGGGCGGGGTCCTGTTCGTGTCCTGTCTGTATGAGAGAGAGAAACTTATCTGTAATGAGGTATGATGATTTAATTTGATGCACGAATGCTTCTACTTCCTGAGTAAGCTCTGAATCCCCCTGTCTTGTCTCCTATGAGAAAGGAAGGGGTTTCTAGCAAAAACCACACAAGCCCAAAAATGTATATGTTGCCAAACTAAAGAAAACATGCCTCTGTAAATTATTTATGTAATGCTGATTACCTATTTTATTATTACATATGAATGCTTATAAAATGTTTGTAAATAATCAGTTTTGTATAAATAATATTGCCAAGGAAGGGAAAAATTAAAAATGAAGGACAGATGTGGTTTTTGCAGAAAATTATTATTTGGGTTTGAAGCAACATAATAACAATGTATATGTCATAATAATACATTTATAAATAACATATATTCTCAAAGGATTACATTTGATTCAATTAATGGATATTGAGGAATCAAAATAGTTATCACTAACATTATATTTGAATACAGGATATTATGACTACATGTTGGTCATTTACATACTAGTTGGAAAACCATGACTCTATCACAGATGGGCAATACAATAACCATCACATCGACTGCTGTTGTCATCACTGTCATTTTCATGTTGTCTTCATTTTGCTCCGCAAGCTTCAATGCCTGCACCTACAAAAGGTTATCTTCGAATGCTCTATGATCAGCATTTTCCAGATAGTTCATGAGACCCTTCACATCCTTCAGTTTGGCATGATTGATGGGAACGAATGAGAGAGGTTTTCAGGGTTATTTCGGTTGGCAATACACTAGAAGGCTTCACTATTGCACTGTCTCGCCAGGGTCCTGTGTAAGTCTCCCGTAATGCACATGCTTATTATCTTTGTGAATGCGAATCATTCTTACAGACTTGATTTTCAGTGCTGACTTAGGATATTTCATAAATAATTGTTCAATAGCAGCCCGAATGTCGAACATGACACTGGCGTCTATTTTTCTTAATGTGAAAGGAGATGGATGTTTCCTTGTTTCCATTACTATTTTGTGCCAACCTTCAGGTGTTCCCACATATGGACATTTATGCTTTTTTTTAACTCAATAAGAGAAAAGTCTTGGTCGTTGTGCAAATAACTGTGTCCTCTCATAGGGATCAGATAGGTGACACTATTACACATTTTGAAGCCATGAACCAGATAGTACAAGAAATACACCATTACAGGATTCTTGTTTTGGCCGCTGCATACATCACTTATAAGTACCAGATCATAATGAGTGGTTCCTAACACACGGAGATAATGGAAAAGCATGTTAGTAACTTCATTTGCTACCTTTCTGCCTTCACCTTCGTGGTACGTAAACATAGTAACATCATCAGAACCTAAGTTATGGACGCCGAAAACATCGTACCATAGTTGTCTCGAGTAAAACACAGTGCTAGTTTTCAGATGGGGAAGATGTAGGTTCTGCATAAAGTCAAAATATAAACAAATAACATCTCCAGCCTATGCTTTAAGACTAAAAAGTCGCTTTTTCTGTCTGAAAGCCTCAGCTTTCCTTAAATGAAGGGACTTTTCAAGCAAGAGTTAATGTTTGTTTATCGCTAATCCAGTGTACGATATTTTCTGGTCCAAAGAATCGCAGATCGAACATGTATCTGAACGTGGATAACCGAAGATAATATTGAAGTCACACACGAACACACTCCAATAGAGTTTGTATGGAATGTTCAAACGATAGTTTTCAATGAAGAGTTCATGCATTTTCGCAATAGATAAATCCTCAGTTAAATACTTTCTGTTAGGGTTATACCTAAGGAAGTAGTGTGATGTGCGGGCTTTGAAGGAGGCAATGTGGGATCTAATGAGGTCGCGGATATTATCAGGTGCTTTGGATGGTCTGTTTGTGCATGTCCCACGCATGTATTTTGGGGACGTACAGTAGTGACCAAACTATTTTGGATTCTTTGTACTCGCCAAGGAGTAACTCCATGAAGACTTGTGAATGCTGCACAACATACAGGAATGTCTTTGCCATGTAACCTGACTTCGCATGCATATGCAGCACAGTGGTCTTTCCTTACCACATCGTCTGGTTTCCTTGGCTGTCTATGTGCAATGTGACGAAAAGAAATAAGACCAACTAAATGGGAATCTTGATAATTTTTGCCTTCCATGTTGTTAAAGTCTTGTATTATCTGCTGCCTCTGTGCATCCACAATCTTGTCAAAGCATTAAAAATAGCTGCATCTGGGAAATAAAAACACGCGACTGAGAAACACACATTTTTTAAAATGCTGGCAGTAATTTAAATGAGTTAACCTTAATCTTCACAAAATAATATGGGAACCACAGATTATTATTGATATTGGAATTCTGTCATAATAACATTACTTTATATGGACTGGAGGGAGTACACTCATTAACTATAGAATATTTCATAATATTACCCTTACCTGCAGTCCTTGCCAATTACGCTTGCTAGCACATTATTTCCGACATGGTTAATATGTTCAGTTCCTACTACCTTAGCCTTTTTTGTTATATGCTGCTTCTTTGCTTTGTTTATATTTCTCTTAGGCTAATCAGTTTTATCTTCATTCATCGTAAAGCTACAATCTTTTCCGTTCAAATACATTTACAAACTAATAACACAAACAATGAAAGAATACATAGATACAGTGATAAACAATAACATGTGAAACAATGTAAACAGAATGCACATGTCCGTAGATATAACTGCACATGTGTATTCAATACCCTCTACTTAGCTGATGCTGCAAACATTGCAAGACCAGTGATCACTGAGTGCGTTTGGACTAGTGTGGTTTTTACAGAATCGAAGTGGACTTGTGTGTTTCTTTCAGAATTACTGTGTACTAATGTGGTTTTTCCAGAAATGCTGTTTGTTTATTTGCTAATATCTGTGGACCTATGTGGTTTGTGCAGACAAACATTTGCTAAACCAATGCCTATTTGAAATATGTTTTACCTACTACCATAACGTGAAAAATGACATTTTTGGGCTTGTGTGGTTTTTGCTAGGGATAAAGCATCTGTGATAATCAGCTCTTTTCCTGGAACATACTTTACTGCATAATCATACTTCATTAACCTTTTGCGGAATCTTTGAAGACAGGTAGGTGATTCGTCTACAGGTTCTGACTGCAACATTTGTAGCAAGGATTTGTGATCTGTCTCAAATATTTCATGTAACCCAAGGATATACTGTTGAAATTTTTCAGCAGCCCAAGCTAAGGCCAAAGCCTCTTTTTCAATCTGAGAGTATCTCTTCTTTGTACATGTAAGTGTTCTTGAACCATATGCAACAATTTGCCGAACCCCTTTCTTTTGCTGCATAATACAGCTAGACCAAATGAGCTAGCATCTGCACTCACTAGTATTTGCTGCTCAGGATAAACACAAGCAAGAGTAGGTGTATGTAAAAGCAGCCATTTAATGTTTGCAAAGGCTTTATCTTGGGTTAGCCCCCACACAAATTCTGTATCTTTCTTGAGGAGGGAAAACAAGGATTCCAATATTTCGGATTTACTAGGAAGAAACCGAGCTGAGAAATTGGCTATGCCCAAAAACTGTTGAAGCTCACTTGTTGTCTTAGGCTGAGGAAACTCAGATAATGCTAGATCCTTCTGGGTCCACTGATATACCTTCAGAGGTAAGTATGTAGCCCAAGTATCTAACAGATGTCACTCCAAAAACACTTTTACATTTATTGATAGTAAAACCCTCATTTTGCAGTCTGCGAAGGACTGTGGAATGATGCTCGTAAATAGTATATGCATAAATAAAAGTATCATCTACTTGAAACACAACGCATCGAATGTTTTACAGAACCTGGGCAATTCTGTTTGAGAAGGACTCTGGTGCACATTAGATGCCAAAGGGCGACCATTTTAAATAATATCTCCTCAATGGTGTGGTAAAAGTTGTCAAAACTTGGCTCTCCTTGACCAGCTCTATTTGATAGAAACAGGAATTAGCATCTATTTTCGTGGAATATTTTGCTCCTTTGAGAAGAGCTAGTTTTGATTCCGCAATAGTGATAGGAAAGTGGGGTCTACAGACACTGTGGTTTAACTCAGTATAGTCCCCACATATACGGACTGCATTTACTTTTGGAACCACACAATGGGTGCAACCCATTCTGTTGGTTCCATCACTGACTCAATTATATCTAACGGTATTAGCCTATCAACTGTATTAGCCTTTAGTTTGTTCAGGAGAGGTATAGACACTGTCCTAGGGACCGACTGTACAAATGGTTTAGCATCATCTTTCAGTACACTTTTAACAGCGCCTTTCATTTTACCCAGTCCATTTACTTACTCTGGGAATTCTACTGGAACATTGACCTTGCTGAATTCTGAAGCCAAACCACATTCCCCACGTACCTTAGCCACCATACATCTCCCTTCCTTAAAGCATACAAATTCCCAAATTCTGCAAACACTGTCTTCCCAATATAGCAGTTTGTAGACCTGAGATCACAAATACTTTGGAACAAGTTTGCTTATCTTTTGTTTCCAAAATCAAACCTAAAAATCCTATTACCTTTAGATGGTAGCCATCAGGACCCGAAATAGGTTCTTCTGTCTTTTTCGCAATCGGCAACATTTTTTCTGGCACAACTGATGTGGGGACACAGCTTACATCAGCACCAGTATCAATCAGAAAGTTCACAGATTTCTCAAAATCGACGATTTTAACAGTTGTCTGCTTATCTGTTCCAAGTGCATTTAACCACAATCCCCCTATAAATACATCCTCCCTGTCATCATTTTCGCTTTGTCTATTTTGGCCATTCCTAGTCACATTAAAAACCTTATCTTGGTTTGATCTTCTCCCAGCTGTACACACAGAAGCCCAATGCCTGAACTTACCACAGCCGAAACACGAAGCTTGACGGGCTGGACACTTAAACCTCTCATGGGGGTGTGTAGCCCACAAAAGTGGCATCGGTTGTCCTCCGATAGAGTAGATGGACCTTGTACATGCGACGCTCTTTGTTGAGACGAAGAATGATGTCGAAACGACCCTTGCTGCTGCGAAGCCCCTTGTGGAGATGAGCGTCTTCGTATCTGCACTCTGCTGACCTCCCCTCCATGTTGCTGCTCATGATAGAGAACCAGGGACTGTTTGGACTGCAGGTTTGCTTGTTTGGCCACCAATACTGCTTCTTCTAACATGAGTTTTGGCCGTAACTGTAACTGCTCACTTGTCTTCTTGTCGACCATGCCTACCACCACCCTATCACGAATAAGTTCGTTTTTTAAATTTCCTTAGTCGCAACTTTCTGCCGTGTGTAGTGCAGTTACAAATTCACCCACCGATTCACCATGTAACTGAACCCGAGAATTGAACTTATACCATTCAAATATTGTGTTGGTTCGTGGGTTCAAATACTCCCTAGATGCTTGCAGTGCTTGTTCTTGTCTCTCTGGTGCGGCTAAAATTGTGGCCAAATTTATTCCGCATATTCACCCAGAAGGTATAAAAGAATATCTATCTGCTCCTTGTGCGGTTTGGAATTGTATCCTGAAACAGACATGTGGATAGAAAAAAATCATCTCTCCCATGCCGGCCATGATTATGGGTTCGTGAATTCCATAGGTTGTGGTGGTTTGAGGTTATTTACACCTCCACTCGCAGAGGAAGCTCCGGATTCCTCCTTATCCATGATCGTTCTGCAGATTATCGCCGAGATTGTAAATTACATGTCGTTTTAAACGAACACGCCGATTTTACCGCTGCCACCATGTTATGTTATTGGAAGCTAGGTACAAGGAATACACAGCTGTCATTGTTCCACGAGCAAGTGGATTGTCAACAAGGCCAGGGTTGCCAACTTCCTAATGACACACTGACCTTGATTGCTGACTTAAGACTGAAGAAAAAGTTAATTAATTCCCTTTTCATATAGTAATAGACCCAAAATGGCGGCCATTTACATTCTATTTTACATAAAATAAAGTTTTTTTTTGGAAATTATGTTGAAATATCATTAAATTAGCCATTTTACATATCCTATAGAGTTAATTTCAGGCTGGAAACATGGTATGCAGTATTCTTTAATAACATTATGGGGAATTCATATTCAATTGAGTATATATTGGCATATCTGTACACATTTCTAATGTAATTAATTGGATGAACTGTCCAATAAGATATGCATGCTGGAATACCCAAAGACGTTTTAGACTTTTGTGGAAATATTTAAGAGCTAGGGCTGGTTGTAAAGGAACATATTATTACACAATTTCATAATTTGTCAGGACTTAATGACACGTATACGAAAGTTTAGATACAACCAAATATTTGAATTATAAACTGATGTCTCGTAGGTTTCTTGATTAAAGTAAGTTACTATGAATGATGTTACATACGAATTCGATTATGTACACATACTTGTATAGACTACTTTAAATCTTATGTGATTATCCGTTACGGTATTCTTAGTTAGATATATTAAACCTTTGAGTTATGTAGCATTAACATATATTTTATTAAATCGGAATAGGGCGTTAGGTTTTGGCGCTTGGAAAACAGTTTTCGAATATCGGGATATATCGATTGTAAAGATTGTTTAAGGCATTTTAAAGAGTTATGCTAGAACAAAGACATTTAAGTATATTTTTAACACATAATGTATAAGTCTTGCCAATGAGGAGCCGATGAAGGTGAATCGCGTAATATTAAGTAACATTATCTATTGTTTTACCAAAAGTATTCAAGTTTTGGTGTATTTGCCTTGTGCGGGATTATTCGTATTTGTTATAATTTCCTGGCATTATAATAGGAGGACATAATTAATAATGTTTAGGTGGTAATTCGTAGCATTCTATTCATTAATGTCTAGTTTCTCTGAATACATTTCTGGGTTTGTAATTCGTCGTGTTTCAGTGTGATTTCGTTTCTTGTAAATTGTAACTATCCCGTATATTTATTGGTTTTAATTAATTTGTACTTCTGTTAAATTATATTTCCTGAATGTGTGCGGGTTAAACTTAGTTGGGACGTAATTCCGTTTTAAAATCCATTGAGATAAACTCGAATTTATTTTTCAACTACCAAGTTGGCGTCGGTATGGCCAGAGGGCATTGCCCTAGGTGACCGTTGGTCTACGGGGCCCCAGGTAACTGTAAAGGTGAGCGGGTAGGAGGGAGACAGGGCCGAGAAGGATAAAGCAGGAAAGTGCTTTCGAGCGCCCTCTATAATGGGATTACCTCAGTCAATCCTACCCATTCTACTTCGCTGCATGCTGGAGAGAGCATTGGAGAGCGATCATACCTATCCTCGATAAGTTTTCGTTCGTAACATACAATACAGTAGGAGACACAATAATAGTTGCGCGTGTTCATATAAGAAATTCGGTTAATACATTTTAATATATAAACGTGTAATACAGTGAGCTGTGCGTGTATAAGTGTTGTGGGCTGCCGCTAGTCGATGAAGGCAAGGTGTTTGTGGCAGGCCGGAGCGGATGCGCTATTGTTTGGTTGAGGGCTAATCTAATGTGGTATGTTTAAATCTACTTAATGTGTTTTGATACGAGTTGTTACGTGTGGGTGTGACGTGGATAAATGTGGTTACGACATATTTGAGCGTGTTACGAGTGAGTTAATTGTTTTTAAAACAAATTAATTTTTATAAGGAAAAGGACTATACAGATCGGTAAAGTGATTTTTTTGTGTGGTTAATTTATATTGAATTTAATGTGCATATTTGAAATGTTGCATGTGCTTGAGGCTAGGTTCTTCTTTGTTTGTGATTAAGTGTTATTCATCTGGTATTTCGGTGAGTATCCTTGGTTGTGCATTGTAGGACTTTCGTGTGTGCTCCAATCAGTATTTTTTTTTTTTTTCGTTTTATATAGTGTGTCGGTCAACTGATATTTGCGAGTTTAGTATTTTATTAATTTATATTTAATCTAATATGAATATTTGAAATGTTTCGTGTGACTGAGGTGAGGTCCTTCCTTGCTTGTATTTAAGTGGAGGTCGTCGGGGTAGATCGTGTTTAGCTAGTTATTCGTTTCGGGTAGATGTACACTTCTGAGATTTAATTGATTTGTATTAAATTATATGGGGTAGTGAAATAACTTTGTGCGTTATTTATTTAGATAGTATTCGTGTCTTCTTTGTCGCATGTGCGTAGTAGGTTTTCATGTAATTGTTTTGTTAGTAAGTGTGTATTTGATCGTGAAGCGAGTTGCACATGTAGTAATGTCCTGAGTATATGCACTATCATGCTTAAACATAAAAGATTTGCATGTGATGTTTCGAATTTACTAAAGATTTTTTTATGACGTTAACATTGGTGAGGTGATAGTGATTTTTTAGTGTTTAATTAATATTTTTAATTTATGCTTCTTACTTCAAATTATGTGTGTGATTTATCCTGTTAGGTACGTGCGTGCATTGTAGGAGTTTCGTGTAATTGTTTCTGTTGTGTGCAATTAATTTGGTATTTTGGTGAGTAACCATGTCTATGCGTTTAAGGTGTAATTCAGAGCAGGTAGTTTTAAACTACATTTGTTCTGTCATGTGTGATTAAATCAATATTTGTTGAAGTGTATTTGAGCGTAAATCGTATTAATCTCTCTTTGCATTCTATTTATTTGAGATTAAAATATGTCATTTTCAAAACATTCAACCCAATACTTCGTTCTTTTAAAATACTTATTAATATTATCGAATTACGCATTTCCGAACTCAGCCGTTACACGTATCTAAACCTTAGTATTCATTCACACAGCAAACTGGACTGACCTCCACTCCCACTACCCAGCTTCCCAACTCTGTCAGCCAACACCGGCAAATGGGAAGGAACGCCTCTGCTGCTCTCTCCTTCCCCATTAGTCGCGAGTGCTCCTTCAACTCACCTCAGTGGCATGTCAGATGGCCAATGGTCAACACATTTGATACTCCTATTAGTTACATCTATTCCACTAAATTAAGTATTATACCACTCTTCCCCAAAAATAAAATTTATCCCACTCTTACATCTAACCCAATACATATATACCCCTGCCCACACACCTCACCGACTGCCCGATGTCCAAGAGTGAACATCAATGTTGCTCTCCAAAAATAGAACCCCATTACACAAACATATAATTCCCAAATAAAATTAAAAACATTTTTTAGGCTTTTTCAAAAAACCGATGAAATCGATTTTCAAATTTGTAAATCCGTTTTAATAATTCACTAATCCGATTTTTACAAATTTTGGCAAATGTGTTACATATGCCCTTTTTGCACAATAGGTCCAGAACCCCTACTCCCTTACAACTGATGGTCTTGCTTGATGGTTTTTAGTCGTAAGCTGTCTTGAACATTTTAGATTTAGTACATAAATGTATTCAACTTCTTTTATAATTTGCTGCCACCTTACTGTCCACTTGCAATTTGGTGCCTACATTAAGCAACTATTGTTTTTTAATTCACTGCACTGATAGAGAACTAGAAAAGGGCAAGTATCGCGTGACTGTCCAAAATGAGTGCTTGTTTTTCAGCCAGATTTGTACTGAAACAACCACGCTGCACTCGGTGCAAGTTTTACAGTGCAATAAACAATAGGGACATACAAAGGCACTACACCCGGTGAAAGTACAGCCTATCTGGAACCGCGGCACTCTGCCAGCGTGCACTAGGTGCATTCCAATGCATTGACTGGAATTTGCTATTAATGTGCTCAGAGCAGAGAGATTTTCAAAAGTTGGTGTTAAAAGGGCTCATGAATGAACTGTTTATAATGAGCTGTTTATAATGGTTGTTAATTGCTGGATGCAAGTTGAGAAGTGGATGGGAAAATGCATCATCCTTACTGGCCAGCTGTAGTAACACGTCTAATTCCCCTTGGCTATCCTATGTTTTAGACATTAAGATGTGATTACAGAACATTAATTATTTTTTAGAAATGTTATTGTATAAAGTGGTGGACTCACGGTTGCCTGACTTGACAGTTGCTGGACTCCCAAGCCTGAGGTCTCCTGATTGACCCCAGGTTCCGGCGAGCGGGAAATTTTCTGATGAGAGGTTCCCAGGAGGAGAGCGTGGCTGACAACGATGTGGTGTGGGGGTTTTATCGAAGTTCTCCTGTTCCTCCTCCATTTAAATTTAGCTGTGTCTCCTTTCCCGTCTAATTTCCATCCCCATTTCTTCTCATCTTATCCCTTATTCGGGCTGGCTGGAGCTACAGGCCTGTACCTCGGGTAGGGCAGCTGGCTTGGGAACTATAAGCACTACACTGACACGCGTGCTTGATGCCCCGTCGCTCCTACGCGCAAGGCGCTGAACTGGCGTGCAGTGTTCTCGTAGTGCTGTGTGTACCTATGGGACTTTCAACCGACAAAATTATAGGGTCACCGTTGAAAGTCTGTAAAGGCTGTTTACGATAAAGTGAACACTATTAAAATCAACCGTAGAAAAAGTCACTGCCACTGCCTGCACATGTTTTAACGGACGCACCGAGTGACATGCGTCCAGTAAAGTTGGTAATAATGGATAGAAAGTAGTTACACATCTTAAAAGTCAAATAAAAAGCGTTAGGTAAACATTTGTGATGACTCATATTATTTCTTTCACTTTTTTTTTTTTTTTTTTTTTTTTTTTTTTTTTTTTTTTTTTTTTAATGCACGGAAGTGTAAAATGACCAGTTTCGTATGATAATTATTTTCTAATAATTTCACAGTTTCGCTTGACCGAAGCACGAGCAAAGTGATCAGCCCGATGGCAATGTTAATTGTACATAATACGGAAGAATACACAACACGTATACAAGTATATCTTTGGCAGGGCTTTCAAAAGTGTTCGTTTTACCGTGAACAGCTTATGGAAACGTTCAATGCAGATCCCTACGCTAGTTTCGCATGTTTACTACCAGTATATTATGAGATACAGCAAAGCAAAAAAAGCCGTTTTATTGGGCATTTATAATGTACATGATGTACTGAGAGTATTATACGTAACTCGGCTGAAGTTTTCTTTTCGGACATTGGTGCCATGAGGACACGTGTAATTGATTCATAAAAAAACACGTAATTCAAACTGCACACTGCACCGCACTTGAAGCGACAGTTAGCGGCGCCAAGCCTCCTGTCGTACCTACATGACGCCGCCTCAGGCTGTAGCCACATTGTGTACAGTAGTGCATCGTGAATATGTGAACATCACTTCATAAGACAACTGATACATTACAATCAAACAAAATTATGAGTGGCAATACTATAATCAAACAAACCACACCCAGAACTTTATTTAGGTCTACTGTAAGCCATAGTGTGTCGATAACATAGAGTCAACAAACTAATTTTCTCCAACTGATTAAAAAAAAAAATGCTAGCAATCCTAGAGTTGGTACATACTGTTGTTGATATTGGCGAAATATTTGTAGACAAAAGAGAGCATCTTGCCAGTTGTATAATTTATTGCCACAGTTAGATTAGACCAAATTAAATAAACCGTTTAGTGATTCTTGTGCATCATGACATTCTCTTCACTATTTTCTCTCTCTTTAGTGGTTATATACTTAAGTATCTAATGTCATGTTTCATTAGTGAAAAGCGTTTTGTAAGGTGAAATATATACATATATATACATATACATACATATACATACATATACATACATATACATATACATACATTATATACATATATATAATAATATACATATATACACATATATACACATATATACACATATACATACATATACATACATATACATACATATACATACATATACATACATATATACATATACATATATACATATACATATATACATATACATATATACATATACATATATACATAATATACATATACATATATATACATATACATATATATACATATACATATATATACATATACTATATACATACATATACATATACTATATATATACATATATATATATATATATACATATATATATATATACACTAGCGGACCCGACAGACGTTGTCCTGTACATGTGTCTTAAATCCCCCCTCTCCCCCCTCTCTCTCCCCTCTCTTTCCCGAATTGTGAATCTAAACCATTCTCGAATCCACTTGAACACACACAAAAAATTTCATCAAAATTGGCCCAGCCGTTTAGGAGTTCAGTGACATACACACGCACAGAAGAATTATATATATAAAGATATATATGAATATGTATGTGTATTTTCCGTTTAATTTTTGTGAACGGGAGAGAAAATTAATGGGGGTTTAGTGCATAGTGCCACAAACTTGGTTGTTGGGTGCCTAGAACAAAATTTTGGCAGAGGCACATAGAATTAATAAAGGTTAACTTCCATAAACTACCAGTAAATCATACTATGCTACGAGTTATATTCAATCAAAGTATAATATAAATTATTTTTTAAATTTTATTTGATATTTATTTAAATTAAAAATATTTCAGCCATTTTGCTCTGAAACTCAATTACTTTGCGTGTGAATTTATTACAAATTTTATTATTATACCATCAGTTTGGCTCAAAATTATTTAAATTAAATTTGAAATATTCCATCAGACACTTTGTTCTTTGTTTCTGGAACTGCTGTTAGTATTTCCTGACCAATGCTCTTACATAAAACAGAGTATTTTAATACGTAGTTATTTTAACATATATTTTGTACTTGAGGTTACACACCTGTCACTGTAGGCTTTGAGGTGGTGCCTGATGCCTGGTGCCACTGGGAGGGTAATTATATCCATTTGTTTTAGGTTTCTTCGTTATCACAGTAAATATTTCTCAAATGTTCGTGATAAAAGTACTGTACTCTGGTTGTAGTTAGTATATTGTCAAGAATATTCTTGAACATAATCTGTAGCATCACGGAGATATATTATATATTTTTTTTGGTTTTGTAATCTTTTGAATTTTGTGTATCTGTGAGAAGGTTTATACATTTCAGCAGTAAACTGGCTCTTGTGTGAGGTTGCTTATGAAACTTTAAAACAGTACTCTGGCGAATTAAGACACTAACATCCACCACACATATACATTTAAATTCTGTCAAGAAAATAACATTCCATAACAAATTCAACAAGTATAGAAAGACATACAAACGTTCTGAGTGCAATATAGCACACACGGGAGGAAAACACAACACAGGTATTGTGTAGGCAACTGTATTCATGCGGCCATATTGTCTTTGCATCACATACACTTGGAAAGAGTTTCTTACAATTTCAAAGGAAAACTTACAGAAAAGACAACGTATGATAGTAGGAAAAGAAAGGGAGTTTGGAGTTTGGGGGCGGGGATTGCACCGTCTCGACAGTACATAAAATTTTACAGCTGCCACAAGCAGTTGAATATATATTTCCTTAATTATAGCAGTGCTTAGCTGTGTAGGAATTTGTTATTTAGGTTACTAAATTGACCAGGTGACCAAGTTATGGCTCTGAGTATTAGGGGATTTAGAGTATAAATTTGTAGACTCGGGGAAGCATGCTTGAATTCGCAAATACTTTTTCGAAAGCATCTGCTATTGTTTGTGTCTTATTTCACACCATTTTTCATGCAAGTTAGTTGAATTCAAACCAACAACAAAGGTGGAAAATCTTAATGGAGAATCAGCCTTCTATAATTTTGTTTACAGCTCTTTTTCTTTGTGATATAATTTTTATTAAACATTATAACGTCGTAACATAATTGTTTGCAAAATTTAAATTTTCCTTAAAAGAGCAAGTAAGTAAGGTGATTTTATAATTTTCTGAGTGAAATGACTTTCAAATTATTTATTCTTGATTAGTTTTCCACATAACTAAGAAACATCAAAGAATTCAGTAATGCAGTTTCCCACAATGTATGCTGGAAATGTTTCTCAGTGGCATATGAATTGAACACCCTAAATTCCCAATTGACTGAATTTGGACACGGCTTTCATTATCATTTATGTTTTAAAATGATATGAGAGGCTTGCAAACTGGAGATAGTAAAACATTTGCCACCTTTATGCACGTGAGCAGCGAACACAAGTTGTAGCATACATATGACATGATTGCGTGAGGGAGGCAGTAGAATTGTGTCATCTCATAATGAGGCGAGGCTGCTCGAGGGGCCCAGAAGAACTGTGGAGCACATTGTGTACTTGATGTAAGCTGTTAAACTCTGTGTGTGTACATTCACCTACTGGCATTTGTTTTGCACATTTTTTAATGTCCTGCACAACAATACAGTGTCATGCCCAGTTTATGTACTTGGTCATAATTTGCATTCTGTGCGAGGAGTAAAGCTGGTGAGGGGAAACTTTGTTTTTCTTTTTTTTTTTAACCATCAAATGACGATTCCATTTCTGCACATAACACTAGAATTGTCAGTGGGAGTGTTGCGTAAACTAACCATGTTACACTTCTTAACTAGTCATAGTACGTACATACTTGCAAACCAAAGAATTGGACACAAAAAAAAATTAAAATATGTTGTAATGGTACAGCACCAGAACATACAATATGACAGAGTGTTTACATTGTTGATTGATATAACTTTAAAAATACTGAATGCCGAAGTACAGAATGGCGATTTCATTCTCTTATGAGAGAATGCCACTGCAATGACTTTGCTGTTTGGAATATGTACTAAGAGTCGTACTGTTTGTCATAGACGTGTGTGAAATTAAGCGGGATGAAAGGTGTGTGATGCTGTAAAGTTAGTTTTTCAACGTACCACGTATAACTATAGTAGTTTCCCTTCTTATTATGTTAGTTATCAAATTTCCTTACTTCCATTTCATTCACCCTTCAAGATTATTTTGGTTTAGAATAGTCCTCTCTTGTTTGACCTTCACCATGACTCAATTTATTTTGGCCTCAACCTCCTACTTTATTTGTCTCACATGTATTTACCACCTATGTATAGGGTGGTCTTGGGAGAGATGCCTTACATTTCGCAAATAAAATGTAAAATCATCCAAAGTTATTTTTATTTCACCTAAATTTAATTGCAATAACTTCAAAATGTGTACTTTAAAAGAAAAAAAATTAGCAGTGTTAGTTAACAACTTATATTTTTTAAACAACCATAATCAAAAGCATGTTTTTGGCCATCACACCCTACCCCATAGGAGAGATGACTCAGTATTAAATATACACTGGGGATAGATGCCTCAAATATTTATATCACTGTAAACATTAAAAATATCATGTTCGTTAATAATTTGAAGAAGTTACTAAACATAACTCTAATACTGGTTAGAAGGCATATATTTTCAAAACTCTTTTTTTTTTCTTAATATTATACACAATTTTGTGTCTCCGATTTTGTTTTCAATTACATTTCAAAATAAAAATATACACTTTTTAGATTTTATTGTTGTTTGATCACTTTGCCCTTTTCATATTTTCTTCTCTTTTCTTTTTTTCTCCCGCATTCGTTGCAGTTAGTGATGTATATCGAGCAGGTCTCATGAAGCCACTTATTTCAATTCACACACTTTATCCAGTCTGCAATTGAAGTAGTGTTGTAATAAAGTTCAAAGTATTCTGCACATTTGTCTTCAGTGTTGCTGAACGGTTCATGTTCATCTTCTGAAGAACCAGTGTCATCTATTGAGAACAATCTTCTGTTTGAGGTCGTTGCTGTTGGTTTATTTTGCGATCTTGTTCGCTTTCCACCTTCTTTCTTCTTTTTTGTATTCGTTGAGTTCTTGCACTCTTCCTTTTTGGTCTTTCTTGATTTGGAGAGTGCCAGCTGTTTCCTTTTATCAATGTGTTCTTTTGGTGTTAAGATCATAGCCCACTGTTTTCTGGAGAGCAGTTTGGGTTTTGGAATTTTAGGAACAGGGCTAATGTGATGCAAGAGCTTAGATGGTGTTTAGTGAGTGTCTGTGCGGATAGGCCTAACTAGGGCTCCTGTAGTTGGTACAGGCGGTGCAGTTTGGTTTAATAATGGATCTTGAATAGAACAAGAAGGATCTGCTTTAGGAAGACACTCTGTTGAAGCAGGAAGACTAACCACGTCTACAGGTATTGTAGGACTTGTTGGCACATTGGAGGAAGGATAAATGATAGAGTCTGCCGATGCAGATGTCTCTAATGGTACCACTGAGGAAGATAACGTTTAAGTCATTGATGACGTGGGTTTAGCTGAAACTATTGAGTTGGTACTAGGGAGCTCTATGGATTTATGTGTTGCCTTGTTGGACATAGAAAAGAAGGGGTCAAGGATCGCAGATGAATCGAAAGGAAATATTCCTGTGCCTCTGAAACCAGATACCCCTGTCTGTACAGATGCTGCTCTTTGCTAGGCTTTCCCCAATAGTACACCAACTTCATCCCTCGAGATTGACCTTTTCCTGTTCTGCATCATCCATAAATTCACAGCTTCATTGAAGTAAACCTTAAGAGGCCCGAAAATAGACTTTTCTAGGGGCTGTAGAGCTTGATTTGTGTGGCTGGGCAAACATAGTAAAATAAAATCATTAGCATCTGCCACATCCAACATTTCAAATGTGTTGCAGTAGGCTGCATGGCCATCTAAAGTTAAGAGAATTTTTCCAGGTGATTTACGGGGTAGAAAGTGTTATGTTAGCCACTGAAGGAAAATCTTGCCATTTACATACAGAGATTTTGGATTCATGAACACCTGTGATCCAGGGGGGAGTCGTCTTTCAAATTCTTTCTTACTGTACACGTCCTTTATGACGAGTACTGGAGGAAGGAAATGGCCTCTGCGTTGCCACAGGAAATGACTGAAATATTTCCCCCTCTTTCTTTTGATGCCAAGACACAGACGTCCTTTGATCCCTTAGAAGCAATTACATTTCCTGGTTTGTTAATTAATTGTATACCAGTTAAGTCCATGTTCCATATTTTACTAGGGTTGTTCATCAAATCGTTTTCAGAAAGTATTTCCATTAAAAGATAAAAAAAAAAAAAAAAATTCCCAACTGCTTCTCGACACAAAGCCTGGCCTCTAGCAAGCGAAATTCCTTCTGCCTTACGGATTGTGAGTTCCGGATTCCTTTCTAAGAACGAAAACAGCCAATCATAACCTGCCCTCTGTGTTTTCTCGTTAAATTTATGCTTCAAACCACGCCTTTCTGCAAACTGAAATGCCATTTGCCGAAGCTGTTTTCGGTCTGGTGCAAAACCTGCCGCACAAAGTCGTAGAACATGTGCCACTAAACACTTTTAATTTGCAAATTCCTAAAATGCTTGGTGGGCCCAGTCCATGTTTTTTAATGTCCATGGATGCAAGTCTCCTTCTAAGAGATCTTGATTGGACAGAAAAGTACTTTGCAGCTTCATTGATTCCATTATCACCAGGTTTTACTCTTCGGATAAAGTCTGCCAAATTTTCCTCCGTCCATTCACCTCTAGGAAAGCATCCCTCATTACATTTGTATTTCCTCGGCATTGCCTGAAAAAATACATTAAAGTTGTTATAATATTGTTTTTATATTATATTATTTTTCGTAGAATAAGCTACATGCCTCAGAATAATTTTTACTAATTTCAAATGTACGGTTCAATTAAGGCCTACCAAATTTTCAAAAGTACACCGAGAAAATAGGTATTGTGACTAAAAAAATGTTTGGTGTACGCCTAACCAAATTGTGTTCTTATTTGGTTTGCGGCAACCATGAATGATTTGGTTGGCATTACTAAAGATTTTGATATAATATGCATTGTATTATATGGATGTGTGTTAGATGTAATAATAAAAATATCAATATGCCTATAATGTTTAGTTTTTTTAACCATACAATAATTTAGATCAGATTGATATTTGAACCTACAACTTCCCCTCGCAAAGGGATGCTTTAACGATCTCGGCCAATATGTCACTCTTTATCATTACATGTTTTTATGTGTATAGTCGTATAATATATTATGATTATATAGAGGTAGCCCTACACTTGAACTAAATTTATGTAGTAACTGTAACGAAGTCATATTTTTGTGCACAGCTACGCACATTTCAGTCACTTATGTAAAGAAAATTTACAAAATATTACAATAAACAGCACAATATTCATCATGATTGGATTTATAGAGAGAAATATTTAATTTCCCATAGTTACTTTTGAATTTTTTAAATGTGGGGCATCTCATCCCTGTGCACAAGGTGGGGCATATAACCCCTAATAATCGGAGACATCTCTCCCGAAACCAAATGAGAGATGTCCTACCTCGCTATCGTGACTCCAGTTCACTGCCATGGCGGTATTTCACCTTACGAAACACCACAAAGAACAACCATTATAATAACATACAGATATGCGTGTGTAATGACGAAATGATGGAATTAAAGGATATCAAATAAACATGATTTGAAATTTGACAGTAAAAAATTGCAAACTTACTCGGAAAAAGCACTGTCAAAACAAAAATACTCAATATTTGTGAACACTTGTAACATACAACTGAACTGCAAATCTGTCAGCGAGACCCATCTAGCGGTACATATTCAAACTACGACGTGTGAGGCGTCTATCTCAAAATCACCCTACCATTTCATTTCAGATGTTTCATGTGTTTACTATATCCTGTACTGTGTTTTGTAGTCTGGTTTTCTATGACGAATCCAGTTCACTGCCATATATGTACATAAATATGTTGTGTTGTCCAGTTTCTGTTTTACAGTAGTGTACAAAGTTGTGGTTATGTAGCTAAGCGGTATTTCCGCAACCTGGGCTCGTCACATTGTAAACTGACATCCAACTCATTGGCAGTGATAATGCAGTGTTTATGGTGCACTGTAAAACATCGCTCGCGTAGAAGAATGGATTTTTGACAAACAGGCAGAAAAGCTGTCACTTGAGAAGTGTAAAAAAAAAAACATCAAATCTCCAGAAAGCAGTAATACACACTGATACGAACACAATACATAAATATTTGTGTACACAGCTGGAAAGTAACACATACCATACATAACATAGATAAAGTATGAGAGAAAAATAACAACTTAGTATACCTAAGTCTATTACACAACTCCAAAGTTATCTCAGTGCATCACATCACATTGTATGTAACACTGTTTAGCTGTGGCTATGTGAACTGCATACTGGTTGTGAATTATAAAAGTATTTTTCATTCACACTTCCACATTTTTTATATTTTGTCGAAACAGAGAACACTAGAATTAATTTACAGTGGTTTAGTTGACCCCAATTACCGATACACAACCATTTATTACTGGTAGTTAGAAACAGGTAGAAAATAATTGGAAATTTTAACCTTATAAATACAGTATTTCCAACATTAACTTTAGCACTCCCCATATCCACGTACGTAACAGTCTCTACGTATAGGGTGCCTAGGCTGAAGGTATCCATAAGTAACGGCTTACATTGAAAAACCACTCAGAATACTGTACTAGAGCGCAGCACAGTCGATAGGAAATGTCTTCTGAATTTATTATTGCCATCTTCCAAGGTCGCGCATGGGTGAGGTAGTCAGGTATCGGCGTTCAAAGTGGATTATGTCAGTTGAGATGTGGATGTCACAGCATAATGTGCAATCCATGCTTTGGTTAGCTGAACTGAAATCATTACTAGACGCCATATTGGATCTATATATTTGTTACTATCAGATTAATTATTGAAAATGTGCCTTTGTTAGGGCATAGGACATCATTTAATTCTTTCTCTAGGGATAATTTTTGTTTGACTTTTTCCTCTACTATTCCTTGTGTAGTCATTCTCAGAAGGTAATCAATAATTAATTCCCGTTTATGCCACATGGTAAGCAAACAAAATTACTTCGTGGTTATTATATAATATAATCATCAGCTGAGTGATAAACGAAGGCTTGCAGAAGAAGAAATTTTAATAATGAATGTTGAATATATTTTATAGCTCAAAATCTGGTAACATCACGATGATTTCTATCTCTTCCCACAAACTGAGTGGAATGTGAATACTTCCACATCCAAATCCAATTTCCAGTGAGATAAGACTTTAAAGGAGATGCGACGTTTAGTTCCACAAACAGGCCAACATCCAAAAGTTCATGTGACCGATGAGAGAGTCAATCGTGTGCGAGACATTCATCGCGAGTCCACAGAAGTACATTAGACAGGCTAGTAATGAGCTCCTCACTCCACAGTTCACGAATTGTCCATAAACTGATTGTATCCATACAAACTTTAACTTGTACAACACATCATGACGAATGATCGCCACGCAAGAGCTGTGTTCGCTGCTGAGGTGGTAAACCATATCAAAGACAATCCAAATTATATTGAAATGGTGTTTAGTGGCGAATCGCCCTTCAGTGTTTGCGGTAAAGTTAATAAACATAATTGCCGTATGTGGGGTTATGAGAATATCCAAGATGTGATTGAACATGAAAGGAACGCAACAGAAGTCAATGTGTCGTTAGGAATGCACAACAATTGCATCATCAGTGAATGTGTTGTCACTGAACAGACAGTAATAGGATACAGGTACCTTGACGTTCTGGAAAACTTTGCTATTCCACATATTTCTCCTGGTTTCACGTTTCAGCAAGATGGAACTCCACCACATTTTCATTGGGATGTTATTGCGATTTTCAATTAGACGTTTTCTGAATGTTAGCTAGGAAGAGGTGGCCAAATGCCTGATTGCCAAGATATCCAGATTTAACTACGTTAAACATACTTGCATAGGGCTTTTTTAAAACCTTTGTGTATTAATAAAAGGCTCGACATTTTGGCAATCTAAAACAGTATATCACTGCAGCAGTTGGTCAAATAATGTCTCATATTCTACAAAACATGTGCAAGAGATCAATTAACGTTTTGACATCTGTCGAACTACAAATACACTGCCCACGTTGAACTCCACAGGCTTTTAAACAAAACTTTGTAAGTTGCTTTTTTTAAATACACAAACAATATTATACAGTATCACGAGTGGTACTTTCACTGTGAGCCATTTCGTTTGGATACCTTTAGCCTGGACATCCCGAATATAATATATATATATATATATATATATATATATATATATATATATATATATATATATATATATATATATATATATATTACACACATATATATATATATACATATATATCAGGGCTGAATACACTCTCTCTGGCATCAGTAAAAATATGTGATTGGAGGTAAAAAAAAGTCTGATCAGGGTACATGGTAGGGTGCCTTCTTGAGAGTCAGTTCAGTATTGGTATGTACAACAACCACAAATATACTTCATGCCAAAACATGCATGCTTATTACCCATGCACTGTGTATTTTATATGTTACTTGCGTTCTCCTGTCATCTGTGGTTTTCAGACTTCTAAAAGAAATTGTGATATAATGAATCTGCTATGAAATTTCACTTGCAGTTTTGTTATCTACAACCTGCCCATTGCCAGAGTTTGTGTATTATATTGAATACAATCACTACCTACGTTATGTATTTTTATCCTGAAAATATAGCATGATGTCCATAATGTTGTTATTGTTATAGGATATGGTATTCGTCAAAATATTTTCCGGAAGTCACACATTTGTTTATAAGTGGTCACATCTATATTTTGTTTTAAGTTTTATCATTATTCATAGTGTTGTTTGTATATTATAAGGTTGCAATACATTTTATCTGTTCAGATTTTGGTCCATAATGTTTTCCATGAAAGAAACAGAGAAAGAACATCCACATGTTGCACCGAAACTAATCATTTTGGAACAACTTTCTTTTATGAAAAGTACATAAAACCCTAGATGTTTTTGCTGGGTGTTGGGGGGGGGGGGGGGATCTTGTAATGCCACAAGCACTGTTCTTGAAACCCAGTCGAGCCACACGTCTAGCTTCAAGGACACGGACATATAGCGAGAGTTCGTCTTCCCAGGAGAGGTATGAGGACTGGCTCACTGAAGTGTCGTCCAGCTTGTTCCGGAGATCCACGCCGCCAGCAGGACTGTCGTGGTATAGCCGGCTGTCCAGGATAGCAAGCCTGCCGCAGCAGAGTTTTGCGCCGCAGACTTCTGAGGTACCGCCACCTCCACTGCACATGTCAAACAACATCCTTCCAGCATTCACTTCTAGCAAATATGTGGGGGGGAGGGGGGGTACTTGCACTATATATAACAAGATTAAGTAAAGTGTTTCTCTAAGCGAGCATGTTTGCTTATGAAAATATCAAAAGCGTAGGACACAAATTCCTTGTTATATTAACTGACAGTGACGGCTATTGAGAGAGAGTCTAGAGATTTGGATAGTTCTTAACATCGAGGTCTTGAGAGCCGATGAGGGTGAATTGAAATGAGTATGAAATGCAAAGGCGTGGGAAACGGAATATCCCCGAAAAAAAATTGCTGACCAATGGCATCGTCCGGCACGATTCGCAAGTGCGAAAGTCCAGGCGTGACCCCGCCGGTAATTGAACCAGGTTCACTTAGGTGGTTGGCGAGCAGTCTACGCACTAGACCACGGTGGCCTTGCGGCTATTGAAATCATCGAGGGAAGCCTGAAGGATGCAGCTCTCCTAATAAAATTCAGGAACACAGACTTACTTCACTGCTACACTGTAACTAATAATACGTACAAGCTCGGAAGTTATTGTCCAACTGACATTTTTGAGATGGCTGTGAAAAATGTTTTTGGAAATGTCAAGTGCTGGGGCTAAGAACTCACTGTTTTGAAGTGGGTAGAGCAAGTAGAGAGAGGCTGCCAACAGGCTACGGGATGAAGTGTAGACTGTAGGGGCGTGTCGCTTTTCAGCCAATCACATGCTGTTAGTTACAGAAAGCTGGGCGCGCCCCTGCAGTCACACAGAATTGCAGTTTGACAATGCTGTTAAAAGTGACACTTCCAATCCCCCTGTTTGACAGAACAAGTTCTACATTTATGCACTACTTGTATAGGTACATTGAGCATATTTTCAAATTATCTGAAGCATATTTTTTTTTCTTTAATAGTCCTAATATTTCTGTTTCTTTACGAGAATTTGAATTTGTATTAAAAGTGTAGAGTCGTCTCTTGAGTTCAGTAAAAGCGTATGAACAAATGTTTAAGTCAGTTATGAGCATCGGTCAGAGCATATATGATTTTTATAACGTTGTGTGAACTCATAACATATGGATAAGACATTAAGTAACATGGTGAACCTCATTAAAACAGCATTAAAATCAGCATGAAATATGATAAAAATATAAAGGTTTACTATATGGGAACAGAAAGACCACAATTAAATAAAACTCAATGACAAAATCAAGAGGGAACAAACAGCAGTTCTGCATTTGTTCTAGCGATTGATTTGAGTGATATTTTCAGAGGGGGCATTTCATTTCCCCGTACAAAAAAAAGATTTGAACCAGTGACCACGGGTTGTTTATCATTACAAATCAGTGGATTTTGTTTTCCTTCTAGCCACCACTCTCAATTTTTGTATTTAAGTACACATAATAAAATATAAAAGGATAAATTTCTTGCATATATGTATGTTTAGTTACTTTTAGCATGTGTCTCATGATTTGTAGATTAAAACTTGAAACCAAAATATTATAAGTAATAAAATTAATTGGTAAAATATGTCTCTGATTTCTATATCTGTGGTTGATCAAGCAGGCAAATGTGGCATGTAAGTGTGAGTAGTATACTCAAGTACACTTCTCCCAATTCACGCCGCACGTCTGCAATGAGAGTGTATGCTCCAAGAGAAAATCTAGAAAAAAATGCCAGGAGTTTCCTGCCAATCAGGGTCGCCCACAAGGAGAGTGAGAGAAGAAGGACTGGGGAGGGGTGCAAGTGGGGCATTCTACCCCAGCTCCACGGTCCCAAAGGCCCCCTCCAAGTCTTCAAATCTACATTTTTTTTCCCCCTGATAGTTTACTGTCATTGTCAGAAGGCAAATCAAAGCCCGCTCATGATATAAAATGTACAATTAAGAACAGATTCCAACTGCATTAGTACACGACGTACACGACACCAGGGTGCTGTCGCAGTGCTATAGATAAGAGGCGATGGTTGTTCTTGGTTAGCTAGAGTAATATGTATGACTTGAAAACACGTTCGTTCAAAATCATCAGTTAAGTTGTTGTCAATTCCTTTGAGTAAGGAAATGTCCAACCGTCGCCAGGGATTCAGTTATGGTGCCAGTTATAATTTCTTTACTAATGCGGTAACTTTTCTTTCTCCCCTTGCAGAAGCATTTCATTTAAGACAAAAATTATAATTCTGCAATTTAATTAAACTTTTACTAAGAATTTACTGGCAAAGAAAATATACGTAATATAATAAATATAGGTATGCAATATAATAAATATTTGCAATATAATAAATATTTGCAATATAATAAATAACACTCACAGTAAATTGTGCCACATCAAATGATGGCACCAAACACAGCTTTAATACCATGTGGGCTCATCTTTATTATTTCAGGTTTGATACAATTTGCCTGGATGCAGTTGCTTCCCGCATTCGTATCAGAAATTTTTTTTTTTTTTTTTCTTCCGTCGCCTGGTGTATTATGGCAGTAATCGAGAAAGTTGTAAAACGTTTACAAATCAAACCTATTTGTATATAGGTGTAGTAGTCAAAATCCATTTTCCAGGTAGTTAGTTTTATTATTTCTAGTCAACCCAGGGTATGCTTTTAATGTTGTGGCCAATACAACTGTCAACTAAAATACGGTAGAAGTTAAAGCATTACTTACAGAAAATTGTACTGTGTGATTTATTCTTCGCTTGTCCCAGGAAAAGAATGGGTAAAGAGCAAACTTAAGATTGTCACACTCCTCCCAGTTTCAAAAGTCACCAGCTGACACTGTTAATTGATGTTCAAATCGTGAAAACCTAATTTTAAGAACCATTTAAGAGTAATGTATATAGATATGGCCCCTTTGTGAATTAATATTGTGCTGTGTTGTAAGAGAGAATTCAGTTTCAGTGCACCATTTTTAAAAAGTGGCGTGGCTTAGGTTCAAAACTAAGGTGGATGGCAGCACCCGCCTGTTACTGTGCGAGAAATCAGTGCTCGAAGCGGAGTCCTGGGTCTACAACAGAACTAGCGATGTAATATTGATGACTTAAAGGGCTGTGATATTTTTTAGGGGGGGGGGGGGTTGTTGATGTTTGTGAGTGATCAATACGTAAATAACCTCCACATCCAGTGCCTTTGCAGACAGTATTTTACTATGTAATCTATTCAAGGAAGTTAATTGTCAATTAATGTTTGCAAAATGTGACGTCGTCATTACTGCGAGTAAGAAGGCACCACTCGGTAGCACTTTGTGGCAATGACGGCTGGCACTGTGATTCACTTCAATCTATCCGCAGTTTCTTCACATTTTTAAAAAATCACTCCATATATGACATATTTCGTTGTTTCATACATACGCCATGTATCGCATGGGAATTTTTTTTCATGTTAACATAAAATTACTTTATCTTTGGTTAGATATAAATTTTACTTCCGTTTTGACTCTAAATGTTTATATCTAATTTATAATTAAAACGAATAATACATCGGGTGTGCTGGTAATGCACATTAGTTAATAGTTCTTATGCAGAACATTATTAAAGCGAGTGCGTTCCAATGCGGCGCGTTGCCACTTAGGCGTAATGTCCTATATTTGGTTGAGCATTGTTTGCACGAGGCGGAGGAATATCCTGGAAGTGAAGCTTTAGGAAAGTTATTTTCAGGAAATCCACTGGGGATTTGGTGAGGGAGGGGGGGGGGGGGGGACAGTCCCCATTGCACCTTTCCCCCCACCAGAGCGGAGTGCACCCCCCCCCCCCACCTCACTTAGGTTAGTCCAGCGCCAGACAAGTCCAAGCAAAATAAGATCCCGCCCCCTTCTCTACAAGGATTTCTCTTCCTTCTAAAAAAGAATATGGTCCATACCCATCTGTTTCCTGTAGCATTTATAATAATTCATGTAACAATTTTGAATTCTTTTCTGTCGACTGGGTTTTTACGGTGCCTACGCGGGCTGTTCCCAGCCTCTTCTTATATTCCCTCCTCTGTAGTTGTAAGGGGCTCAGCCCTGAGACGCAATAGTTCCTGTCCCTGCCTCGAACGTACAACTATCGCTTAGAATTAGGGTAGGTTAGAAAGCAATTGAGAAAAGTGGCAAGTGAGGGTGACTGGAGTGTACTTGCCTGCGATGGCGGTGTATCTCTTGTCGACGTAGGCAGCTTGGCCGGCGCCTGCGTCTGCAGCCTGGAAGGCGGGTATTGTGGACACACACAGCAGCTCCAGCTGTCTCTGGGCGTGTGCAGACTCGCCTGCCACAGGCATGGTTAGCTGCACTGTGGCCGAGGACAGGTGGTGCTCTCTGGACGAGGACACGCTCTTCCTCTGGTCGGGGATCATCCTCATGTGGCTCTCGTTCACCTTCAGAACAACGTCACCTCTGCCAAGTCATTTGATACCGGACATTTCTCTCGGGACAAATTTATCAGTGTTCATATTATCATTCAGGATAAGCTCGACATCTCAGTACTTACTAGTCCTAGCTCAAATAAGTGCTGTTAAATATCTGTTTAGGGAACTTCTTCATAACAAAAAATCCAGTTTAAATTGTGTACCCATGACATAAGGAACTTTCTACATTTAAAAATAAACTGCTGTATTGCTCATCATTCTGCACAAAACCCCTTTACAACAAGGACACTGAAAAGTCTCATATTTAATTTCCCTTTTTGCTTTTACCGTTTTACAATAGTGTTTTTAAAATGTATAAAAATTTCTATATTTATACATATTCCAGAAAACAAGTTACTCATGTAATTAATTAACCTACTTTCCTCTACATGATTGCAAATAATGTTTAGTAAATTCTTAAAAACTTTGATGGTAGATAGGCATTGACGTCTCGTTGACAGCATTATCATTAGAGATAAAACAAGGAACATATGCAACAGTAGTGAGACAATTGCAAACACATGCCTTACTCGGGACGCGAACCAAGAAAACCACATACCATAAGCTAGCGCCGCGGCTAACCAGGCCACGAGCCGCGGGCGGTTTAATAATAAGCAACGTATTTGCAAGACAGGTAGCGTCAGCGAGCCACCTTCGGGTCAAGATAGGACGACGACGGTGTGTCGACCGCCGCAGTTGCAAGGATGATCAGCCTTCGGCAATATTAAGGTGACGACGTTACAACAAGTTCTGTATACTTCCACACAGTGCCTTACGGATTTTATATAGAGATTAGCATTTGGCTTAATTAACTAAATACAAATAATAACTTACTAATATCAAGCTCCCTCGGAGTAATTAATGTAACCTAATGTAAAACATAATGTAAATAATGTTGTTCTGTCAACAGGTTTTAATACATTGGCGTGGTAGTTTAATACAGTGATCTTCCTCTAAGTTCGCTTCCCCAACTTATTTTCAACGGCCCCAATAAGGGTCTGTTACAACTTAAAACACAAGTTTTCATGGCATACCGTATCACTACTGGTGCGAGAATTTGGTGGCGAGCGGTTAATTTATACTCGAGAGACAGCATGAAACCTCGATTTTTTTTTCGTGAGATAATCCTTATAAATGGAGGACAAAATGTTATAAATTAGAACATCCGATTATCATTGACGCAGTTTACGAAGTTCAGTTCAAATCGGTTACATAGCTACGCAAATATAGTACACTAAGCTAATGTCTTGTTATAGCCGCCATTCTGACAATAATTGTCTGGTACACTTAAAACATACAAATTAATATGGCCTTCCACAGCAAAACTTATTTGGGGAATGTGGCTGGTATTGGTCCATTGTTTCCCGAGATATGACATAAAAACTTTTTCCCATGTGGGATATCCTACAAAATGTTGGAGAAATGAGGTACTGTATAGACACATTTGATGTTTGTAATACATTAATACTGCCAGCATACAAAGTTAAGTTGGAATTGATTACATGGTTTCGAAGCTGTATCATACTGTACTAAAATTTATTCATGGCTACCTGTTTTGAAAATAAGTGCATGATCTTAAAACATGCCAGTTTTCATTACCTGCCGATCTTCCACTTGTTTGTCAAATTTAGTAGGAATCTGTTAAATATTTCCCGAGTTATAACAAAAAAACATTATTTTTTTCGTGGTGCCACGGTGGCTGGGCGGTTAGACTGCTCGTCTCCCACCAAGGTGAATCAGGCTCAATCCCCGGCTGGTTCACTCAGAATTTTTGTAAGTGGGAATTGTGCCGGACGATGCCGCTGGTTGGCGAGTTTACTCGGAGATCTTCCATTCCCCGCCCTTTTATTCCGGGGCTGCTCCATACTCGCCTCACTTCACCCTCATCGGCTCTCAAGACCTCGGAGTTAACAGCAGCCCATATCACTTTACTCATTATTTATTTGCGTGGCGTGATCTTACAAAATTCTCGACAAAAATTGCTGTGTTTTGGCATATAGTAAATATTTTCATCGTATAAAATTTGGTCGAATTGGTCGAACTATATGGTAGATATACCAACTAAACATAAAATATATTTGTATTACTGCTATTTTGAAAATAAGTGCATAATGCATTTATATCGAATACTTCTCCATGATCTACCGTAGCATTTATTATTTACCTAATCCAACGAAAATCGGTTGAGAAGATTTCGAAAAACCACATTTCGGCTTCATTTTGTATGTGGTGCTATCTTACAAAATTGCAGACCAACAGCAATATCCATTTCTAAATACAGTGATTTATAAGATGCACTTATATCATAAAACATTTAGTTTAAATAGATTGAATGATTCCCGAGAATTGACATATCACACCAAATTTTAAGTTGTCTACCATTTTTAAATTAAGCTACCGGCGTGGTCGAAAACCATAAAAATCAGATATTTTTATCCTGGTGAGATTATGTTTACACGATTTATAGAAGGGGGTTGAGGGGAGGGTGCATTCACAGTTTCTCAGAAACTGCAGGACGAACGGGTGCTATGGGGATGTGGTTGTATCAGTCTTGCCTCAAGTGAGAATACAACACTGCCACGTGACGAAGCATGAAAACCAATCTACAGCATGACCACCGTGTGCGTCAAATTCTAAGTCTCGCAACATAAGATATTACGTACTATAATGCACAGCAAAATGTTTTCCTCTCAAGTATAGGAAATTCCATAAAATGAGACACGTCTGGCAAGAGCAGTGAAATGGAGGGCATTTGAAAAATTCATAACCATGTGAATTTATGTTTTACATTTTGCTTCCAATTCAAGGCTTAGCTAATTATTATTATTTAACAACAGTAGTGTTGATATGTTCCTTCGGGGACAAGGGCTGTAGGCTGTGGATCTGTGGATCCTCCAACATCATGGATTTTGTCACAGCCGCCATCTTCGTAGGCGTCATAGCCACCGACCGCCATCTTGATAGGCGACTTGACTGTCATCTTGGGCATTCTTGGGAAACAGCTGGGGATCTGCGGCCATCTTGGTTAATCAATTTTCATATGTTTACACATTGCTGGAGGATGCCATCTTGGTTTTTCGTCTTTTGTTTACATCGGCTCTTGCTAGGGACTGCGCCAGTCGTTCGACCCCGCCCTCTTATTTCCAGCAGTTCCTTCATCGCCTGCTAGGGGCGGTGGTGTAGCGCTCGCTCGGACACCAAGTTGGTTCTAGAGATGGCTACTAGGGGTGTGGCTTTTTCAAATTTTTCGCAGAGCTCAAAAATCGTCTGGAGGAGGGGGTGTGTGGTGGACAAATAAATATTTTGTCGTAATTATTATAATGCTCAGTAATAATTTTTATATAAGTTTTTTTTATCATCCCAGTATTATATAGACCAACAATAAGAGTTTTTACTTTTTAAATATATACTTACTTTTTAAGTATACATTTAATTTTGAATTTTTTTTAATATTATAAAAAGATGCACCTTGGAAATAAATAATGATTTTATTACATTTTTATTTTCATATAGTTTTTTATATTCATAAATTTTTTCCATTAAAGATAGATCTTTTTCTTGTGCCGGTCATCCATCCTCCCCTCGTCACAACACTCCCATCCCCTCATTCTTCACCCCAAACCACTCTGCCCCCTCTCCTTCCTAACCCATACTTATTTTCCCATTGGCTAGTTTGTCAGAGCCAATTGTACTCGTATACCAGTGTATAAAATGTCACGGGGTCCAGTCATCACATGCTCTCTGCATCGCGAATTAAAGATTGAAAAACTGGATGAGCACTTCGTCAAATTGGCACAAAAATTTTACACTGATTGTGCAAAAAGTGCAAATGTGAAAATATCCAGTCTCGGGGATTATGACCCCGAGGAAACACAAAAATGTAAGCGGCCGAAAAGCATTTTGGCACACAGGCCGCCATGACTCCCCTTATCAATCAACTTGGTCATCAGCCACGCGTGATAATTCCCACACTTATATTAATTACCAAATATATTAAATATTAAATTGAATCGAAGCAATATGTGATTGCAGAACAAGTCAAAACATATGCCATCAAGCCCTTGGCTGGCGTCGGCCCTGCGAATTACATTGCATACACCTGCCTCGCCACACACACACGTGCTGCAACACTTCTTTCATCCGATAGCTGTTTGTATGTATGGTCCGTCGCCACTGCCGATTCCAAGGCGGCCTCTGGTCAGTTTACCAGCAAAAACTGAGGAGGTTGTGGTGTAGTGTGCTCTCTGTAGCAGCTCGTAGGGGTTGTAAAGTGACACACTTCCACTAACTCACACAACACTTACAGCACATGAAATACATTTCTACATAAATTGCTGCAAGCGAAATAACGCCGCAGGTAATGCCATTTCATTGCACCGCCCCAACACCCTCTTTCCTCTTTCTAATTACTCCTATTTTTTATGCCTGGAACTAATTCTTTTTTCTGCTTCCAGAGAGATGACTGGCATCTGCGGGCGGAGGCGCAGTTCTGTCCCCCGCCACCAGGGCCGTGCTACTGCAGTACGACCCTGGATACATTCCAGCTGTGGCTCGACCCATTTCATATCACCCTCATTAATCTCACAAAGTCTATCTTCGCGAACTAACAATTGCCATACTTTCTCCAGTCCTAATCGAATGAAAGGAATTATTTTTATCCTCCACGACTGTCACAAATTTTTTCCCAGGCCCTCTCCACTTTGTCTGGTTTACTATGCTCCTTACTAGAACCTCCTTCTTTCGGGATGTGTCCACGACTACAATTGCGGCCATTGCACCAGACAATCTTGTTCAGCCGCGATGAATGCGCCCATTTTATTCATTCAACCCGACCTAAGGCGTGATTGCATTGAGAAGCATCCTATTCTCTAACTAACATGCATGCCGTAGGGCACACAGAACTGTGAAGGTGCTCACTCTAGCATAGCGGGATTTGGGGGCTCGCCAGAAAAATAGAAAAAAAGTTCTTCACATGCTCGCCTTAGAGTACAGAGTTCATTTTTCATCTGGATTTTTAGGAGGTGTTTGCATGCTGTCCCAGTGAAAATAAAATAATTTTGGCGATTGTCACATCTGGGAGGCTAAGATCGCTTGCAGTTCTAGAACTAAATAACGAACGAAATAAAGAACGAAATTTCTAAAGAGTTTCTGCTGATATACGTACACCACGAAGTTCGGTATGGGTACAAAACATTTCCAGCCTAACTGCAGCAAGACGAAAATATTCTCGACTCCTCATTCCCACAGCTGGTGCAAGGCGCTACGTCGTAAGCAGCAGCAACCACCACTGGAACCACCTCCTCCATCGACGAAGGGTCCGCAAAGTGGAAAACATGAACGGCTCCACACAGACGACTATCGCCACCAGCAGCAGTTGGTTGACACCTGCCACAGCTACTCCTATCACACCACCACCACGATCTTCGATGCACGAGGTGATGTACACCAGCTCCTTCGAGTCAGCTATGGTGAAGTGTTATCCCAATGCCATCCTTGCGTTCCGGTGAGTGGAGTACTGGCTAGGCGTCTCATGGTAAGGATACTGTGAAAAACATAGATGCCTGTGATGGTGTGAATCATTCTCGCCTCTACTACACCCTTGTGCCTGTGTACAGCCCAAGCATCATGAAAGCCGAAGACATGTTAAACGTGCATTTTATGGTCATAATCCAGTGCGATTGTGAAACTTGTGCAGTGTACAACATGAGACCGGATGTAACCCTACCACGCAGCACCGACGAACGAATGGAGCTGAACAAGGGTGAAACATTCATAATTATAGAAAGCATCCAGAATACGGACTATGAAATACAATTAGGGGTGGGGGGGGGGGGGGACAGTGCTTCGCTTCAGTGAAGAATGCGATGGCGAGAAGCATAGACTCCTACTAGACGAAGAAGCCCTATTATTAATTTTACGATTTTGAAGAGAAACATAATCGTTTGTATAAACAAACACTTTACTTACTTAATCTCATAAAGCAGAAACAATACTATTGTATTTTGAATCTACGTATGTTTTTAATTCATTAGCATTAGTGTCAGAGTTTTTATTTAAATATTTGATTAATGGTTTCCCAAATATACCTGTCATTTAATAACAAAAAATTATAACACTAAACTAAAACTATTTGAAAAGAAGGTGCAATACAATTAAACATAAATGGCCACAGATAACTGAACAAAAATTCTGAATTCTATTATCATTGTAATAAACATGTCTAATTTTGAAGTAATTACTTAAATTACTGGTAAAAAGTAGAACTAGTAAGTGAAAAAAATAAAAATTTAATAACAACATTAGTTCCAGTTGCAGCAAAAAATTTAGATTATCCATCTATTCATGAAGAAACATAACTTGAAAGAGATCTATTTGCTAAATATAGGTATCCAAATTTGGGTAGAATACCTCTGAAAGACTCAGCTATTAGTTTTGGAAAATATATTTCTGGAAATATTAATAACATTAAAGAAAAATACGGTCTATGTGGAGGACATAATTTTTATATTGGTGATACAAAAGTAAATATAGATGGTGATATTCTATTTGTCAAAGATAACCAATATAAATTAACATAAGCTTTCTAAATTGTTCACAGAAATAGCACAGAAGAACGTGAAGGTAATTACAATGTTAATGATATTAAAAATTACACAGAAATTGTTTTATTAACCAATGCTGTATTTCAAAAATATATTCCTAATAAGAAAAGGAATAATCCAAGTTCAAGTGTTGGTTGGAAGTATAATTATATGACTAAACCAATTAATGAAACATATATAAAAGATTCAAGCTCAAGATCAATACCAAATACACCAGAAAGAATGGTTTCTCCAAGAACTCCTAGATGTGGAGAAGGTATAAAAAATACAATAATTTACCAAAAGAATATGGTTGGATGGATTATGTTAGAAAATTGGTTGATAGATTATTAGCTATTTATGGTGGAGAAAATGCTGATAGTAATGATTATTACAATGAAAAAGTGAGCATAATGGATATGTTGAACAATAAAATTTCTGATTTTGTTATTCGCAATCCAAAAGGAATTCCATATCTTATAAGAGTTTTAAATATAATTCCTCATTCTTTTTGGAATTCTGAACATCAAGGAAAAGGTATAATAAATTGGGCACTAAATAATTTACATTTGACTGAAATGCATTTGCCAGGGTATAATTATTGTGGACTATTTACAAACTTGAATGAAAGATTGGAAAGAAGCGACACAGGAATAAATAAATTAGATGAAGCATGAAAATATCACGATAATGCTTATAGCGATAATAAAGATTTAGAATCTAGGTATGAAGCTGATAAAATTTTATAAAAAGAAGCAAAAGAAATTATGTTAGATAAAAATACTCCAATCGGAGATAAAATTGCTTCTGCACCGGTTGCTTCAAATACGTTTACAAAAAAAAAATTAGGATGGGGTGTTAAAGTTGATCAATTTCCTATAATTGTTTACTTATAAATGAAGTTGCCAAATATAACATTTGATAAACCCATTGATCAATTAAGAGATTTGGATATAGATAATTTGTTAACGAAGGAACAACTTGAGAAAAATAAAAATAAAAGAATTCAAGGATTTAAAATTAACTTCGTCAGTACCAACAGTCAAAAAAATACTAAAAGAAAAACCTGGCAGTGGTTTACATCATGGATATTTTTTACCATTTTTAATTTCAGTTTTAGCTGCACTCGGTGCTTTAGCTGGTGGAGCTACCTCAATTTACAATTCTGTTTAACACACTAGAAAAAAATATAAAAATTAGAAGAACAAAATAGACTAACTTAGCAATAGAAAATAAATCAGGAAGTGGAATAGATGCAAAAAAAGGGATAGACCAAAAAAATTAATATATCCACATTTTTTAATACTGACATTGAAATATATATATATATATATATATATATATATAAAATTAAACATTTCATAAATGTTTATATGATTGATTAATTACCAAAAATAATAAATAAAAATAAATGTGCTGTGGTTAATTTTGACATTTCAACAAATCCTGGTACTCATTGGATTTGCTATTTTACAGAAAATTATGATATTTAGTATTTTGATAAATTTGGAGGAGATATTCCTACTAATTTAAGTAATTACTTCAAAATTATAAATGTTTAAATACAATGATAATAGAATCTAGAATTTTTATTCAGTTATCTGTGGCCATTTATGTTTAATTGTATTACACCTTTTTTTCAAATAGTTTTAGTTTAGTGATATAATTTTTTGTTAATAAATTACGAATCTATTTGGGAAACCATTAATCAAATTTTTAAATAAAAACTCTGACCCTACTGCTAATGAATTAAAAACATACGTAGATTCAAAATACTATATTATTGTTTCTGCTTTATGAGATTAAGTATGCAAAGTGTTTGTTTATACAAAAGATTATGTTTCTCTTCAAAATTGTAAAATTAATAATATGGCTGATCCTATAGATGGAAAAGACGCGGCCAATAAAAGATTTTTTGAAAAAGAAATATTTGATAAATTATAAAATTTAAACCAATACGTTTTGAATTATTGTGAAACACTTGTTAATTCGAAAGTTGAAAAATGTAAGGAAAAATGTCTCATATATTTTATGTACCTGTAATGTGAGATAAAAAATTTAAATTTTACACGTAGATATAAGATTTTCTTTACTTTTTATGTATTGTACTGTTTATAAAATAATCACGGTTAATCTCAATTTACCTGATGATATTGTGACTGTTATTAATGATTATAAAAAAACGGATTACAGTAAGCCTTTTGATGTTAACATAGGTGATATTTTATCTTTTAAAATTAGAAAAAATAAAATAGTTAGTTATGATGATGGATAGATGACCATAATAGGAATATTCGTGAAATATAAAGATTAAATATTTTTTTACTATTACATGGAGAATACATGGTGCTTGAAGTGTAAGATGCCACTAAAAATAATAATATACAAAATGTAAATACTAAAAATGGACGATTAGTTCAGAAAAGCAAATGCTCAATATGTAATTGTAATATATAAATATTAAATTTTTTTTTACCCAATATAAGAGAAGGCATAATAAAGGGATTATATAAACCTACATGAAAAAATTTTCCAAGAAGAAAACTAATCTCGTATGGTATTGATGATTTATGGCAAATTGATCTTGTTGAGATGGATACTGGTAATTTAAAAGGTATGTCAATATAAATAATGGATACAAATATATTATGACAATGATCAATGTTTTTTCAAAATATGCATTTGCAATACCAATTGAAGATAAAACAGTCAAGAATGTAGCAAATGCTTTAGAACGCATACTGATTAAAAGAAAAAAGCGGTGGCTCAGCAGCTAGAGAGCTAGCCTCCCACCAAGGCGAACTGGGTTCGATTTCTAGCAGCTTCACTTCCGGGTTTTCGCCTGCGGGAACCGTGCCAGACGATGGTGATTTTCTCGGGGATCTCCCGTTTACCCCGTCCTTACATTCCGGCACTGCTCCATACCTTGCTTCGTCCTCGATGTTAGGAGCCGCCTACTCTTCACCTGCCGCCCGGCTCAATCGCAGTCATTGGCGATATTTCCGTGTAGGCGATGATGCAGGGGTTTCCTCCGCTGCTTCTGTTGTCATTCTGACGCTATTGTTCTGTCATCCCATCCCTCTTCTCGGCTGTTCGGAGCCAGAGGCAGACACAAAAATAAATTAAAGGGGAAATACCCTCCCCCCCCCCTTCCGACGGCGAGCTCAAATTTGCCTCCGAAATAGTATATAATTTTTGAATTGTAATACTTAACACCGAAGTTATGTTACGCAAAAATTCTTCACAGTAAATAAGGCATTTAAATGAAGACAGTATTAGTAACTTTGTGTATTATTTTAATGTGGAATTGGAGTAAAAACATAAAAATGTGACAATGTTGGAGATTTTCATGTCCTCTGCAAATCCCTCCCGCACCCTAGACTGACTCCTGGTTCCGCCCCGGGTTGGAGCGATGTCTGCCCAATGGCTAAAGCAGTCGGCTTCCTTTCTTTCTCTCATCAGTTTGAGTCCTAACTGAGGGCAGCAACAAATTGCACACTAATTCATACACTACCGGGGTTCAAGCACTCAACTAACACCATTAAAATAATAAACATTATACATTATATTTCCTATAGAGTGGTTGTATTCTAAGGTTCACATAAAATAATTTTCTTTAAGTATTTTTTTCATGTTAACTTGGAGGTCACAGCCACCACCTACTGTTGGTACCAATGGTCATCTAAACAATTATTATGGATACATGCCTTGACAACACTGTTGTAGATGCAGCAAATCTACCACGTAAAGAAAAAAGAGACAATAGACACATATAATTAAAACTAGAATAGAAAACTTACTTTTTTTCTTTGCATCGTACACTGACATGACAAATGTCATGGGATACCCGTCTAATAATGTGTAGGGCCCGCTCTAGCCCGAATAAGTGCAGTAACTCGACGTGGCATGGATTCCACAAGTGGACGGAAGACCTCTGGAGAGATGTTAAGCCATGTTGTCTGAATAGCTGCCCACAGTTCCCTGGTATTTCTAGGTACAGTATCTTGGGTGCGAATGGTTCTCTCCACCACGTCCCATAAATGCTCGATTGGGTTCATATCAGGGGAACGTGCTGGCCATTCCATTCGCCGGAACTCTCCAGAATGCTCTTCAAACCAGTCCTGGACACCCGCAGCCCGATTAGACGGCGCATGATCCTGTTGGAACATCCCGTCGTTGTCAGGAAAACTGAACTCTATGAACATCTGCAAATGGCCACCAAGAAGAGATTTGTAGCGGTTACCATTGAGTTTTGTGGGTACATGGACAAGTGGACCCAACCCATGCCATGTGATCACACCCATCACCATTATGGAACCACCACCAGCCTACACGGTGCCTTATTGACAACTGGGATTCATGACCTCGTTGGATTTGCTCCATACCCGAACCCTGCTATGAGCCGGAAACAACCTGTATTGTGACTCATCGGACCAGGCCACATGTTTCTAGTCCTCCAGGGTTCAATTAGCAACCTCACGAGCCCAAGTGAGGCATTGTGCCCTGTGTCGTGCTGTTAACAGGGACACTCTGGTGGGTCTTCTGGTTCCATATCCCGTGGAAGCTAACGCATGTTACACAGATCTGCTAGATACACGTCTGTCACCTACTACCTTGAATGTGGCTGTGATTTGAGCAAGTGTTCCTGCTCTGTTAGCATTGACAATTCTACCCAATCTCCGCCGGTTACGATCGTCAAGTAACTTTGGGCGGTCACTTCGTTGTCCACAGTGGGTCGTAATACCTTGATTTTGATATTCTCAGTACACATGTGATGCCATGGATCGAGGAATATTGAAAGTCTCCACAATTTCTGAAATTGAATGTCCCATCGTTCTGGCACCCACAATCATGCCCCGTTCGAACTCGAATAACTCATGTCGCCTTGCCATGAGCATGTAAACAACAGTCAATCCGAATGACACGATCACCTGTTCACTACTCAGACCGGTTCAGGCTGTACCTCCCTAGTCGGTCTCAGTTTCTACGCGGACAGTCGCACGTCCCTAGCAGCGAGACAACAATTGACTAGAATGAACCGCAGCGAGACACTTCAGCACAGCGTTCTGAGTGTCTGGAGGGATATAAATAAGCTCGCTACAGAAGGAGTGGAACTTGGCGAAGAATTGGTCGAGGGAGTTGGGCGATAGGAGAGGGAGTGGGGAAGGAAGAGCTGGCACAGGATGCGGGCAACAATGGAGGAAGCGGAAATAAAAGAAACAACAGGTGGAGAGGGGTGGTGCAGGAGCCGAGGCGGAAACGAATAACAAAGTGGTATCCGGAGACGGTAAGCAGACTGGAGGAAGAAATCGAAGTACGGAATACTGGTCGCTCCTGCCTGCGGGCACACAGCAAGCAAGGCTCGTAGTGTTAGTTATAAACTGTTCACTATAGAGTGAGCACTTTTTAAGCCAGGCTTTAAAGTTCATTTCAGCATATTTGTATCCTTCCGCTTATTGTTAATGTAGAAATGTCCATGGGACTTATAAACTCAGTGTATCTATTTTGTGTATACTTCACAATTGTCGTCTGAGGTCACAATAACATATAATTTCTTGGGAGGGCATTAAACAGTGCTTTCTTTGCCGTGAACAGTCTATAGCAAGCAATAATACTTTAATGTATCAAGTTTATTTTAAATATTTGTCATTACTAACTAGTTAAAATGTACAATTTTTGAAATTTTACTTTTAATGATGTTATACAAATATTTTGCAAACGGTAGCTCCAGGTCACTGCCAAAATAATCAAAGCGGAAATGAAACTAAATTTAAATTTCCCTAATAAAATGATAAATATATTATAGAAAAACACAAGCCTTACATTTCCGGCTATTTTCTGACAATCAGAGAAACAGAAAAACACAGTGCTCCTCCTCCCAAACTCTCCTCTAATTTCGCTAAATCAACAAAGACTTTTGGATAGGAAAATGGCGCTGGTGACATAGTACAGCTGTTGAATATGGAATCAAAAATGGTAAAACAATTACGATTAAACATTAACGACTCACAGTTACAAAATAATTACTTGTGAACATTAAAGCCACAGTTTGTAGTCGTTTCGGCCAACTAAGAGGAAACATGAATCTAAAGTACTGAATATTATTTTATAATTCCCAAAACCGTATACGATAGTGTAACCAAAGGTGTTTCGAACCGTAAGCCATTGTGCAGCCTAACACCCTCAGATGTCAGCTTTATGTTTTTGTTAGAGTGGGCCAAATGCCTAGAAAACAATTTTAACTGTTGTTGGTTCATGGTTGGATAAGTGACATTGTTGTTCTTGCTGGTCCGAATGTCTTGTAATGCCATATTGTTATCAGAGTGTAAATGATTGAATCTGTTCTCTGCTTTGGGCTTGCTGACGCAGGCAACCATAGTGTTTAAAAAGGGTTAGTATCATGTGTATGAATGAACTGCAAACACATATGTACAAAGTAAGAGGAGAGCAACATTGTTAGATATAAAAATCAGCCGGTAAGTTAGGGTGTCTCACAACTGTATCATCACTCCTAATCTGACATTTTACTTTAGGGTGTTATTGTTTACATGTTCCAGGCCCGATACCAGAAAATCGACCAGATGAAAGACGTTCGTTTGGATTTATACAAATTCGCACAGAATATGGACATAGTTGATTTTATGACACAGGAATGGTGGAAGTCATATCGACTGCATGAATTGGCAACTTTTCGAATGAGTACCGAGTGGAAAAATTTTGCGGATTCATTTTAGGACATACTATACTTCAAACTCATAGGTATTTCTGCCACGTTTGCATTTGAATCACAGTTTATTAGACACGCCCAGGTGACCCCTGAACCAATAGCAAATCGGCAAGGAAACGAGCACCGGATCTCGTGTCACCTGGTCTGAGGTAAAACTGGCTACACACTGCGGCAGCAGTCAGTGAACAGAAAGCTCAGGATAGAAAATACATAGCACAGTGGATTCTAGCCTACATGTAGTTATAAATGCCGGATTTTCCTGTCCTTACCAACAAGTAATCGTAGAGATATATTTCATTAGCGCACTTAAAAACAATGTTTAAAATTTTATTTTTAATCTAATAAAATTTTAACACACACATTCACAACTGAACGTAAAGCGAACTCTGCAAATATTAAGAAGACATCCGGAACAGTTCTGTAGGATAGAAGAACGAAATAAATATATCCAGATGCTAATCAGTTGCAGGTTTATTTTTTAAACTTAGTCCAGTATGGTATAGGTTTTAATTGGTGGACTGAGAAATTTTGAAATCCCAGTTGAAGATATATATTTATCATTTTTAATCCCTCAGCCACATGTAAAATTTACATTGCCATCGGGCTGTTTACGATATTCATGAGTCAGTCAAGTTGAAACAAGAATTGTTTGGAACCTAAATGGGTTACTAACATGCTATTTGGTGCTCTTAGAGTGTATACAGCATCAAAACACCAGCATTATTCGCCACACACCGTACTTAAACATTACATTCGCAATACAACTTCAAGACATATTTAGAGATGGTGGAAAATCGCGAAAATTTTTTGAGCCAAAATAAATATGTTCAATAACACTAACTAGTTTATTCTTCAACGATTGGATGAAAAAAGTTTTGACTCGACTAAGTAGTTTGCCGACCAATCACGAACGTTCTGCATTGTAGTATCAGAATCCTCCTTGCCCCAATGAAATGGGGTTGTAGCTTCATACATGCATGCAGCCAATAAGGAAAGATAACTTTTGGGCATGTGTACAGTACGTTGAATCCTAGTGAACAGTCAAATTTTTCCAACATAACCCGTCATCTCTAGACATAGCACTATTTTCCTACATTCTCCGACAACTGAATTGGAAACCTGCATAGCAGTGTGTATGGTAGCAGCAATGCAGTTAACGGGTAGTTTTCAAATGATTTCAAAAGTTCTGACTTGACCGTAAACAGCTGATAGTAAATTATAATAGATTTACAGTTAAATTTTGAGAACGAGGCAGTAACTCGGACAACTTTTAACTAAGAGCGTTGGCTACATCAGAGAAGAAAGTGTTGGATTCACAAACATTGCAGTTGGCGGTGTGGAGCATGGCTGGAGCGGGGTGCAGCCCACCTGATTGCTAATCACGTGCTCCACAAGAACATCATACTGGGACATCGCCTAGTAACACGATCATCAAGAGCGGCAAGCTGAGGGCCGGCCTCGATGCGGAGCATGACCGTGTAAACAGGCTCCACTTGCAGCGAGGCATGAAAGTGTAAACGGACTCCACTTTCAGTGAGGCATGACCGTGTTGATCGTACACCCACGCCCACTTACACCCCCCCCCCCCCCTTTGTCATTTCCGAACGCAGTGTTACCGTGTGACCCAGTCTTCGTAATGCGCTGTTGCCGCAGTTACCGTGTAGACTGGTTGCGTAGTGTAACCAAGTACTCGCATTTCCTGCTACCCTGCGGTGTGAGGGTCGATACCAGACGACATCGATGGCTCGATAACTTCTCGTCTACAGTCCTCTGAGGCGACCCTCACGGAAGAATACGTGAAGCACAGCATTGATGAGGCAATCATAGAAAGTCTGGCCCTGGGAAATCAATTGGAGTTTGATTTTCGCCCAACTCCAAGCAAGTCGTCTGCACGGAACATTTTTATTATGCTGTTACCAAGAAGATGCAATGTTGAAGCCTGAGACAGGCAGGAAATAATTTGTTGAATCACCACAAAGTCATTAATGTGTAAAGAAAATTTCGTTATAATTTATACCAAGAAAAAAAAAAAAAGGATAGACGTACACCTACAGCTTTGGTACAAGCTTTTATTTTTGTGATGAATATTTCCTGGACCACTCAGTCTGGTGTCACCTCAAAATTGGACTGCCTTTATCAAGAATATAATATAAAGATAAATATTTCCGCAAAAATGAGCTATTCATTATCGGCGCAAATGAATTCTAAAACTTCCAAGATTGGAAGCCGAACTTGAAATACTATTCCGAGACTTGTTACCTGTTAATCGTTTCTCTAAACGCCTGCTATGATATTAGGTTGTATAATTTTATTATACTATGTTACATATGGACTGGTTCCATAGTACATGTGCTAGCGTAAAAACCTGGCAGTGGTCTCGCATGTACGAGAGAAACTATTTTATCAAATAAGCAACGAAAGTAAGGTGAATTATTTTTAATAGTATTGTTTGTCAGGAAGCGAATTTGTGTTTGAAAATATCGCTGAGTACTAAGGTGGGGTATAGAAATCTTTTATCATTTTGACAATTTAAGTTTCAAAAGGGCAAATGGGACATTGAAGTATTCATAGCAATGAAATAAAATTAACTGTACAGGAAAATATTAAGAATTTCGAACGAAATATGATAACTAGAATTTCGGAAAACACTACTCACAGTGTATTATGAATACTGTTTTTCTATATCCCGTTGTATATAACTGTCTTGCCGAATTGTGAGAAACGCAACTAGCTCCAGAAAATTAGGCCACTGCTTCATTATGAAGCACTTAGTTCATTCTGTGTGAAGCAGATTGGTGCGCATTTGCTTCTATAGTCTATTCGTGGTTTCTTCACACTTTTCAATAAAACATTTGAAATATCACCCCACTTATGACGCATTTGTTTGTATCCGAAAGAGAGACACACGTATCACAAGCGTTTTATATTTATGTAAACTTAAAAGTACTTTATTTTCGGTAAAATTGAACTTTCACTTGTATTTGATCTAGAAATATTAATATTTCCTTCAAAATTAAAATGAATAAAAAATAGGAAATAGGTGTGTTGTTAATGTCCAGTAAGAAATAGTTCTTTTGCAAAGTATTATTACACTGAGTGCGCATGAATTTAGTGCGTTGTCAGTTTGCTGTAATTCCCTAGACTTGGGAAAGCTTTGTTTGCATGAGGCGGAGGAATATCCTGAAAGTGGAACTTCAGCGTGGCTTCAAAAAATCTGGCAGTAACCGTGAATCGACTATAATCCGCTTCCATGGTACAATTAAATTAGAGGAGGCGGTATGGTATACACTATATTAAAGTATACTGAACGACATACTTATTTATGGCTATAGGTTGATCATAGCAAAGTGAGCACTTTGAGGTCCTATTTACTTTTCATTTTAGACGCTTTTTTACTCTTTAACCGCGTTTTAAAATAAGTATTGCCATGTAAGTAATAAACACAGTGTACATAAGATTCCACTGCACTCGGAAGTTAACGCATAATAATAAAAAAAAAATAGATTTTTTGACTATTACTCCAAACGAGATGGCTTTCAAAGATGCTCACTTTACCTTGAATACCCTATACAATTAATTACCAACTAAGACTAATCAATAAACTGATGATGACATGACAACACATAATATGACCAAAGAAGATGGAAATATAAGAGTGATGTGGAAGATGGAGGTGGTTGTAGCCATGGTACGATGTTGATATGAGAACCTCAGGCTTGATAGAAATATTCCGAGCTGCACTGGATTGAGTAGAAAACGGACTTCCCTTGAGAAAGTATGAAGTTGAAATCAGACAACTAAATTTTTTCCCGGGGAAGCCATACGGCCTAATAAAATATGCAGAATTCAATAAGTATGGTTGAAGGAATCACAGCAATGTTCCGAGTATATATCATTGGTTCTGGGAGGAGGAGGTGGTGGTGAGGCCACAACCTACTTCTGCTGGGAAATATCGTAGTCTACTTGTACAGTATAGCCCATTCACTGTTTCTTCCAAATTTTCTGAAACCAAGCCTACTGAAGTTATTCTTTCAGGATATTCCTCAGTCTCTTGCAAACAAAGATTAACCAATTATAGACAACTACACCAAAAGGATAACTCACCGTATTCATGCGCACTCGGTTAAGTAATATTTTGTATGAGAATAATTTCTTACCGGGTATTACCAACACACACACACATTCCCTCTGCTTTATTCACATTAATTATAAGTGAAATACATTAAAAAATGTATTAAAACTAAGGCTTAGTTTAACCAAAAATTACAAGCGTATGATACGCTTTTGATACGCGCAGAAATGTTTAGGAAACAAGCAAGCACTTCACACGTGGTCTAATTTTTCAAAGGTTTGATTAAAAAAGTGTGAAGAAATCGCGAGAAAATTTATATGACATTTTCAGAAATTAGTTATTTTATTCCATTTCATTATGTTTTGAATATCTCGCTACTGTTGATTCTTGTGTTCACTATTATCAGCACTTTAATATCACATCTACCATTCTGAAAATGTAATTATATATTGCTTAAAGAGTACCATATCCCTAAAGTGTTAATAGACGTTATTTGCTCTTCAAGCTACATATACTCAGAAAAATACATTATTTTTCAGAGAGTGCTTTAACCTGAAATAAAGTACTTAAAAGTTCGCCTTCTGCACATTGCTTAGTTCACAGTACTGCTTCAGAAGTGTAATGATTCCACTCGAAGCATTTCTTAAACTACTTTAAATATTGACTAGGTACAATTAATTACCTGTTCTCGACTGTGGAATAACCTCTCTTATGTACATAAATATTGGCAGCAGCCAGCTCTTACTCGTTTAGATTTAATGTATTTGTGTGCGTTTTTTTATGTCGTAGTGTATCTTTTTTGCGGTGTGCAAAAATACCGTTGTAAAAATCGATTAAATGTTAGGTTTCAAAAGTTAGCATGATTAATTCATTTTATTTTTACTAATAATGAAACTTACTCACTCATTAACTATTTCCACGAAATTAAGCGCTGTCATTATTTCTTCAGTATTTATATATCACCAAATCCTTCTTTCTTCAAATCAGTCCTTCAGTATTCACGTGCTGTAAGTTTACGATGTCGGGCCTGAACGTGGTTGATTAAATATTAGTATACGCGCTGCAGCAAGCTGAAACAAAATCACTCTCCTGGTAATGCGTTACAGATTGCACGCTGGCTTCGTTTTCAAGAATTTCCGCTGCTCTATTTTACTTTGGGCAGAATACAGATACCTATGAAAGCATTTCTTTTATAAAATTATCATTCGCTTTATTTCCACGCAATATTATAGAAACATGTTTCGACTTTGGTAGAAACAATTGTAACAGTTAATGAAATAATGCCGAGGCATAAATTATCTAATACCACTGTAAGCCTAACTAATCAAAAGTGATCAACATTATGTTTTCCATCATCATTTGGAATGTGCTTCCTTTTTGTAGGTAAACTTTCTGTTGGCCCGTTCAGTAGTTTTATCAAAACACACATTTTTAAAACTTGTTGCAACACATTTGAAGCGCCAGGCTGGTAAGCGACCGCCATGGAGGTAGTATACTTGAAGATTCCATCGTATAAACAAAAGCTAACATCCATTAGTTGGTGTAGCAAGAATAATATCTGTTAGATGAGGGCAAAGATTAATTTTTAGAGAAAATGTTTTACAATTTCCATATTGATTGTCTTATCAACTAGGTTCATTTCCACACAGGAAAAACGTATTGAAACTTGTGTGCTGCAGAGTATATGAGGCAAAATGAAATGCTTATAGCTTCTGTAGTTTCACCTAATTTTCTTTGCTGCAGTGGGATAAGCACCTTAAACTACATCCCCTCCTTAATTTTCACCCAAACTAAATTTCTGAATAGATGCATGGTTTCCTATTCTGGTCACCTCGACGCATAAACTCAGCAAAACGCATGACGCACAGCTATTTGTGGGGCCGCGGTGGTGTATTGGTTAGACTACTCACATCACACCAAGGCGAACAGGTTCGATTTCCGGCCAGATCACCCCCGGACCTTCGCACTTGGGAATCGTACCCGACGATGGCGCTGGTTGGCGGGATTCCTCGGGGACCTCGATGGTAAGAGCCGCCCAAATCGCTTCACTTACTCACTCAAAGCTGTCTACCATGCCACAGGCCATCACAGTCGCCTGGTTGGACGCACACACAGTACCGTGAACCGGGGAGTTAACTTTGCGCATGCAGGAATAATTCTGTAGCACTCAAAATATTTGGTTTTCAGCAATGTGGTGTGAAGGATTAGCAAACATTACCTGAGTAGATAAAATTATGAATTTTAAATACTTACATACAGTTCTCCGTTTCTTTACCAAATGGCAGCAAAATAAAATTTTTTAGTGGTATAAAGTAACGCTAGTACAGCGATAAGAGCTACCACGGTTGTATGTGAAAATGCGAGAACTGTTTGACGAAGCCATCCAACGATGCATTATTTAATTAATTAGCTTGAAAATTTTCCATAGGAGACTACTCTTAGGACACAACAAACGAGATTAGAAGAAATTTGAGTGCTTACGGGTATATTGAGGCAATAACTGTAGTCATTCCAGAACGTTTTCTCTTATATTTTAGTGATGTATTCTTCGAATTTCTGTAATAAATATTGACATCCTAGTTGGTTTTTCTGGCTATTACATAACTTTATCGAAAACGGTCGTTCAAATTACTGGATAAATCAAACAATTTCATGTATGCCCAAACGTGTTACTTTCAACTGCTTGCGAACGTGATAAATAATCAAGGACTGCGTATATCCCGTTTGAAAGTAATTACGTACTTATACTGGAAAATATTGCGCGTTTACTGTGGACGTGCACATTGGAAATCTACGCGTGAGCAAACGTTGCGTTTTGCAAAATTGCACGACGGCCAGGAAAATAGTTACTGTGGTTAACATGCTCAAGGTATTTAAATATATGAGCACGCGAAATATTGCGTGTGTAAATGTGCATCGGCATCAGCGGAAATTCTTCAGAGGCCAGCTTGTATACGTAGTGGCGTGTAGCGGCGGCACTACGTCAAGGGCGAACAGCTGTGACCTGAGGCTGTATGCGAGCCGTCGTGTCTGATCTGACAATTATAAGACTGCATCACGTCTGTATACTGCTGGTTCTTCCTGAGGGCACGTGTGAGACAAGCCACTGCCAAAGTATGCTAGCGGCGCATTTTAAGGCGTCATTCCCTGGTTCGGGGACTGATACGAAATTACGTGGAAGCAAAGTTCTTTTATTTTTTTTTTGTGGAAACACTTCCAACTCCGTTAGTGGTAAATCCGACAGCGACTCTGATGTTTAAGAATACTATATGAACAACTTTTTGGCTAGAATTGTTTTAATAATTCTCCATATAGTTTGTGGTATGGACGGCTTAAATAATTTTGTTGGGCAAAATTTAAAATGTTGTACAATTTGCCACGGGAATAAGTTTCATATGTGCCAAAAGTAATTTTATGATAACCAGAATTGTTAAGACTTTTATATGGATGTAATTGTGAAACCCTTTTATTTAAACGCAGTGTTATTTAACGTTAGCAAATTAAAAGCGTGAATACCACATATCTTGGTCTTGGATAAAATTATTTGAGGATCACGTTAAACGACATATAAGAATTGCTCTGCTAATAATTCTACAGCAATGTACTTAGAGTATAGTAGTAGTACGAGGGTATTGCACCACAGTACTTAGGAAATCTTAAGACGAGATAGCTTTTTGCCCCGCGAGGGTGTACAGGTGTATATTGGTTGTTGAGCGAGCAAGGCAAGTTTGAGTATCCTGACATCCTGCGGGGTAGAGGGTGTCTCATCCTACACAGCAAAAAGTAGACGCCAAACACATGCACTGAGTCCTATGGAGCCAGAGGCAGGCACCTTATACATGCATTGAGTCTTACACAGCCAGATGCAGGCGCCTTACACCTGCATTGAGTCTTACACAGCAAAAAGCAGGCACCTGACACCTGCACTGAGTAATACACAGCCAGAAGCAGATGCCTTACACCTGAATTGAGACCGACAAAGCCAGAGGCAGGTGCCTTACACTTGAATTGAGTCTTACACAGCCAGAGGCAGGATCCTTAAACTTGCATTGAGTCCTACGCAGTCAGAGGCAGCCGCCTTACACCTGCACTGAGTAATACTCAGCCAGAGGCATGTGCCTTACACCTGCATTGAGTCCTACACAGCCAGAGGCATGCACCTCACACCTGTATTGAGTGGTACACAGCCAGAGGCATGAGCCTCACACCTGCATTGAATCCTACACAGAGAGGCAGGCGCTTACAACTGCATTGAGTCCTACACAGTCAGAGGCAGGTGCCTTTCACCTCTATTGAGCCACACACAGCCAGAGACAGGCACTTTACTCCAGCATTGATTCCTACACAGCCAGAGGCAGGTACCTTACACCTACCACTGAGTCCTACACAGCCAGAGGCAGGTACCTTACACCTACCACTGAGTCCTACACAGCCAGAGTAGGCACCTTACACCTGCATTGAGTCCTATACAGCCAGAGGTGCACACCTTACACCTGCACCGAGTCTTACACAGCCAGGCGCAGGCGTCTTACAGCTGCACTGAGTCCTACACAGCCAGAGGAAGGAACCGTACACCTGCAACGAGTCCTACACAGCCAGAGGTAGGCGCCTTTCACCTGCATTGAGTCCTACACAGCCAGAGGCAGGAGCCTTATACCTGCATTGAGTCCTACAAAGCGAGAGGCATGCGCATTACACATGAATTGAGTCCTACACAACCACAGGCAGGCACCTTACACCTTATTTGAGTTCTACACAGCAAGAGGCAGGCACCTTACACCTGAATTGAGTCCTACACAGCTAGATGCAGGTGCCTTACATCTACATGGCGAAGAGGAGACGATTCACATGAAATGTGAAAGCTGCTGCCACCTGGACCTTTTTCCCGTTTTAAGACAGAGAGGTTCAGGAGCGATAAGGGAGACAATGTCTTGCCCATCAAGTGCGCTATCGCCACTAAGCGCAAGGCTGTTATCTGGCGTGCAGTGTTCTAGTTGCATTTAATGAACCGATGGGACTTTCAGCAGTGACCCCATTATTTCATTGGTGAAAATTCTATAAGAAGGTTTATTGCAGGCCCTTAATTAGTTTTGCATATATCTTATGTGCATTTTCTGAGAAACTACGCTTTGATAAAAACGTTTTTAGCCTTCGTGGGGTATTCAAAAATTGTTTTTGTTATGTGTTTGGTAGGTCGAAAGTACTCAATAGACCTCAACTGAAGTGTTGTATTCTTTTCGTAGATCAGTACATTGGACGCACGTTTAATAGCTTCGCATAAGAACTCTGGTTACTAACACTTTGTAGCGCAGTTCCTGTGCGAGGTAGGCGAGAGGAGTGAAGTTAAGAGCAATGGAATAAGTGGAAAACAATCGATGATTAAGAAATGTAAAATTTGGTTTTATTTTGAAACAAAACTTGATATCTGATTTATATAAGCTCTTGATATATTTAAACCATCACTATTAATATATAGATTATGATATTTTCCAGGGAGTATTGGGGGCCGCAGTAGTATGGTGGTTAGACCACTCGCCTCCCACCTAAGCGAACCAGGTTCTATTCCTGGCGGGTTCACTCTCGGATTTTCGCTTGTTGTAATCGTGCTGGACATCGTCTGATCGGTTGGTTTTCTCGGGATCTCCCGTTTCTTCTGCCCTTTCATTCCGGCACTGCTCCATATTCACCTTGCTTCACTCTCAACGGCTCTCAAAACCCCGTTGTTAAGAGCCCCCCAAATCTCTTCACTCACTCAAAGAGGCGCACTAGTTAATACGATGATGTCAGATAGTTTCACCATCGAGTGAATTACAAATAATTACAATGATTGATGGGCCACACTTATTACACAATCGTTGCTCACTCATGCGTAGCCAGCTAATTTATGTGAAGATGTAATAAATTATATATAATTTTGTTACACGTTTTATGCAAGTGACAGATACCATTGGGGTTAAATTAGGTAATTGTATTAATTAGTGTATTTAAAAAGACTAGCTGATAAAATATGTTTTCTCTCGACTAGTCTGAGGAGTCTGGCGGGCTGCTAATTGAAGATCCCTGTCGTAGGGCATCGCCGGCTGGGAAAGAGTTAAGAACGGTGTCAAGAATATAATTGTGGCTAGCGTTGTCCAGCAGGACTCGCGTATCCTGCGGGCGCTCCTTTGTCGTGCGAGTCTGTCGCGAGAGTTCCCTCGTATCCGCCAGCTCCGGATTAGTCTCCATTAGAGCAATTAAATATTCACGACGCAGTTCGGAAAACATTCACCTCCCACTATCGCTGCGACAAATGAAAAAAAGTCAATTTCCCCAACCCATTGCTACCATGCGGGCGATAATTTGGGAGAGGGTAAGGGGGGAGGGGGAGAGAAATGGAGGCTAAAGTGAATGTGTACACGCATTTCGCCAGTAGATCACTTGACACTCAGCCAGCGAGAAACACACATTCAGATAATCCTCAGTGCTTTGCTATTTAAATCAGCACTATATACGATTAAGTGTATCTCTACTTGAGTATGCATCAGCTGACCGAATGGCATCTGTTCTACAGACGCCAAATATAACTTCATCGAATGATCAGGCAGCTGTTCGACAATCAGTAGATGGACACTGCAGCTAACACAATAGACAGTCAACTCTTCCACATTCTGGCTAGTCGAAAGTTAGCTATTCAACAGATCAGCTAACAAACAGAACGGGTTTTGTCTAATTGAATAGTTATTACTGCTGCTATGATACAGCCGATCACGCTTTTGCTGCACTGCTTCCATAAGTCAACTTTCTTCAGACCTCACAATAAATAAAGTGAACCAGCTGTATGTCGGACAGCTGTTAGACAGGCCAGCTAACCAACAGTCACCAATTAGACAGGCAGCTGTTCGACATTAAATTGACAGGCAGATGTCCATCACATCACATGAGATGTGAAACTGTAAGATAGGCCAACTAACCGACAGTAAGCTATTAGAAAGGCAGATTTCCATTATGCATTATGCAACTGACAGGCAGCTGTCCATCACATCACCTGAGAGATTTTAAAATGTTAGATAGGCCAGCTAACCGACAATCAGCTATTAGGAAGCTGTCCGACGTGCAGTTGATAGGCAGCTGTCCTACACATCACCTGATATATGTGAAACTGTTAGAGAGGAGTGTTAACTGACAGTTAGGTATTCAACAGGAAGCTTTCCGACTATCACTTCATCGAATTTCCTCTGTTAGGCCAATCGAACTCATTAGTTTTGGTCTGCAGAAGGTAGCCCGCGAGCATAGGATGTTGGTCTGGAATATAGAATTCTGCGCAGGTTATAAGCAAGTGTAGTTATGCAGTAGCCTTCCCTCCCATTTATTAAGAGGCCATTCCACTACCTCGTGTTTAATGGGCGTGGTGTAATTGCCCAAAGTCACAGTTGGGTTGTTTGATAAACAGTAAGCCTGGAAAACCCTTGTTTGATACCTGCTGAGCTGCCTTTCCACTAGTGCATGTTTGTGCAACAGTGATGACGCCTCTTGCTCGTGGATATTCTGAGACGATGTCTATCTTCTCACGATCTGGCATTTTACACCACACGTCAAAATACGCTCGACTCGCTTACCCGGGTAAAGTGCGTTCATGATCGCAGTGGAGAGGCCTCTTCAGTGCACATTAATGCCCGAATTGCTCCTTCTCACTCTAAATACTGGATGCTGGGTCGGTCAGTTTGATTTCCACGCACAGTCGTGAGGATCATCGCCACAAGAAGGATAGCCACGGACATGACACCAAGCAAGGAGTTCCACATCTCCCTCTTTGACTAACGAACTATGAAGTCTGATATGACTGTGCTCGTATAATACGGGTCAGTGGAAAGGCCGCTGTCTGCAGGACAACTGAGCTCTGATGTAGGGAGTGAAGAGAAGTGTGAGGGTGGCGACCCTGCAGGCCGCTTGTCGCCACCACCGTGAGCAGAGAATGGGCGAGAGGTATTCTTCTCGAAATGATGCGCGACAGTGGCGAGTCGTCGGTTGCGGCTATCAGAAAACTGTCTTTCATACATGTGTTTACACATGTATTTGAAATACATATTACTTAAGGCGTTCCGATACTCAGTTTGGAACTGCGTACGGATGTAGTACGAGAAACATTTTTTGACTTCACAAAGTAAATGGAAATTTAAAACTATTTCATTGAGAATTAATGCTGCCAATATCTATTCAAAAATGTTCGCTTAGCGACTGCGTTGCTCGAGGTAAATTTTTCCTGCCATTTTTTACTACAAAGTCAACAAAACTTTGGCTAACCGAAACTGTTCAAGGACTATTCAAGAATCACCATGTTGATAAACTGAATCCGGGTACAATTATTGTTTTCTCGTAATAATTTTCGGAGAAAATTGACTTAAGAAAGATCCAAAGAGGGATTTTATAAATAACAGTTAACGGCAGATTCTCACCAACGTATTAATTTATGGTAGCGCATTCTATACGAATATCACACTGTATTACTTCTGCTTTGGAAGATTCTTCAACAGGATCCCGTCCGGGGGGGGGGGGGTTGAGGGGGGGGAGGAGGGAATAAAATAACATTTGTAAAGATTTCTTTGGAAACTTTTCATATATGTGGACAAGTCATAATTGTCACATGCACAGGATAGGGAGGGACTGGACAAACTTGGCGAGGTGATGTCTACAGCGATACAGGGCCTAACACAGTACTACCTACATGCATTTATGGTATGCTGTTGTCTCATGTAGTGCAGAGACGATGGTGGAGGACATTTTAAACACTTACTGTAAACAACGTGCACCATACAGCAATAAGCTGACAGCACTGAGGCTGTCTTGTTTTTCACGACAGTCATTAAGTGATTCCCTGCATTAAATGTTTCTATTTCGTACACGACTGGAACTGTTTCGCTGCCACTTGGAGCTTTGCATGCGTTTTGTAAGATAACGGTGGATCCTGAGAAGTTGAAACAAGAGTTAATTTTTAAAAATTAGTTCATACCACTCAATAAACCACTATCAAACGTTCATAATTACTGACTTTAAAATGGTTGTATAAAATTAGAGGTTGTGTGTCCCTGCCGTCTTCATTACGGCGGAAGGTGTTAATGGAAGTCTTAGTTGAGAATCCCTATAGCATTAAACAATGTTTGGGGAGAGGTAATTCAATTTCAGTTATTTTCCAATATTTTGCTAGAATTTAGTTTAAAAATTCGATTTTCAAGGGCGTATTATATCCTTAAGTATTCAACTTATAGTCCATTTACGGTTACTACCAAATTTTCTGAAGCCCTGCTGAGGTTATACTTCCAGGATATCCCTCCACCTCAAGCAAACAAAGCTTAACAAAGTCTAGAAAATGACACAAAAGGGACAACGCACAACATTCATGCGACCTCCGTGTAATTTACTTTACATAAGAACTATTTCTAACTGTGCATTAGCAACACACGTGAATATAAAACGCCTGTGATGCAGGACGTATGTATGTACAGTAGAAATTCGATTATCTGAACGTCTGTTATACGGACGACCAGTTATCCGGACTCGTTTTAAAAATGAAGAGAATAGTAAAAACACGAAAGTCTCTTATGTCACAGTGTTTCCCTTACCCGCGGAGGAGAGACAAGCACCTGTGTGAGCTCTTGTGATGCGCCCTTTCACGTGTTGTGCACAGTAAACACATCTGGGAGGAGGGTGGATACTTGTTAACCGATTTAATTTTTTTATTTTATGAAGTGTCTGTTTTGGATAAGTTAGTGTTTTATGCATGTGTAATAAATTTTACGTTTTGTGGAAATGTTTTTTTTTACAAATAGTTTTATCTTCATTTTCAACATATTTCCGTTATCCGAATTTTTGACTATCGAAATTACCTTTGGTCCCTATTAGTCCGAATAATTGACTTTCTACTGTATATAATAAACAACCCAGCACGTAATACATGGGGTGATTTTTCAAAGGTTTGACTCAGAAACTGGGAAGACGCAGCGAATATACTATAGACAGAGTGTGTCCTTCATATTTGTAACCGAGTTATTCGTAAGGAATCGCCTCAAGTAATTTGTCGGTCGAAGTACGCCCCATCGTGTGTACTTGAGCGTGGCAAGACGCAGCATGCACAGCGGGCGCGTGTGTGTTTACTCTGGGATGGACGAGTGTAGATCCTCGGCATGTGTCACACCTACGTCACACATCACACGTCTCACGCGCAACACAGTGACGAATGATTTCACACGTTGACCTGCATTACGGACCGCGGCGACGGCTGATGAATCACGCGTGATTTATTGCCTCGCGTGAATGAAGTATCGCAGGTGGCGAGCGTGAAATCACGCGTCGGTGCGTGACAGCGTGCTCCGAACAAAGTCCTGCGCAAGAGATTTCTTTTTCATTTTTAACTTACTTATCCGATGTATTCGCTTACTCGATACTCCTCGTTACTCATGTGTGGGCATCTCAGCTGCTATGAATACACCGCTTTTAAATACAATTATTTCAACTGTAATATTATCGAAATTAGGGTAGGCGTACTGTCTGCAGAAATAACAAAGCATTTATGATGTATACATTACAAATATATGCAGTCACGAGTAATAATTGTGCCGTTTTAAAATTATTTAGCAAAATTTTTTTAAATATTGATTTTAATATTGATTTAGTTTAAGAATTCATATAATGGATAAAGTATAGAGTTTAATTTTGCTTCTCGGCATCGCTTGATTTCCCTGCAGTAGATTTCAGTATATTACCAGTTTCACCAGATGTTCGGACGCTGTCGAATGTGACTACTTCGGTTGGCGTGATTTATCCCGCCCTGAGATTGTAATTACACGTAGTTCTATTTCAGAAGAACAGGTGATTTCTTTCCCTTGCTTTCGTAGAGGTTTTCTCGAGGATCTCCCATTTCCCCCGCTCTTGCATTCCGGCGCTGTTCCATACTAGCCACTCTCGTCATTCTTGAACCGCTCCTCAACCTTGCTCGCTGGTGTTGTGAGCAAGAGTAGAAGAGTGAGGTGTAACCATAGATTATGCGCCGTTAATTGAACACCTTTTCAAAGCCCTACGTATTATTTTTTTTTTTCCTTCTGTGTGTTTTTCGGTCCCACGCAAGAAGATACACTGAAATGGCTCTGATGACTAATTATCCAAGCGTTGATAAAGTGAGGCTGAGAAATGGTTTGCAATATAAATACACCAGTCTAACATCAAAAGCATATAAAATAGCGACAGAAATTTGTTCTCGCTAATATTTACACCACACTTGAATATGTCTTAAGAGATAGTACTATAGTCACGTGTGTGAAAAATGCAATGCTATGAACGAAACGTGCAAATGAAATAAAATTCGAACGAAATGGAAATACACAAATGACTGGAATTGAAGAGTGATTGCTCATGCTTGTGCTTAGCAACGTCGTCTTAAATGACGTGTAAAATCACGTTAAATTGACGACTCTTGAGGAGATAAACATGAATGATCACTAACTCGATGCTCGAGTGGGTGAGTGAAAAAAATTGGGGCTGCTCTTAACGGCCCTGCCTATCAAGCCAGCAGCCACAAACTTCAAATAAGGAATTAATATTAAATGGAATTCCCTCTCATTGCGTCAATATTTTACATAACTAATTCAAACAAAGGAAACATTTTGACGCGACCTTCTCAAAGAATATTGCCATATACAATTATTTTTGAAAAAATGAAAAAAGAAAATTATTTATTCAGTCATATATGTAAATTTTAATATTATATTTTAGAAAAAATGTATTATACAAAAAAATTCGCATGATCTCATAACATAGCAACATTTCTTAGGAAATTTCATGGTTTTTGGTTGAAATAGTTATCTTTGAAATTGACGCAACGAGAAAGAATTTCGTTTAACATTAATACCCTATTTGAAGTGCGAGGCTGGGTGCTTGGTAGGCAGGGCCGTTAACATCGAGATCTTGAGAGTCGATGAGGGTGAAGTGAGGTGAGTATATGGAGTAACGCTGAAATGAAAGGGTGGGGGAAACGGGAGATGGCCGAGGAAACCCGCCGACCAGTGGCATCGTCCGCCACGATTCCCACATGCGAAAATACGGGAGCGTCCCCGTCGGGAATCTAGTCCGGTTCTCCCAGGTGGGAGACGAGTAGTCTACCCACTACACCACCGCGGCTCTTCGTTCGATCGATTATACCACTATAGTCTAATCAAGCATCTTTGCACTTTTTGGAAAAAGCCTTTTAAAAATAACCCCATGTATAACGCGCGAGATTGTTTCTTAAATATATCATGTATCACACGTGATTTACATACGTGTTAACATAAAAGTGCCTTATTTTAGGTTAAAGTGAACTTTTACTTATATTTTATATATAAAAACTTATATTTCACCTACAATTAATATGAATAAAAACAGGTAGAAAATAAACGTGATGACAATTACTGATATTAAATAGTTCTTATGAAAATATAACTACTCCAAGTGCGCACGAATGTCGCGCGCTGTCCCTTTCGTGTAATTTTCTAATACCCGGTTGCACCAACATCTTTCTCGATCCGAGATCGAATGATCCTAGTTCCGAATCAGGATCCAGTTTGATCTTGGTTCCAATGTAAAAGTGTTGCACTAACGAAATTTCATAATTCTGGATTTCCAATTCGTCAATCTTGGTTCCAGAATGAGAGATCGGGATTCAGTATGAGACAAATTTTTCTATTGGTTCGTATTATATGACGACATGGAAATAGGCGTATTTTTCACTATAGATAGAACTAGATATGCGATGTTTTATCTGTTTTAAGTGAATTATTGTTGTACGAATTTTACTGAATATTATTTAAGTGCGTATAATGTATTTTTCAGTTTTTTTTATTATTCCCCAAGAAAACAATCGAACGTTCTTATTGTTCGAACAATCTGTTGGCGTATTTTCAAACTACATCTGTTGACAATGGCTGCTGATCTCGGATGCTGATTTCGAACCACCGATTTCGGCGGTTCGAAATGAACTTCATGTCGATCTCCAGTACAGCTATGACTCGAATGGTGCAACAGTGTTCTGTGTCGATCTTAGATCCGATCTCGGATCGAAATTTGAACCACGATGGAGCAACCGGGCATAAGACTTTGTTATGCTTTATGAGGTATAAGTTTGAGCTGCAGGACTTGGGAAGAGTTGTGCGATGCAGTGTAGGCAAGGCAGTGTACGGGAGTCTAGGAACCAGAGTACGTAGCAGGTTGCGAGAGGGCAGGCAATCTCCTCGCCGCAGATTGATGAGACCAGTTACACGACCAGACACCCTCCACCTGTATTAAAGGATCACACCCGCCTCGCTAGCTGTTCCGCCGCGACAACCCGCTACACACGAGCAAAGTCTTGGCAGGGTCGAAGATACTGCTCATCCATGCACACCATCCAAGTTTTCTTCAAAATACATTACATTTTTATTGAATTCAAATCTTTGAATACTATATGACGTTAAACGCACAATGGCGGCCATTTTCTCTTTCAATTTATTGAATATCTGAATTTCCTTCAAGAACTTGTTTTATATTGTTATGAATATAAAATTTCTGTCGCCGATCACAGCTTTTCTGGCAATATTAATGTAAGTAGTATTATCATAACATTATAGTCTTGTGCACACATTAACAGTTGTTACAAAATAAGAACGCATATAAAAAAAATTGTTGTGGTTTAACCAATTATATTCGCATCACAGATACTCCTAAAATGTTACTTTTGGCATTTTTAAAACAAGTTTCACTGAAAAGTTTGTAGACAAATTTTCGTTTGGGGACATTCAAACTTATTGAACGAAATCCATTGAAAGGTAAATGAAGTGATATTTAGTTCAATATATCTAATTAAAATTTTTGAATTCAATAAATATTTGATTCTGTGATATGGCCTTAAGGCCTACCACAAACGGGTACAAGAAGGTGGACACATTCTTGTACACTTGGACCTGTAGCGATCTTGATTCGTGTGAATGCGCACCAGGCATGCTAGTGGCTGTCGACGGTAGGGTAAGTACTTTGGAAACAAACTTTTGAAATAAACAACTACCAATTAACTACACATATGTCGCAGTATAGGCTGTTCACAGATATTTGGGCACTTTTAAAATCAATCGTTGGAAAATGTCACTGCCCGCATCTACATATATTTTAACGTGTGTGAATAGTGAACATTATTTCTTTTGCTTTCTGTTCTTTAACGTATATAAGTATAGGAATATGCAAATTTGTAAAAAAAAAAAATACTTTCCTAGTCATGTTAAACTTTCAATTGACTGACGAATGAATAAAGTGCTAAGGCTCATGGAAATGTTAATTGTACATATGGTGGATGTAGGTATACTCAGTGTGCATGCAGGTAGAAATTCAGCAGACCTTTCAAAAGTGTTTAAGTTTACTTTGAACAGCCTTTACACACTGTCAATATGACAAAAAATTAATAAAAATAGTTTTCATTACTTGACTTTGTATTGTGAATGTAAATCTAAAATTGACAGTCAGTGAAGTCAGCATCTTCGTGTTTTCTAAACATATAAGTGTGATTGTGCATGTTGGTAACATTTTCATTCTAACAGTTACACACCTGCACATCGGTAGCGCATGAATAAAATGATCAAGCCCATGGTAATGTTGATTTTAAAAATGGCGGAGGTGTATATGATGAGAGTAAACAAATGTGTGTTACCTTTGCGTGTTTATCGCCCTTAAAGGCGTCATAATAATGTGTACTTTAATGGGTTGTGTACTGTTCACAGCATTTCAAAGAATTCTGCCATATTTCAAAAACCATTACCTCCGAATATTCACAATTTAGGACTACAATCTAAACATTTTTTTATTCTTTTACAAGAAAAATCCTTGGAAATCTAGTTTACTAGAAAATCCTTTGTAAAAAAAAATCTGTGAGACATTTATTTGTATATTACGAAGATAGCCTTGTATTACAAATGACATTATTGAAAGGTGTACGTAAAATTACTTTTTTTTTCTTTCTATAAAATAAATTTGATAAATTAATAACTGAGAATATCTCAAAAAAAAATTATACGTGGAAGAAAAATGTACACTTTGCCAGCACGAAGACCATAACCCGCGCCTCCTCACTCACTAACCGACATCCTTAACCACCAGACTTACGAAACCAAAACTTATTTTTACAGTAAATATTATTGCAAGTACATACAAAATATTAATGAAGTTATTTGGTTAGTACGAATAGGTAGACTTATTTCGTTTTAAGTGAGTTCTGAGTTCAGATATTTGCACGGCTCTTAACATCGAGGTACTGAGAGCTGATTTAAGAGTTCTGTGTAGCTAGAAAACATTAACAATTAATTAATTAATTAATTATTCAGTCAAGTTTTATTGAAATTGTCGTTTTATTATGATTATTTGAGTTGTTTTAAGTGTTTTACGTTATTCAAACTTGAAACACATTTCTTCTTACACGCAGCTATGCTTTACATCACACGTAGTTTTTGCACAAACAGTTAAATACGGTTTAAAATTGTTGAGAGTCCACCATTCTGCTGAAGCTCGTGGAAGCGGGTCAACGTGGTACAAACATATCTTGAGGTGTATTACGAACACGGCCGTTGTTTTACAAACGAGTGACTTTACAAAATAAATCTTTGTACTGTTACAAGCATTTGTAAAATTACAAAGTATTTCTTAGTAAAAATTACAATTTTTTTGCAATGTAGAACCATATCTAGGCCAGCTTTATGGCTTTTTTTTAACAATGTCTGTATTGACGATAGTTATTATTCTATTAGTTATTATTTTGCATAGTTAATACATTTGTTATACAAGATATAGTACATTACATATTATACACATTAATATTTTGCCGTGACTGTGTTTAACCCTGTTAAAACTACGGGAGAAAGAACTGTACTATTTAACCTCTTGTTATTTATGTGTTTTTGGGCTATTTCGTTCAAAGGATGGCCTTAGTTGGAATATATATTAATACGAAGGAGCAACCAGTCCAAAAGACAGTTCATTCCGACCCGCAGCTCGTGTCGCTTATTTTTTGTATGTAGCAGCGACGAACTTAAAAGATAGTGGTCAACATGCACACGAATAGACCTTCCGTAATTTTTATTCTGCTCATATTTCTTTGCTTATGTACTTAGTTTCAACTAGGTTTGTTGGATTATTTATTAAAAATTTTTCTTGGTGGGCTTAGTCATTTTTTTGGATTGTGGCAAACACTCAGATCACAAAAATGTAAGCAGGTTACACAGATGTGATTCAAACACACATGGCGAAGTTACGTTGTGATAAACAGACGTAACTTAAAATAAGTGTTTTCGTCATAAAAACAGTTCACGGATAAAACTTACAAATTTCGCACATCCAATATTCGCAATCACACACAGCGGGCCAGCGTAACAACCAAGAAGCAGCCACACCCTCTCACATGCAGCGGTCACGACATACGTCACAGTATTTTTATCATTGCCGTGGAAACACATATTTATCACAACATCGTAACTTGCCTAGGTAGGTTTGAAAAACAAAACGTGTACAAACTTGGCATGGTAATTTGAAGTACTTTTTGGAGCAAGAATAATGAACGTTTCATTTAGCAAATGCAATAAGCCATTTAATTATGTCATCTTGCCAGTCACCATTTGCCACTTCTGCCAACTTCAGATTTGTAGCCCTCCGATCATCACATCTAAGTATATTATAATAAGTATTCAAACATTAAAATCTCTTTTTCTTTGAAAATTAATAATTCAAGAATTATAATTTTTACTGCAATAAGTACGAAAATTGCTGAAATTGAAAACATGTATAATTTCCCTGTTTCTACTAGCGGTGCGAAACTTCCCGAGTGAGAGTGTGAGAGTGAGAGTGTGTGTGAGTGTGAGTGTGATTGAGAGTGTGATTGAGAGTGAGAGTGAGAGTGTGAGAGTGTTGTGTGTGTGTGTTGTGTGTGTGTGTGTGTGAGACAAGCTCCGCTCCAACGACAGTTTATTCCTTGGTCGAAAAGAACACCATGTCACTAGGGCCTATGCATCGTAATTTGCGCTGATGGTTTTAACTGTACCAAAATATGCTTCCATCAGGGCTACCTAAAAATTGAAATATTTCAATAGGCAACGTTTAATTAACGAATAGCATACCAAAAATCTTGGTTAAAACGATATTTTAACTGTGAACTATTTCTTACTGGCCGTTGTCAAAAAATCGCTGATCTCACTGTTTTTAATTCGTATTGGGTACGAAATAAATATTACAAGTTATATTAGTTACTAGGTTAAAGTTTCATTTATTCAAAAATATAATACTTTTAAAGTTAATCAGTGTTACATACTTTTGGCATACAAATTATTTAGAAAAAAAAAAACAGGTTCACATAATATTCCCAGGGTGATTTTTCAACGGTTTCTTTCAAAACATCCGAGGAAACCGTCACGGGACTATATATGACGCGCAGTAGCAAATATCACATACGCATTCACTTTACTTCTTTTGATTCGTGCAATTATGAAGTAAAATTATCATGTGACATTGCTAGTAACAGGAAAAAATAGTTTCTAAACGGAAACTTGCAAACCATAACACGTAAGAATTCGTTATTTTGCATTTTCAATTCCATCTGAAATGAGCCAGAAACTAAAATAAAAGGCTTTTAAAGAAAGCACAGAAATCCCAGTACTGACTTGTGAGACTAACATGAATTGTGTCTAGAGTAAAGCTAACAATGCAACTTGAAGGAGTATAAAGTATGCAGATTTATAGGCTGTTCACAGTAAAGTGAGCTCTTTTGAAAGCTCTCTCATTTGGAATAATGGTCGAAAAATGTGTTTTATTTTAGTTTTAGACATTGACTTCCGAGTGCAGTGGAATATACATATTGTGTTTATTACTTACAAGGCAATATTTATTTAGAAGTGTGGTTAGAGGATAAAAGATGGCTGAAAGAAAAAAGTAACTAGGGCCTCAAAAGTGCTCACATTACTGTGAGCAGCCTATACTTAAAAGGATTCATATAAATACATGGCAGAGTAATTGCTAGCATTATAGAACTGTGAATAAAATGTTTGTGAGTTCGATTCCAGGTTTTTCCAACGAAATTTAGTAATTTTGAAATAATGCTGAAGATTACGCATATAAATAAGGTAAATAAATCAATTTTATTTTGGTGAAATATAATAATTTTTTGTCTTTTAAAATGCATATCGAGCTACTTCTATGTGGGTCACAAGTGACCAACAGCTGGGCCACAAATGGCTTGCCAACCATTGGCTGACGACATGTCGTTTACTTACGGCAGGCCAGAAGCAGTAAACCAGTGGGCCACTGTTGTCACACATGACCCACTGATGGTGCCGACATGTTTGGAGTACAGTTGGTTACGCAGAAGCGGGCAGCTTGTGGATAGATTGTAGTTTGCTAGGTGGATGTTATCTGGATGGCCCAGATGCGGCCAACTGCAAGATGCATCATGTGGGCCATAAGCATCTGCGGATGCATTACAGTGGCTGACTGATTGTTGTTGTTGTTTATGGAAACTGTATGTGGGGCGCTCATGTACACGTAGATTTGCGCAAGTGGATCAACTGAATTTTGCTACTTGGCTAGAGTATATACTTGGCTGGAGTATACCAGGGTCTGGGCCCGCGGAATCCGCGGGGCTGAGCCACCATAGGTGAGGCGAAGCAGGTAACCGTAGAAATTGAAATGTCGTCTGGGAACTTCGGCACATGCTCGCTCGCACATCCCGACATGCGCTAATATGGCGAAAGTAAAATACAAAATTAAAAACTTTAGACTTAAGACATAACACTTAAGAATTAAGTCTTAACACTTCAAAGTTAACACTTAAGATGTAAAACTTAAAACTTAAGATCTAGGCGTAAGGCTTTAAACCATATATACGAATGCTGGGCAAAGAAATACACCACTAAACAAAATTTCAAGAAAATCGGTCGAAAAATGTGCCTTCCAGAGCCTAGGGGGCTTTAGCCCAAAAATAGGGGAGGGGGAGTCGAAAACCATATCAAATTATGCGGGACAAAGAACTATACCACCCTACAACATTTGAAGAAAATCGGTCAAATGTTCCCCTTTAATAGGATTAGGGGCATAAGCCCAAAATTAGTGATGAGGGGGAGGGCTAAAACCATATCATGGGATGCGGGGCAAACACATACGCCAGTATACAAAATTTCATGAAAATTGGTTGATAAATGTGCCTTCCAGGGCCTGGGGAGCAACCCCCCTCCCCTTAAAAAAAGGGGGGGAAGTTAACATAAAGGCATCTATTCCCCTTTGAGCACTATCGATCCCTCCTAGTCTCGCTCCCCTCCCCTACGTCTTCGTTTGGCCGTAAAGCGTTTAACGCAGCAAACTTTCGTTCTTGAATATAGTAAAAGAATGTACTACGTCGCCAAACTATATAGCCGCAGTATAAGGCAGATTCATATTGAAGTTAAAGAGGTGGACGTTGTGTTAACTTGTAGTAGTAGTCGTTATCTTCAGACATGAATCGCGCGGTAGTGTGTTCACGTTGAGTTGAGAACAGCGTAAAGGTAAACTTTCCAAACAAGAAGTTGACCTAGCTTAATCCGAACCTAGTTTTGACCAATCATGTTCAAGGGACGATTATTTACGTTTGTTTATTCTTTTTTATTTCTAGAAACTTTTGACTGGATTGTTTATTATGACACGATTGCAACAGATATTGAAGGTAACCGTTTCGTTTGTGTGTATTAAAATGACCAACGTATTAAGATGCAAACTGGCCTCTATTTACGTGAGAAACGATGGTATTATTGGCATTTGGAGGAAAATATTTTCGGCATTATAACAACTGCTAATATGAATGTTTAATCGCACACAAACATGTGTACACACTTGGTTCAGATCCCGGACACAGCATATCTGGCAATACTGGATTACAAGTTATCAAAGTGGAGTAGAAACGTTTGAATGATTCTTAACAGCCGATGGTGAGGTTAGGTGTGTAGATGCATCATCCGGCACGATTCCAACATGTGAAAATCCGGGAGCGCCCATGGTGGGAGGCGATTAGTCTGGCCACCACACCACCGCGGCACCTTCCAACAACTTATCAAAGGGGCGAATACCGGTAAGGTTTTATACAAATTGTTGGTAAAGTTAACGTAAAGGTAACAAAACGAGCTACATGTTCACCGCAATGTGAATCGGCCTTTATAATGCCTCCTGAGTCGCTTGTGCTTAGAGGGAATCACGCACTCGATGTGCTACGGGCTGTATACTGTGCGAGTTCCTGGAGTGCACAGAGCAGTAGAGGCAGTATGTTCCATGACAGCCGCTGCAATACAAACCATAGACTAGAGATGATGTGTACCGCTTATTCGTCTTCTGCGTATAGTTGTGATTGCGATTCCAGCCACACGCTGTGTCCAGGCGGCCAACTCAGGGACTGGATCAGCATGAGCTGCACTGCGGAAGTGAGATCCTTTGACAAAAACCTGCAAGTTGGATCATTGTAATTAGGCCTGGCTGACACACAAGTAAGGGGCATCGGCCGGCAACTTTAACTCCGCCCAGACCAAGCTATCGGCGAATAGGGGAGGAGTTACAGCATGTTACCAGGTTTGGGGGGGGGGGGGGGAGAGAAGTGTGGTCGAGGGATCCGAACCTAGAAACGGCGTCTTCCTGGTGCGTCGGCGATGCAAGAAGGGACGCTGAGTACGAGGGCACAGATCTCCGGCTGTCTTCAGGGGAAAGTTAGTGAGGGAAAGAGAGCTATTCCGTCATCTGTCCTTACCCAACATACTCCTATTCAATTGTAATTGTTTTAATTTCATTAAAGGGAAGTAATATATTTATTACTTCATTTATCTCACATTCTCTCCTATCAACCTCTAAGCTGTGGTGTCGCTTAAGTGACAACCACAACAGCATGTATCAAACATTGACATATAAGATAACACAACTGTCAAAGTCACATGGTCAACAGTGACGAACGCGTTTGTTTATATATATATAAATTTTTTTTTTTCAAAACACAAGCACTTTTATATAAATAAACTACTTCTATCAATTTGAATTTAATCAAACTGCATTGCATATCGGTTAGAGGATTCCGTTTTTACTAGTCGTATTGGCAGGTGAGCAGTTCAATGTTGGGACATGGAGACTCGTGCGCAGACAGCGATACCGAACCAGAGGGAGAGAAAAGAGTACATCCGAGAGCGGCTGTCCCCCCCCCTCCCCCCGTCTAACTAACAGGTACGGGAGCCGCTGCAATCCTCGGGCTACTGCGGGGGGTCCACGTTGTGGCTGGAGAATTAATTCGCCGTCAGAGGTCAGCACTGTTATTGCGAGTTGGACGAGCTGCCCATGCATCACTCAGTGCTGGTAGCACTGCCATTGGCCCAGGGTCTGTGACGCTACCCCCCTCCCCCTTCTGCCTACCCTTACACTAAAACCTGTATGCCACGATGGAAGATTCCACGCAAAGCCTACATGGCTGCTTGTATGGATGCTTCTATGGAAGATTTAGTCATCATGGGCGTTTACGTAATTGGTTGTGTACAATTATCTATGAAATGTTTCCTACAATATCGACATTTTAGCCAACCAGCAAGAAGCTGGTAGAGTCATCTTGTTTATTTTGTTTTCAGAAAGAGTGATAAGATTATGATTAATGATTCTAAAACAGGTTTTTGTGAAAAATTATGCTAAACATTCGCGTAGAATTAAAACAAAAATTCCAGTTTTAAAAACGAAACTATTAGGCTTTTTGCATAAACGCATTATGCACAAGTCGAAAATGAAGATTACTCCTGTACCATATTTGCAGAAATAATATCATTAAAAATGCATGGACCACGGTAGCTGAGTGGTTAGCCTGCTAACCTCCCACCATGGCGAACCGGGTTCAATCCCCGGCTAAGTCACCGGATTTTCGCAAGTGGGAATCGTGCCGGACGATGCCGTTGGTCAGCGGATTTTCTTGGGGATTCCCCGCTTCCCCCACCCCTTCATTTCGGCGACGCTCCATACTCACCTCAATCACCCTTGTCGGCTCTCAAGATCTCTCTGTGAAGAGCTGCCCAAATACTCATTAAAAAAATGCACTTGTCTTGTGCGGCAGCAAGTATCGTTAAGACAGGTTTTCCCAAAGACCCCTCCACAACTGCTTGCATCCAGGCTCGGGTAGCAAGTCTCGTGGAAACTTCCATCTGATTTCACATTATTTAACAATTTTACTATTATACAAGTTATTTCCTAAATTTATATTATGTTACAATCATAATTTTGCCAATGTCATGGCCTGGTATGGCCTTTTATTGCATATAATATATTATATTACATAGATGACACTTTATTTGCATGAGTTATAATTATATACCATGGTCTATGCGATTTGCATAGATTTCGGTTAAAATCATGAATTATATGTTACAAATATGTCATGATCCTATGTTGTTTGTAATATCTATCAAAAATGTGTACACACTTATACTCTATTATGTCTATAATACAGAATTACATTCTTTTATATACATATTTACAAATTTATATTTTCTGTATGCATATGAACATATTTAAATTCCACAAAATTAAATTATAATATTTATATTCAACAATAAATGAATTTATATACTTAACTTCTACAATTAATAAATTAATGTACTCTATTTGACATAAATAAATTCAATATACTCAATTCAGTAATAAATAAATTCAACATACTTAATTTTGCCGCATTATCAGTCTTATTCTTTCTTGTATTTGAGCTTCGTGTGGTAGCGGGAATGTGGAACGCGAGGCCTGGCTACGAGCTATCCCGCAAGTTAAATTTCACCTCAAAGCAATCATTATACACACTCCGTCGCCTTAATTACTGGAATTGGGATAAGGAGGTTGTGTAGCTCTTGTTGTGATATTCCGCTCGTTACAGGATATTTAATTTTTTTTAACTGACCATAATGCCTAAGTTATGTGCCATCTTAAAATTGTATACATGCGAGGATTAATTTATTGCTGTCCAGGTTGATTTGCATTTAGTTTATACAATAACATGTACATAATTTATATTTCCTGTAACTTGACTGTACACGAGCTAATTTATTCTACAGAATTCTTTTGTATAATTTCATTTCCTTATCGCAATTATGAATGCCATTTTATATTGCAACATTGAGGTTTTTTGTTTTACATTAGTGTGTTGACAGGCTAGCGACTAATGTGTACAATTAAAGTAACTTTATATACAATAAAATTATATAAGTCGTTAGCGCAAGGAAAATAACTGTTACTACATACCCATATTCTTGTTATGTAAAAATATACATCTTATCTCCTACTTGGATGTTGATATCTGTAATGAGTTGCTCTTTTGGTAACATATCGAAAGATAGAAATCTATATATCCAATTGCTGTCAATATATTAATTAATATAATTAAATTGTATGCTTGTGTCTAATCCTAATAGAGCAGCATAAAAAGATTTCTCTTTCATCCAATGAATTCGTATCCATATTTGTGCGTGTGTTAAACCTGGTGCTCGCGTGTTGCACAAATACGTTGCCTCAACTACAATAGATTTTTTGTATTTCGTATCGCAACCACAAGGTAACTGTACTTCGACTCCTCCTACCTCTGTTGGAGGAATGACTCTATTTAGTGATCTATTCGTACAAGTTATCAGTAAATCTGACTTTGCATTCACAACTACGTACGATGTGGAAAAATATTTTGGATTTTCGCTTTCACATTTTTAATGGTATCTGACGTTACTTCTAGGGTTATGGTCTTGCCCCATGCTACCGGCCCACCTAACTTAATCATATTTGCACATTATTTCTTGGTTTTTTTTGTATTACTTTCCATTGCATAGTCCATATCACTGAATTCCTCTTTGCACATACTTTCATTTGCCATTTAAATACATGTTTATCCAGGGGAAAACTCATGTGAGGTTTAATTATTTATGTCCATGCACATGTTACGAATATTCACTTCACGGCAAATTACTTGCCTCCGTACGTAATTTGATTTAGTGATCTGCAACCGTTCCAGAAATTTTGAGGGTGTCCACGTCAAGCGGGCTATCCTGTATATGGACTAATAGCGGGATACCATATTAGAAGCTAATAGAAACAAGGACTATAGATATATTTGTGAGGTAGTTAGACATTATGCCATATCGTACATGCTTTGGAAAGTGAATCATTTGTGAATTGTTTAAGATGCTGCTGATTAAATTCTCGTGCAATAATGCAAGTTGACCAACAGAGTGATTCTATGCTCCAAGTGCAAGCTTTGAGAGATAATTAGTTATAACAAACGACGTGGTAAACAGTAGGACCTGTGACCTGACTTCGAAGAGAGAAAGAGAGGGAAGGAGGAAGAGACCCTTGACAATTGAGTTAAACTTAACTATTTGCGAAATGTCAGCAACATCGTAAAATAAAGCCACAAATTTATGAATGATATCTACCATCTGTGAACATTCGGCGGATATTAACATCCCAAGAGTCATTAACAAATGAGGGGGGAGGGGATTCCATTGTATTAAGCAGCAAAAGTGTGTGTTAGTCGTTGTCAACAAATATGCAACATTAGAAATAATGATGTAGGACGCCTGTCAGGTATGTAACAGACAAGACACAAACTCGTGCGACGTTGCCACGACTCTCCCCAACTTGATGCTCACCTTCATTCCTTCCTGCTCACAGAGGCAATTCACAGTGAAGTTAAAACTTTTTAAGGCTCTGCTAAATTTTTCTCTCAGGCAATTTCTATCTTACAGTCACTTTTTAATATAAACACAAATATGTGACTAATAAACACAGTGCATACATGATATAATAACAAAAAATTTGGTGAAACTAAAAAGTGAAAAAAAAAAAAAACTGTAAAAAAACTTTTAAAACCAAGTTTATATTAATTTATAAATGCACTAAAAGGGAATAATTATTATAGTAGTTACACAATTTGTAGAACTTGTAAGATGTGGTCGAAGAGCCGTAATAAACTTTACTACAATTTAATATGTTTGTATCAATATATATTTATTATAGAAAAGCTTGGCGAAATGTAGAACGTATATCTCATTTGCGCAAGCGTATTAAGCACATAGCTTGCATAAGGCTCTTAACTATTCGCAATATAGAACGTAAACCTCAGTTGCATAAGCGCAGTAAGCACATATCTTGCGCAAGGCTCTTAAATATATCTAATTTATTTTTCATATTTACTATGACTTGCCATATAATCATATGTTGTGTTTTGTATTTAATCGTTTGTATATTAGTTTTCCCGATTGTAAGACATTGTAAGGAGCTGCCTCCGTGTGGCGCTACTGATCGGCGTTGTGCTTGGTGCGCGGGTCAGGCGACAGAAGAGTAGTAGCTTACTGTGGCCCAAGAGTGTTTCGTACGTACGGGAGTTCAAAATGAGCTGGGAGCGAGTGCGTACGAGGGTCTGTTGTAGTGTGGACGAGAGTGCTCCGAGGAAGTACGCGAATGTTAGTCGGGAGTTGCCGGTCAACGGAGTTCAGTGTTGGGCCTTCCCGACACGCCACGGGCAGTCAGCTGTTGCGTATTGAATACAAACGTAACACATGTGTGAGGTTGGAGGTACGTTACCGGCGAGCCGATAGTAACATGGGCAACTTGCCCGGCCACCGAGCAGCAACGAGCCGCCATGGTGGTGCTGGCTGGCTTGGCTTTCGCCATGCGCCGACACGTGAATAGCAAGGAACGAAACATTTTCGTGATACAGGCACAAAGACATTTATTGCAAGTAATTGCAGGACTTGTGTATAGTTTGCAAATGTCTCGCGATAAACTTTGGCCGGTGTTGCAGCAGAATTGTGGCCACGAAAAACACGCGAAAGCCAGAGAGTGACACGTGGGTGTAGAACTGCCCGATAAAAGTCGACGGAGTGTTAATTCTAAGGGAAAGTTTATTCCGTCGTTTCAGTATCGACTTAATCCCTGTCCGTGTCGTGTGCGCTTGCGGATCAGTCATCTTAGAATTGTCTTGGTGTCGTGAAATATTTTGCGTGGCGGTTAACACAGCAGACCCACGTATTAAATGCAGCGTGGAAATAAATGAAGATAAAGTGTTTCTCGAAGTGGTTAGTGTGTCTTCGGGGATCATCTTTCGCTTGTGCTGGCGATTAGTCACCCTGACCGGAAACCGGGCCCATTCAACGGATCGTTGCGACTTCGTTGCGGCTCTTGGGTGATGTTAGAAGTCCGGTTGTTCGCCTGTGGAAGGCCACTGCCAAGGTATTTTATTGCGAAGCGTCATTCCGCGGTATAAGGATTGCAACGTACTTTGACGAGGTAGCGTAACATGTGAGAAGATGGTGACCTCGATTGTGTAAAACCCGGCGGTAACTGTCAGTCTGAAACTCTGTATAAATATTTATGGTAGATCGTTTTAAACATTTTATCAAGATAGCTGTTTGTTATACGGCGTTGAATATTTTAAGTCGCGTTAATATGGAAAGCGTGCAGACTTTCCAGTTGGTCTTGTTTTTGTAGGAAAATATAATATTATTAATATTGTGTTTGTGTGGTAAGATGGTAAATAAATTTTCGCATGATTTATTAACTGAAAATTTTGTGAGCTGGGTGTATTAAATTTGAGCTTCCTGGAATTCATCATTAAATAATGAAACCTACCAAGCATAGTGTATGCGAACATTTTTTGAGTGTCACCCAGAATTTATTTATTCGTTGCCAAATAATAGGTGTAGAAATAAATATATTGATATTGGGGATTAGCTTTTCTTCCCCCGTGGGGGCGGTAGGTGTGAATTAATTTTCATTTAGCGAGTGAGGCATATTTTATATTTCTGAACCCCCTCCTCCCCTCCCGGGGGTAGAGGGCGTCTCAAAGTCTAGACCTGCAACGGCGCAATTACAAAATTGCTCCCCTCCCCCTTCACCAAAATTAAAGTCTAGAAGAAGGCGAATCGAGGTTGAAATGGGGCAGCACCGGAATGAAAGAACGGGTTAAACGGGAGATCCCCAACAAAACCCTTTGACCAGCGGTATCGCCTGGCACTATTCCCACGTGCGAATATATGAGAGTGATCCTGCCGGAAATCGAACCTTGTTCGCCTTGGTGGTCAGCGACAGCGCTAGCCGCTACACCACCGTGGCCCTATATTCAAGTGATGGAATTGACATGACTATGTACAGGACAGTTAAGCCTCGCCATACAACATACAGTGCCTGCCCATCAACACCTGCGCAAGGTCACGCTTGCGAACACGATACCTCATGTTCTGTGATCATGAGCAGTTCATTCAACCTATCACTGTCATTTCACTCCTTGCGGTAGGAATTTCTTTTATTTTTTTTAAAATGTCCGTACATAAGGCGTATTATTTTCTCCACTTGTTAGCTATTAACTACCCCGCTTTATGTCGGTAGGCGAAATGGAAAAAGGGTTGATGAAAAAAAAGGGGGGGGGGGGTGGATAGTGCGCGCGCGTGTAATATATACAATATATTTTTAAACTTCATCACGAAATTCAAACCACTGCACTTATGGGATAGTATTAACAAGAAATCCCAGAAACAAAATGTTCCGAAAATTTATATGGTATTTTAAAATTTGGAATGAAGTTAGGAAAACGGGGTCGGGAGTCTGCGACTTAAAGAACCTGCGTGACGAGCAAGTTGCCTATCACGAAGGCGAACGGGACTAGCGCAACATGCACATAGGTCACCACACATGGGAGATTAGCAATTTAGTAATAACAGCTGCCAGAAGTGATTGTATTTTATTTCCAACAACACACAAATAGCAGTACTCGCGAAGTAAGGTGTTCACGTATTTTCATGGCGGACAATGTACACGTGATCACCGCATGGTGCGCCAGTTCCTTTCGCCTTTGTGGTATGCAACTTGCTGTGCACGCAGGTGCGTGAAGTTGCGGACATCTGCCACTGTTTCGATAACTATTTCAATTTAAAAATACCAGATAGTTTTCGCGAACATTTTGCTACAGGGGTTTCTTGTTTATGTTATACCATAGATGCTGTGGTTTGAATTTCACCATGTACTTTAAAAATCAATATGTGTGTATATATCTAATAATTTGTATTTGTATAAATCATATATATATATATATTATATATATATATATATATATATATATATATTTTATATATATTATAATATATATATGGCATTTAAAATACAAATTCAAACTGACCTGAATGTGTGACTTGTTCCGTCAATTTTACGTTAGCAATTTTTCAAGTATAGTGTGCACAGCGGTGTTTTCACATTCGGTTAGGAGAAATTTAAAGATAGTAAGATAGTTCCTATATGAAATGACTAAAAAATTGTACTTCATGTAAGGTTATAGAATGAGAGCCACACAGGTTCAAGAATGGATTTGCTATCTTTATATTTTTGGTGTGATCATTCCATTTTTATAAACTTCTGTCGGGACTGTATTTTGTGTTATGTCATCTTTCAAGAACTTTGCATGACTGCAGTTTAATGTGTAACTTCATTTGCACGTGGGAATGCGCGTTTCAGTGATAAAAATGTAATAATTTAGAAAATACCGAACTCGAAGGAGATCTATGGCTGCAAATAAGAGCCACATTAGTAGCAACAGTTGCGAAGATTTCATGTGTACAAATACTACAATTTGTATTTCTTTACATACACGAATACACATACTCAAGGGATTTCCAGATTCATGACGTATTTATTAGACAAGCGTGGTGATGATAACGACTTGCTCAGTGTCACACTATTCATAAGACGTTAGCGTAGGTGATATCCAAATAATTAAAATTTCTCATTTTTTTTTAATTATCTACCTACTGGCCTTCACTTACAATCAAAACATTTTACTTATGAAGTTTATCAATTTTATCTCTGAATTATGAAAGACAACCGGAAGAATGTTCGTTTAAAAACCATTACACCCAACATTACGACAAATGTTCTACACTCATATTTTTCGTTTTCAGACAAAAAGAATTTTACGCAAAGTCGATAACTGACTACATAAAACAACGTTTCAAATGTTGCAAGACAAATTACACCGCAGAATATTCAATATATAAACGAATTCTGAGATCTATCACTATAGAGCTATGTGTCGTTTCACCAGTAACATTTATCGTGAGTCTGCATTCTATAGGTTTACCGACTTTATATTTATTACTTAAGCATTTCACGACAATAATTAATTCTTTTATTGCCGAATGAAAATTATCTGATGCATATATATTTGAATATTTGCAGAAACTGAACATTCGTGATGTGATAACTGAAGTCAACAAACTTAAGTATGTAATTATTTTCACGCAGATCCGCTCTTCATACTTTGAAGTGTGTCTGTCTTCGTTGAGACTTCTACTAGTCACCTGCAGAGATTAACAGAAAAAGAAATATCGCCTCTCAATCTAGAGGTACGCAAATAACTGAGGTTAGGCGTGATTGTGTATGATCGAACCAGAGGTTGTTCTTGTGAGTAATAGTACCAGCAGTGTATGATAAATATTAAAATACTTAAATGCCTAACACTTTAAAAAACATTAATTTCACTGTAAATTTCCCCTGATTTCTTTCAGTCTGTTTATTTAAGTTCCTAGGCTGTGCTTTACTTCTGCATACAAGAATTACCACAAATTAAATTATAAATAAAAGTGCAGTTTTTAAATATTGATCCACCGAGAATACAGTTTGCCGGAAGGTCGACCGTGCCTAACGGATGACCACTGTTTTGTGTGATCCGACCGTGCAAGGTGACACAGTGGTACAACTTCGAACTCACATTGTAAAGGACCTGGGTTCCATTCCCGATTGACCAAAATTATTTCTCGTATCTATGATTCCCTGAAGCCACTCTGCAAGCGAGAGATGCTGGAATGGATCCGCACTACAGGACACGGCAGACTCGTAGCCCTTGCCTGTTTCCTCTATCTACAAGCCACGTCAGACTCCCTGCCCGCATCTGATTCCTCACTACAGGCACTGCAGACTCCTCGCCGTCAACTGCGTCCTCACTGCAGGCCACGGCAGATACCTTGGCATCACCTGCTTCCTCACTACAGAACACGGCAAACTCCTTTCCCCCACCTTCATCCTCACTACAGGCACGGCAGATTCCTCGCTCTCACCTGCCTCCTCACAACAGGCACAGCAGACTCCTCGCCCTCACATGCTTCCTCACTACAGACCTCAGGAGATTACTTGCCCGCACCTGCTTCCTCACTACAGGCCGTGACAGACTCCTCGCCCTCACTTGCTTCCTCACTACAGGCACGGCCGACTCCTCGCCCTCACCTGCTTCCTCACTACAGGCCACGGCAAATTACTTGCCCGCACCTGCTTCCTCGCTACATACCACGGCAGCATCCTCGTCCTCACCTGCTTCCTCGCTACAGCACGGCAGATCCCTTGCCCTCGGCTGCTTCCTTACTATTGGCCACGGCAGACTCCTGGCCCTCACCAGCTTCCTCACTACAGGCCACGGCTAACTGCTTGCCCTCACCTGCTTCTTCAATCTACAGACGCGGCAGATTCCTTGCCTGCACCTGCTTCCACACTATAGGCCACGGGAGCTTACTCGCCCTCACATGCTTCCTTACTACAGCACGGCAGATTCCTATCCCGCACCTGCTTCCTTACTACAGGCTACAGCAGACCCCTCGCCCTCGCCTGCTTCCTCACTACAGGCCACGGCAGAATCCTCGCGCTTACCAACTGCCTCACTACAGGCTACGGCAGACCCCTCTCGCCCTCACCTGCTTCCTCACTACAGGCCACGGCAGACTCCCCGCCCTTCTGCACTACAGGGCACGACAGTCTCTTCGCCTTCACCTGCTTCCTCACTACAGTCCACGGCTGACTCATCGCCGTCACCTGCATCCTCACTGCAGGCCACGGGAGATACCTTGCCCGCACTTGCTTCCTCACTACAGGCCACGGAGGACACCTCGCCCTCACCTGCTTCCTTACTACATCCATACTATATTCCTTGCCCGCACCTGCTTCCTCACTACAGGCAACGGCTGACTCCTCGCCCTCTCATGCTTCCTCACTACAGGCCACGGCATATAAATTGCCCATATCTGCTTCGTCAGTTCAGGCCACGGCAGACTCCTCGCCGCCACCTCCTTCCTCACTGCAGGCCACGGCAGACTCCTTACCTGTACCTGCTTTCCTGAACAACTGCTTCATCTCTGACAACCTCGTTGTCAACGAAATGTTGGGTAGCCTGCGTGTTACCGACTCGGTGTTTGTAAATACATTATTGTTTGTGAAAATTGCAACACCTAGAATGAATGACCCGAATAAATCAAATTTCGTAGGACGCGTAGAAAAGTGTACCAGCAATAAGTGACTACGTTTGCAGAGGGAGGGCGTACATTCACATGGGCCCCGCAGCGCCCTCTATTGAGTGACCGAGAGAGTCCATGTTACGCCTAGCTAGGTCAGTGAAGAGCCGTTAAATGAAGTGAAAGCAAATGCCAGTATACCTCGTCGACGTCAACCATATGAGCATATGAGTAACTTTGATCGGGGCAGAACGTTCGGTCTCCGGGAAAGGGGTTTGTCGTACCGTGACATTTCGGCTCGTACAGTGCATGCTGCTACGACAGTGATGCGTGTGTGGCACGAGTGTCGTACGCAGCGACGAGCGGGTACTGGACCACGCAATGTGACCATAGCACGGGATGACTGCCATCTTGTCCGAATGGCCGTAATGGACCGTAAAGCCTCGTCCACGATGCTGGCTTGACACTGGAGCACTGCAACGGGCGTGGATCTTTCTGTGTCGATGGATCGATGCCATCTGCTGCAGGTTGGATGGGTTGCACTCACGCCATTGCGTCGACATCCATTGTCCAGAAACCACAAACACTTCAGACTGCAGTGGGCATGTGAACGCCGTAGCTGACATGCTGAGTGCCAAAAATTAGTGTTTTTGGACTCGTTCCGCTTCAACCTGTCCTACAGCGACCGCCGCATACGTGTTAGACACTACCGTGGTGACCGCAATGTAATAGCCTGCGTTGTGGAGCGGCATAGCGAACAAACGCTTAGTGTGGTGGTTTGGGGCACCATTAGATGCAACGTGCAATCTCGACTCCAACGTATTAAGGGAAATCTGAACAGCAACCGCTACATTAGGGAAGTTTTGGAGCTCGAGGTACTGGCATTCCTTCAGACAACTCCACGTTAGATATTTCAACAGGACAATGACCAGTCACATTCGGCAAGGTATGTGCAAGCCTTCTTCAATGAATTACGTGTACCACTGCTTCCCTAGCCTGCACGTTCTCCTGACATGTTCGATGTCGGTTGGTCGGCAACATGCTCGTCACGGTCCTCCAGCAACCACAGTTGACGCTTTGTGAACTCACGAACAGAATGGAGGGAGATTCTCCAGGAACATATTAAGGTCCTCTTCGATTCCATGCCACGACGTTTAGGGGTTGTGATTGCAGCACGTGGGGGCTTCACACAATACTAAATTCTCATAGACAGAGATTATGTACAGTTCTGTAATATTTATCTATTATATATTATCACGAACATTATCTGTGGTATAAAGTTCATTTCAATCACATGTATCATTTTGGTTAGCGTAAAACGGCAAGGATCATATGATAATTTGAAGATGATGTTGCACTGATTGCGTCTTAATTACCTTAAGAAATTTTAGAATGTGTGATTGTTCTTCTGCAAATTGTAGAGTACCAGAAGGGCTGTACAGTATTAGTGTCATTGAAGACAGATCCTTAAGGGGACAGACTATGCACTTGTATAGCCTGCAGTGTGTGTATATGCATATTTCAGTGAATACATGTTCTGGGAAGATGACTTCATGCCAGAAAAGGTAAAAACCAATTATCACATTGCACTCTAAATCTGAATCAGTGAAAACTTCATTGTTTCAATCAGTCAAGCATATCTGATTGATTAAACAGTCACTTTAGTAAATTTAACTGATAAATCAGTGAAAAATGCCAGATTTAATTCACTTATTGATTCAGTGACATTTTCCACTGAATCATCAGTAATTTTTTTTTCACTGTACGCTCATTGGTTTATTTTGAACCGATGGATCAGTTAAACAGTGTTTAAAAATGGCCATTAAACAACGCGTATCAAGAGAAATAACAACGAGTAACATAATTAAACAAAAAAAAATCTAAAAACTGTTTCATTTTTCAAAATACCATTTTATGAGATAATATGAACCTTCAGCGTTTCATTCCGTTATTATTTATTTCATTTAGTTTTCATGTAATCATCACATAGCTCTATTCGAAATTTTAAACTGCATATAAAGTGGTAAAGAGAGTGCACTCATATATACAATATGTTTTAACTATCCTAACGGTACCAATTAAATAAAAAACGTATAGTAAGGGCATATAATTTAAATCTTCAAGATTTCGACAAGAATTATAACACATATATTTTTTCTTTCATCTTTCAATTCGACTTTGTAGCTCAGATGGTACGCCATTGAAAGCCGACCTCCTTGGCGCAGTAGGTCAGATGGGATGTCACTGAAAGCAGATCTCCATGACGCAGTAGCTCAGATGGGATGTCACTGAAAGCCGACATCCATGGCACAGTCGCTCAGATGGGATGTCACTGAAAGCCGACCTCCTTGGCACAGGTGGTCAGATGGAATGTCACTGAAAGCCGACCTCTGTGTTGCAGTACCTCAGATGGAATGTCACTGAAAGCCGACTTGAGTGATGCAGTAGGTCAGATGGGATGTCACTGAAAGCCGACCTCCGTGGCACAGTAGCTCAGATGGGATTTCACTGAAAGCTGACCTCCGTAATGCAGTAGCTCAGATGGGACATCACTGAAAGCCGACCTCTATGGCGCAGTAGCTCAGATGGAATGTCACTGTAAACCTACCTCCTTGCGCAGTAGGTCAGATGGGATGTCACTGAAAGCCGGCCTGCGTGGCGCTGTAGGTTGCAATGCATGCCAGCTTACGCGTGGGGGTTTCGGGTTCAAGTCCTGGGTAAGGCATGGGTGTATATATGTGTACATCCTGCAATGTCCTGCGCGAGGCATACGGCTAACAGCCACTTTCAAACGTCAAACGGCAACCACACTCGTCCAAAACGTCAATCACGCTTTGTCAAACGGCACGGTAACTGTTTTAAAGTGGGAAGGGTGTGCGTGTTCAATCCCGGCCACCTCCGGAAAATTTTTTACTTTATTTGATTTACTGTAAATTGCGCAATATAAATATTAACCTCTCGTAAACAGGTTTATTTCACGTAATTATTTGGCTACATTCAATAAAAACTATATTTAATTCGCCTAGTAGTTGGCCGTCACTTATTCATCAGCGAAACAGCTTCACGTTACTAATTCAATCAGTAAAAATTTTTATGGAAACAATCAGTGGTTTTTTTCAGTGATTCTAAGTGGAGTGATTTTCACTGATTCGAGTAGTTGAATTTCACTGTGAATCTGCGATTTGAATTTAGAGTGTGGGCGTATTAAAAATGTGTTGGGATTGGTTAATATAATCGCACTTTTAGAGCTGGCATGCCCAGTTTTCTTGAGGGGTGAAAATAAGGTATAAGTATACGGGCGTAGTTGAATCCGTGGCCTTTCATCATGAGTAATGACGTTCCACACTTGCAGATCTAATTTGCAGAGTAGAGCACACCGACGGAAACACTGCACACCTTGCACGGAGGAGCGATGCGTTTCAATCCTGCGTGGTGGTGTAGCCCTTGTAGCTGCCTCGCTTTTCAACCTTGAATGCGGAGAATAACTTCAGATATATACAACGTGTTTCTAAAACATGGCAACAAAACTCGGCAGTGTATTCCTGATGAAAATATAAGACGTACATGGAAGTTCCACTTTTCTCGTGGAGCCGCGGTGGCTGAGCGGTTAGCCTGCTCGCCTCCCACCTATGTGAACCGGTCCCGATCCTGGTCGGTTCGCTCCCGGATTTACACAAGTGGGAATAGAGCCGGACGATGCTGCTGGACTGCTCTCAAGACCTCGCTGTTAAGAGCCGCCCAAATCTCTCCAATCGCTTTTCTCGCCAAGTGTTTATTAAGGGAGGTGTGCGCCCCTGAAAAGTCCTCATTTAAATTGTCTTATTCTGTATTGTGGTTTTCCTAAGGCTGTTCACGGTAAAGTGAGCACTTTTGAAAGCCCTGCTAAAGATCTACTTGTATGCACATTCCGTATACTTCCGCCATAAGTGAAATGAACATTGCCAAGGGCCTGGTCACATTATTCGTGCGTCGGCCAAGTAAAACGGTGAAATTATTGAAAAGTAAATATTTTACAATTTTGCCCATCGTACACTTATATGCGTTAAAAAATCCAGTAAGTATAAGAAATAGTTTCAGTTTTCTCAAACCTTTTCCTAGCACTTTTAATTAAGCGTTACGATATGGAACTACTTTCTCTCCATCATTGCCAACTTTAGAGGTCGCATACCAGTCAGTTTGCCTGTTAACATACATGCAGGCCAGCGCAGTGACATTTTTGAAGGTTGATTTCAAAAGTGCTCACTTTATCGTGAACAGCCTTTACCTGGTATGCAGCACACGTTCTATTTTCAATCTTCAACATGAATTATCTCACCCCTGAGATCATCTCAGAGTGCTCCGACAAAACGACATTTTTTAATAATTTAGACGTGCTGATTTATAGTGTTACAATTTTATCGAAGTCATGGGGGTAAACCAGGTTCGTTAAGGAATAGAGGTTTTAATTTCGTAATTTATTAAAAATGATTACAAAGAAAATACAGTCGTCTCAATATATCATAATAAATAGAAATATCTTGCTATGTAAGATTAATAAATTCAGTCAGTATAGCTCACAATTACATCAAAGGAATTATGTAATTAGACAATAAAAAATGGGTTGATTGTGTTTGTGGGGTGTGAGATAAAAACTTCATTTTTTTATTAGTGGGGTCTATCTTACAAAATGGTACAGAATAGAGGCTCTGCATAGGCAAATTTGATGGTTGTAATAAGTACTGCCAGCATACAAAATTATATTGGAATTTGTTTCGTTAGTAAAACATACTGAGCTAAAATATTTATATATCAACCATTTTGAAAATCAGTGTCTGACCTACTTAAATCATACCAGTTTAAACCACCAGCTGCCTTACTATTTGCTTGCCAAATTTAGTAGGAATGTGTCAGTTTTTCCCCCGAGATAGGATATTAAACCTTTATTTATTCGCATGGCGATATCTTACAAAATGGAGGACAAAAATGCTCCATGTAGATACAGTTGATAGTTGTAATATTTACTGCAAGCATTTAAAGATAAGTTGGAAATAATTACATGGTTTTGGCGATATAGCATTTAAAGCTAAAATAACTAAATGTCCTCCACTTTAAAAATAAATGTCAAACGTACTTAAAGCCCGCAATTTTACATCATATACCGCAGCACGCATTGTTTGCAAAATAGGATACGAATTGGTCAATTGTTTTCCGAGATATGACATAAAAACTTGATTTATTTACATTTAGCTATCTTACAAAATGGCGGGAAAATATGCTTTAGTTAGATACAGTTTACAATTGTAATATCTACTGACAGCACAGCAAATTATGTTGGAATTGATAACATAGTAACGACGATATAGCATTCTATGCTAAATGGCAATTTGACTGCTATTTTGAAATATGTCTCTGACAGACTTAAAACATATCACTTAACATAATTTGCATCAGTACTACTTCTTCGCTAAATTTAGTAGGAATCGGTTAATTCTTTACCGGGATATGACATAGTAACTTGGTTTATTCGCATGATGCTACCTTCCAAAATGGCCGACAAATGTGGTTATGTGTTGTATATACGATACTTGAAATAGATACTTTCAGTATATAAATTTTTCAAGACATTGTTTAACTGTTACAATAGATATTCCAAAAAACCCAAAATATTTGTGTGGCCGCCATTTTTTAAATAAGTAACTAATCAAGTTCATTATTTACATTTACTTGACCTATCGTACTATTATTTACTCGTAAAATTGGGCCATAATTGGTTTCATAGGTCTAGAGATATAACATAAGATCCTTATTTCTTCATTGGGTACTATTTTCCAAAATGGCAGACCAACAACAATATCCATCTCAAAATGTAATGTTCAATTGATGCTCTGTCAGCATACAAAATTTGATTTCAATCAGTTAAATGGTTCCCAAGATGACATATTGCCCCAAATTTTAAAATGGCCAAATTTAAAAGTAAGTGCCCGACGTGGTCGAAAACTATAAAAGTCAGGTTTCCTAAATGTTATATGTGTACCACGTTTGGTGAAAATTAGTCGACGCATTAAAACATTTAAATGAAGGCACACACACACACATGCTCAAAGAGACACACGCAGTCCCAAAGACAGAAAAGTGATCTCATAAGCCTTTCTTTCATTTAGAAAGTAAGCTTAAAACACGTGGTATATAGGAGCTTTAAAGTTGTTAGCTCACCAAGTTCCATGTACCGTATGATATCTTGAGGCGCGCACGCACTGCTCGGCCGGGACGTGACAGTCGCCATGTCTGCAGCAGCTGCAGACAGTGACACCAGTCCGACGGGGCAGGGCTGCGCGCGTTGCCAGTAGTTCGCGGACAGCGCTGCGGCACGAGAATGCCTCATACATAATTCAGAGGCGCGGCAGCAGAGCAGGCCCTTGCAACTCGCACATCCTTGACCGCGTGTCCTTACTCCCCTCACCTACTGACGGTGTGGGAACATCTGCTCTAGCGACAAGACACCACTCCCCGTCCACCCAAAAACAGCCTGAGTCCAGGGCGGACTGAAGGGCTTGGGGTGTCTGTTGGAAACAGTGGTCAGGGCAGGGGCGGATACATGAGTCAATAATTTGGGAGGGGGGGGTGATTAGGGTTTTGCGAGGCCGGGAGGCTGGGGTTGGAGGATGACTTTGTAATAAAAAATAAATTCTTAATCATGTGGTCATTTTTATATGTTTTGGCTCCATATAACAAAGTAAACTAAACATAAAGTACTATATAATTATATATATATATATATATATATATATATATATATATATATATATATATATATAAACACACTCGGCCAAATTAAATTTTTGGCTGTCCGTTTTTAGGTTTTCAGAGTTGCAAGACACTTTTTAGTTAATAATGAAGGTAGGTAGTATAAGCATAAGAATCGTAGGAAAAAACTTTATAAAAGTTTGCTAAGGCATCGTTAGTGCTGCCGCATTTTGTGTTGGAAAGTTTGCAAAAATATGCCTTGAGCTCCAATAAAGAAGTGAAGTGTTTTTGCAGAATTTCACGTAATATTTTTATGATGTTATTTATAAATATACTGCTTAAAATTTATGTTTAGGACTTTATATAATTAGATATGAAATTAATTGAAAGTTTTATGTAATTATTTTCTTCGTCTTTCAAAACTTTAGATCCTAATCATGTTACGTGGCATAGCTTTGAATCCATATTTTTAGGAATAATTCGAATATGATGTCTTATCAAAATAAAAGAAATAAGCTTTGTGTACAGGCTCGAACATTTTCAAATTATCTACTAGAGTCCAGTTTGTGGGTGGCTGGCAAAACTGTTTTTTCAGGTCTGAAAGCACTATGGAAGGCGGTGGAGGAGATTTCTCTTCCCCCTGTCTTTGTGCCTGAAGTGGCGGATCCTGACAAAGAGCAAGTAATAAATCCAGGAAAATTTAAAAAAATTAAACCTTAATGGCTCTTAAGAATGCAAATGGCTGCCATGCGTAAGATATCAGTAAGAGTTTAACATTTCTTACTCATAACTTTTCTTCTCTTTTTACCACATTTATTATCACATGGTTCTTAGCTCCATCACTGCGGACTCTTTAAGATGGCCGCCGAATGATGTGCACAGCTCCAGCAGAAAACGTTTAGTTAAAGAACTGTCCAACGTGTCTGAATAACGTCTCCTTACGAATAACAAGAATAGTTAAGTGTCTGTATTCGTTTTTCAGCTCCCATTTGTCTCCAAATCATGCTATAGTAATAGTGAAAATGGCTCAAACGGGAATTTTCACCGCAATTTTTAAGTATGAAAATTCTGGTACAAAAAAAAAAAAAAAAAAAAAAAAAAAAAAAAAAAAAAAAAAAAAAAAGGTCCATCAAAGCGATTTTTAATACTATTCTGTTATAAAATGGCAGGGTCTCCACTGAAAGTCTCACAGATGCTCGTAATCGACGGCAAGACTGCACACCGGTTCAGTGCTTTCCCCGTAGAGGCTACGAGAGAGTTCATGCGCATGTCTCGGTCGCCCCTAGCGCTTCCAAGATTTTAGGCCTCAGACGTGCATAATTCCTTTAACCAAGCGGCCTCCTTAACCTTTCCTGTTAATTGCTCATTTTATTTTTTCCACGCAGTACTAACGAGACACTGCTTGTGAGGGTCTCGGTGGGATTTCCAACCTCCAAATTGGCCGCGGTGGTGCAGCGGCTAGAGCGTTCACTTCCCACGAAGGCGAACTACGTACAGTTGCCGGTGGACTCGCTCCCGGATTATCGTACGTGCGAACCGCGCCGCTTATAGTCAATTCACAGCTACTTCAGCCTTTTCTGAAGCCCTGCTAAGGTTCTACTTGCAAGATATTCCTCCGCCTCGTGCAAACTAAGCTTAACAAGTCTGGAGAATTACACCAGAGGGACAACGCACCTCATTCGTGCGCACTCAGTTGTAATGATATTTTGTATAAGAACTGTTTCTCACTAGACGTTACCAACATACCTATTTACTCCCTATTTTTATTCAAATTATTTATCACTGAAGCATTATAATCTAGTGATAGGATATTAATAACATATAATTTATCAGAAAAAAAGTAACTTTTATGAACACGAGTTTAAAACACGCTTGTGATACAGGATGCATTTAGGAAATGACTAAATACGCAATACATTGGGAGATTTATCAAAGGTTTGATTAAAAAAGGCCGAAGAAACCGTGAATGGAATATAATGCATCTGGTCGGCGGGTTTTTGTCGGGGATCTCCCGTTTTCCCCGTTCTTGCATTCTGGTGCTACTTCATAATCACCTGGCTTTACCCTCATCGGTTCTCAAGGCCTTGGTGTTAAAGAGCCACACAAACTTCTCTACTACACTACGCCGCTGCAGGTTCGCGACATGAGCACCGCAGTGGGTACATCTCCTGAGGCGGTCTTCTCGCGTCGCGGATCGTGCGCAAGCAGAGAACATGTGCTGTTTTTGGAAAATAGTCGACCAAAAGTTTACAACTGGTAAATACTGGTAGGTTGATACACGCCGCCCCCTCTTCTACTCTTCGCCAGGTGCGCCCTGTCACAACGTGATCAGACATTAAGTAATATCCCTGCCTGACCACGCCTTTACACATTGAACCAGGACACGAGCGGGATTGCGGTAATCACCTCCAGGCCTGTAAACGGGGCCGAGTGTGTTAAACAACGCGCGCCATATAGGCCAGCGACACACTGGGTGCGTCGTCTCTCCTCATTAGGCTATCACCGAGAGAAGATACAGGGATAGGTATTTCCGATCGTCGATAATCGCCCAACAGAAACAGGTGTGGACATTCCAGTTAGTTTGCCATGATAGTGACGTCTGGTAAACATTCATAACAGTTTAGTTTGTATAATAAATTCATTATAAACTCCCCGAGTAATTAATATTCACGTGAAATGTTATCGTTTGTTCATCATGTTAATAAACCCCATCAATCCCAGTTGTGCTCTACCAAATCATATCTCATTATTCAGATATACCCTCAGCCCATTTTATCTATGTATATGGCCAAAAACCTGCAGAAGTGAGAAGGTGGTGATTCACCGCTACCTGGATTGGCGTCACCCCCTCCCCCCCCCGCAAACATCAATTCTGGAGAATTCGGCGGCGGGCTGTTCAATGCAACTTGTGATTGTCGCTCCCCCGGCGCACCCCACATACAAAGAAGTATGTGGACTAGGGCCGACGACATTATAAATACCCCCTGCAGTCGGAGAATGGTCATATTCTGGGGTAGCCATCAGGATGAAGTGAGGTATTCGGGCGAAGTGTGGTGCAGCGGACATCAGCGGAGAGGATGGACGAGGGCGGAGGGTGTAAGACAAGGGTGGACGAGGGTGTGTAGTGCGGACAGGTGAGAGGGCGTGTAACCCGATGTGTAGAGAGCTGCTTCGTATGGGGACGATCGGAGCGCTCTGGGACATTCCGCACTTGCGGAATATGGACTCAAGTAAGGTAGGAATGTATGAAAGTGCGATACTAATTTAAGTGAAAACATTGGACCTTTAAAATATGGACATATCATTTACAAAATCATTTTCAACAGGGTTTGATACATTGTTTATTAGGACTGATTTTAGTTACTTGATTGCAATAATTCTGTGGGGCGATGGATGATGGTAAATATTAGTTGCAAGTAGCAAGTGATAGCAGAATATTGTGAGATATTTAGTAGAAACTATTTTATTTGTTGGGTTTGTAAATAAATTAGAGTATTATTATTAAATATTTCGATGTATTAAGACCTCCACCTCTCATGGCTAAAGTAGGGAACACGCGTGTTCCGCTCGAGTCAGCTTGACTAGGAATGGACTTTTTGTCAAAAATAAAAAAAACATGTTTTATTATGGAAACCCGCGTACTACAGAGGCTCGGCTTGGCTCGGAATTCCGGGGATTTGACAGCGCTCGTCAGAGAAAGAAGTATGGACTGATATCTCTAAGGGCGTCGGTCACCCGCCCCTTCCAAGCCACGTCTCTGATAGAGGGGGAGGTCAGGAGGCGCGGCCTTGGACGAAGGCGCACACCATAACAACTAAGATTAGGCAAACTATTGGCACGCAACACCAGTCAAATACACCTGCTTGCGACCTGCGAAAATGGACGACTCCGGGGCCGCCATGGGAACGCACGTAAATTCAACACCTGCACAAATCACCGCGACTGATGTCGCAGCTCAATAGGAAACATAAAATCTCAAAAGAGCTTCACAAAGTGGTGCCTCCTCAGGGCACAGCACAAGGCGCCCCAGCCTCTCAAAAACAGCCTCAACAGGCTAAATGCCCGGTTGCACCATCGTGGTTCGAAACTCGATCTGAGATCGCATCTAAGATCGACACAGAAAACTGTTGCATCATTCGAGTTCAGAACTGGACTGGAGATCGAGATGAAATTCATTTTGAATCGCCAAAGTTGGCGGTTCCAAAACTCGATTCAAGATCAGCTGCCATCGTCGACAAATGTAGTATGATAGTATGTTCGATTGTTTTCTTGGGAAATTAAAACAACATTATACGCACTTGAATATTATTCAGTAAAATTCGTACAATAAAACATCCAAAATCTATTTCTATCTGTAGTGAAAATTCGCCTACTTCCATGATGACGTATATTACGAACCAATAGCAAAATGTATCTCATACTTAATCTCGATCTCTCACTTTCGAAACTAGATCGAAGAATCGGAAATCCAGCATCATGAAATTTCGTTGGTGCAACAGTTTTACATTGGAACCAAGATCAAACTGGATCCTAGTTCGAAACTAGAATCATTTGACCTCGGATTGGGGAAAATGTTGGTGTAACCGGGCATAAGCAGCCTGAAATAAAGCCATTCACAGTATACCTGACGAATGAGCAGAAATACTCCGCCCTAAAGAAGATGCTGGACGAGAACATGACACTGCCATGGAGTGCATCCTGTGTCGGAGCAGACAGCATTCGTGTTCACACCAGCTCCGTACAAGACCTCACGAATTCAGTGCGTATTGTCAAACAGCTGGGACACCAGCACAGTCTGCTGCGCCAAGCAGATGACATTCCCGTCAAGCTCGTGTTCCCCGGGTACAAGCAGACACGCCAATGGAATTACTGCAAGAGGAATTCCCGCACGTGCCAATACCTGTGATGAGAAGCTGGTTCATCACAGACAGGAACAGACGAGCAATAAATAAACTTGTCGTTTAACTGCCACGTGGGACAAACACCGCGCTCTACTGCGGCCTCTAAAGCTGTGCGAGTTTCCAAATAGAAGTCGGAGATGTCCAGGTCCCGACTGGCTCCGCCCAGTGCTCCCACTGCCAACGTTTTAACCACGTGGCAGCTTGCTGTAATGCAACACCCACATGCTGGTACTGCAGTGGCACACACAACCCAAAGAGTGTCCAATTGAAAACGGCCGCCGCAAGGTGAAGTGTATAGGCTGCGGCCTCAATCACTGGGCAAACTACAGCGGCTGCCAAACGTACAAAACGGTTCAGTGGAGCCGCCTAGGGCCTGAAGCGAGGCAAGCTTGTCAGAACAGAACATAACATATTAAAATGGCACCAGTACCCAGCTGAAGGCCATAACTGGCCTTAGTTATTTTAGCTTAAAATTAATTTGGAAAATAGTCGAAACATAAAATTTGTCGCGTTATAAAAATTAAAAATAAGTTAAATTTTAAAATAATAGACGCTTAAAATTAAATTTTGTTAAAGTCCAAAAGAAAAATGTTACGTTATAATTTCAAAATGTCAAAAGCCCCTTGTTTTCGTGAGGTGTCCGTCGTGTGTTTGATGTTTGTGTTTGTGTTGTGATGGTGTCAGTGTAATGTTGTTTGTGTAGGGTGTTGTACAGTGTAGGTGTTGTTCATTTAGTTGTTCTGGTGTGTATATGTAATATTGATGTCTTTGTGAGTCGGACGACATCAATATACGAGATTTTGTTACGATTTATAATGACATGTGATGTATTGTTAGTGATGGCTCGAAAGGAACATTTATCTTTTAGTTTTGAAAATTCTTCTAACAACAGTTATTATCCACACTCCTTCTACTATCTGGATTGGTTGGTATTACTTTGATTAGTAATTACATTCGAATAAGAAGAACAATTCTAGAAACCACCCCCAAGTGAACATTACTACAGGAATAGATAGGTTAACAATTTTGAAGGATTACTTTATTAGTCGATTCACGGTTTCTCCGGCCTTTTTGAATCAAACCTTTGAAAAATTTCCCCATGTATGACGTGTTTAGTTATTTCCTAAATACGCCATGTATCACAAGCGTTTTATACTTGTGTTCATAGAAGTTGCTTTTTTTTTTCTGTTAGATTTAAATGTTATTCATATTTTATCTATGAATTATAATGCTTTATTTATAAATAATTTGACTAAGAAACCGGGAGAAAATGGGCATGTTGGTAGCGTCTGGTGAGAAATAGTTCTTATACAAAATACTCTTACACAGAGCGCGCATGATTGTGGTGCGTTGTACTTCTGGTGTAATTCTCCAAGCTTAGATAAGCTTAGTTTGTACGTGGCGGAGGAATATCCTGGAAGTAGAACGTTAACAGGGATTCAGAAAAGGTTGAAGTAACCGTGAATGGATTATAGGGTGGGCTCGCCAGCAGCAGTCCCGAGCTGCCATTCACGAGAACCAGCGCACTGCAGCCTGACAAACCCAACCCGCTCCCCAGTGCACACCTCAAGGACCTCAAATGGCGCCTCTACAGCCACCACGAAACACTTTTGTATCCTACTGGGCTCAGAACCAGCAGCCACAGCCGGTCTACACACAAAACCGGTACGAGTGGCTTCAAAGCGAGACTGCTTTTCCAGCACTCGTGAATAATCCAATTCCCGCGATCCCAACCCCAGATGGAGTATGAAGCCGCACCCGATGGGCGAAACGGCCTAGGAAAAGAATAGAACATCACAAAAGGAGCAGAAAATGCAGAGCACAAGGCAGCGACCAACATGTGAGCTAGCACCCAGAGCTGACCAACATATTACAGCCTCTATGCTACCTGATATTAATACTGACAAACAGCGATACACAAATGTACGAAGATATCACCGCGACTATTGCATTTTCGCTACAACTGGTCAAAAATTTTGACCTTGCTGGTAACTCAAAATAATGCAGCTAGATTAAATAACTCTGAACTTAACAAACAATTCATTATTTTCTGAAATGCACATAGCCTTATCTCAAAAAAGTACGAATTTATAGACTATTTGTCATGTCATAAAATTATAATCGCTGCAAATAACGAGATACGTTTTAAACAAATTTCTCTCTTTTCTGTCTCGGGCTATGCCATTTACAATCTTATTACAAATGACCTTTCTGATTACAAAAATTAATAACTCACATTTTATAACACACAGATACATAAAAGTGGTCTCAATGGAAAAGGAAACTCAAAACGTTTTAGTGGTTGGTACAGCTGTCGGGTAGTTATTTATTTTGCCACTAGGGAGATTGGAGAGAAAATGGCTGCCAATGAAGACAAGGAAGGCTTTTTGTGTGCTAGGTTTTTCATGTCTGCGAGTCTGTTATAACGCAACATGAGTTTAGAAGAGAGTTTGGTGAAGATGCACCCAGTGGGCCCAGTATCCATAAATGTTTGACTATAAAGCAAAAGGATTCATCTGTAAGCGAAAGTCAACACACCGTCCACCAGTAAACGAGGCAACTGTGGAGCGTGTTAGAGAGAGTTTCGTGCAAAGTTCACAGAAATCCACCTCACAGCCAACAGATAATTGGACATTTTGCAACCAACTGTGTGGAAGATTTTACGGAAACGTTTGGGGTTCCATCCTTACCGTCTGCAATTGTTGTAGGCCCTGAAACCAGACAACAAAGCCAAGCGACTGTCTATCTGTGAGGATATGCTAATCGCACTGGAAACTGACGGTTTTGCGGAATCATTAGTGTTCAGTCACCTCCACCTGTAGGGTAAAGAGCACAAACACAAAGTCAGGATCTGGGATCTGGAAAATATTAAATGATATGTGGAGCATGTGCGCGATTCCCCCAAGCTGAATGTTTTTTTGTGCTATCAGTCATGAAAATATGCATGGCCCTTTCTTTTTAGACGAGAACCAAATCACAGGGATTTTGTACCTGTAAAAGTTACAGACATGGCTTCTTACACAACTGGAACAGAATAACCCAGGTTTCATTTTTCAGCAGAATGGGGCACCACCCCATTTCCACTTTGGGGTCAGATTTGAACTCAATAGGCGACTACCAAACAGATGGATTGGGCGTGCTGGCCATGATGATGAACGTTTGCGTTGGCCGCCACATTCCCCCGATCTTTTGCATTGTGTTTTCTTTTGTCAAACAACCCGTGTATCAGCCGCCTTTACCACCGACCATCCAGGATCTTAATTTTCGCATCACAGAGGCCATTGCATTAGTGGATCGTCCAATGTTACAACATGTATGGCAGGAACTTGACTACAGACTCGATGTGTGTCGCATGACAAAGGGCGCTCATATTGAGCACATGTGATGTGTTTATGTAAACCCAATAAAAAAACTTTTTGAGTTTCTCTTTCCAGTGTATCTGAGTATCATAAAATGTGAGTTTTTCAGGTTTGGAATCAGAAAGATAATTTGTAATAATACTGTGTAAATAAAGGACCGGCCTCAGGAGAGAGGGAGGGGCGGAGAAGTGGCCATTTTCGTCCTCAACTCTGTCGCACACCACGAAGTAATGTTTCCAGATTTTTCAGTTCTCAAAGCTGTAGGCACTGAACAAAAATTAGTCCATCTACGTACTAAGATTCTAGCAATTTATGCCCTATCGGGGCTCTCGTTAACACAGGCTGACCTAAACTTGTCATATAACAATAATCTTCCTCGTACTAAGCGACACAAGTGCTAAACATCCAAATCGGAATTATATAAATAGAACAGCTAGTGAAATGCTGCTGCAAAGGTATCAAGCGACTAGAAATGTTCAAGTTATGGCCTCAACTGAGCCTACTTTTAATCCGCCTAATTTAAAACAACATCCTGATATGCTTGATATTGTTTCAGCTAAACAGTACACAACTGGGTTTGACCTGCGAGTCGAACATGATTTGTCATCGGATCACTACTTAGATCACATTAGTAGAAGGAAAATAAGAAGTCTGGGACAAGGGAATGGGGAGGTGGAGCTAGGAGCGAGGTGCTTGGCACATCGGAGCCTACCGCTGTCATGTTGAAATTTCCCTACCTTAAAATCAACAAAATTTCCCTAGAATTCTCTTTTTTCTCTAAAAATGTCTCTTTTTTTCCTTAAAAATTTCCCGTTTTTCCCATTTGCAAAAAACAGTGCCGCGAAAATTGCCTTTCAGCATCAGAGCAGGAGAGCAGGACTCGTGACTCCAAGTCAGGAGAGTAGGCCTCTCGACTCAGAACCCATGGCCTTGACCCTGTAACCATGACCTTGAATAATTTAAAACCCAAAAGTTCCCAAAAAAATTCATAAAAGTCAGCGATCATATTTTGTTACTGACTTCTACCGCCATATAGGTTGCAGGTGACCTTGACCTTGACGCTGTGATATTTGATGACCTTGAAAGAAAACTTGAGAACATTTTTTATAAATTCACAAGTAAATGAGCATATCATGTTACTGAATACCACCACCATATTAGATACAGGTGATCTTGACCTTACCCCATGACCTTAGATGACCATAAAAACCAAAACTCGACAAAATTTTTAATAAATTCGTAAGTCAATGAGCATATTATGTTACTGACTACAACCGCCATATTTGATGCAGGTGACTTTGACATTGACCAATGGCTTTAATAACCTTGAACACAACAATTCCAAAAAATGTTTTGTTAAGAATTATTAAAACATTTATTTGAAAAAAGTATAAAATCGAAAGTTTAAATGTTTGGGCTTAGAGGCGACAAGGGACTGGAACCGACTGGCCACCATGTTACGATGTCCTTAAACCACCATGTTGGACCCAGGTGACCTTGACCCTTAACCTTAAACCCCCAAAAAATATAAAAAAATTAATGACAGTCTTTTTTATAAATCTTTCGATTATTTTCACAATCTTTCCATCAATCAGCATTGCAATCGCAATAAGCACCGCAATCGGCACCGCAATCAGCACTGCAATCAACTTCACAATCGCAATTAGTACCGTAATCAGAAACGCAATAATCTCTAGAGTTGGAATAAGCTCTGCAATAATTAATTAATGTTTTGTATGCAGTAAACTATTCATGCGTTTTTATACTCAAGTCTTTATTATCATTCTATATGCAGATCTTTACATTTAAAGGCGAGTGCTCACATCACCACTTTAAAATTGCGGGGGAAAAGAAGTATACGAGACACAGATATAAAGAAAAAACAATATTTTATAATAATATTCTATTATTTTTTAATTGCAATTTCAGAAGAAAGCTATTCTTCACATAATTCGATGCAGCATCGTTCCTTCAGTTTACAAATAATTGAATATATCTCAAAAATTCGTAATAATACCCATGTTTGTGAAGGTCAGTAAAATATTTGAGTCTATCAACAAGTTCATTCGGGCCTTCGGTAAACATGTAGTCAGTATTCTCAGTGTCTTCTGCCTTCTTCACATCACTTGCCGAAGGAAACTCGTTAGTGAAATGTGGGGGAATGTCAAGGAAATCATCATCGTCTTCAACATCAATGCGGTCACCATAGTCATTTTCATATTTGCTGTTTTATTGATAGTTTTCACTTCCTGTTTCACTATCAATAATAAATTTACTTTGTTTGTAGAAGGAGTTGTATGCTCATCATCAGCATTTAGAGCCGACGGCCGTTTATTTTGAAGTTCGTCGACTTCAGGCGAATGTCTTGCAAGTGTACATTCTGCGCAAACTGACTCTACTGAACACATTCCGTCTTTAGAATTAGCTGTTTCATCATAATTGCATGTTGAATCGGTACCCATCGATGCAGTGATAGGTATTGTCGGTAACACTGACTCTCAGTAGACGAATACTTGCACATCTTGGAATGTTCTTTCAATGTATCGCCTTGCACAATCTTCATGGAACTAATGTCGTATATCTTCATCGCCCGAATAGACGAGCATTTTGACCATAGGTGAAAACTCGATCGCAGAATCGACACTGAGTACAACCAGGTAGCGATGATACAGATCGCGTCTCCAAGTTAGTTAAGGTCAAAGGTAAATGTTTGTTTTCGCAATTCTTGATCGTCATATGACGAGAGCGCGCTTCCAAATCGATGTTCACTTCGTGGCATCAGAACATCAACTGTCATGTTTCTATATAAATGCGGTTCTTTTAGCTGTAAAGAGTCTAGCTTGTGACCACAAAAGGCGTTCAGCATAAAATTGATATGTAACAAATATGGGAACACACTGAGAAAACCCACATAGTTATTCACCCCAGAAGAAAACACAGAGATACTTACGTATCAATATGATATTTAAATATGCTTGTTGGAATATGTATTTATAAATATAGACATTTATAATAATTTTATATTTCCAAATTTATGTTTACTTAATTATGTACAGAATAAATTTAAAATAATTTTATATTTACATATTTATATATACATAATGCACAGATTTAATTGAAACCAATTTTATGTTTACATGCTTATATACCTATACATACTTATGTATAAAATAAATTAAAATGTGTTTTATATTCCCAACATTATATGTACATAATATGTATACAATTTATATAAAGTAATTTTTTATTTACATATTTATATAACTACACATAATAATGAATACATTAAATTAAATATAATTTTGTATTCCCATATTTATAAGAACAAAATTATGTATAGAAATAATTTAAAGCTATTTTAATTTACATATTTATATACCTATACATAATTATGTAAAAATTTAACTAAAATAATTTTATATTCCCATATTTTAATATACATAATTAGGTCTGAAATAATTTAAAAATAATTATTTGTATCCATATTTGTAGTCTTATACAATATTATAGATAAAATAATTTAAAAATAATTGATTATTCCCATTATTTTATATACATAATTATGTTTAATATTAATTAAAGTTAATCATGTATTCTCATATATATATATTATAGCATTCATTTAAAACAGTTTAAAAGTTACACATTTATATTCCCATGTATATAATTATGTATCGAATTAATGAAAAATAATGATATATTTTAATATTTATATAACTATTTATAATTATGTAACAAATAAATGAAATGTATATATATATATATGTTAACATAATTATGTAGAGAACTAGTTTAAATAAATTTATATTCTCATGAACATGCTGTTTAGGACAAACAGTCGTGCTCATCCTCTATTTTCGCCTTCTTGCGACAATACTGCCTTCTCATGGCAAACAAACAGCTAATATGTGCCTGAGCACGACAATGGTACAAGTCACATATTGAGAATACCACCACGTCAGAATTTTTTTTTTGTAATAAACATTCTGCCCACCAAAAATAAACGTTTTTACAACTTTCCTAATGTACACCACTTAATATAATATGTATAAAAACACTAAACAAAAGTATGAGTCTGAAATCTCACACTATACACAGTTATTCTTCAGGCAAAGGGCAGATTTTTGTGACTGGTCTGGTGAAGTTGTCTTGAGGTGTTCTTAATGACACAACACATACTATCCCATCCTGCCCAGGGTGGACTTCAGTGACACACGCTATCTTCCACTTCAGTGGAGGCAAGTTTGGCTCTTTCAACAGCACCAGTTGGTTCACTTGAATGTTGGGCTGTGGTGACGCCCACTTGCTTCTCTGCTGGTGTGTGTGTAGATACTCGTCACTCCGTTTACACACACTCTGCTGTAACTGAGTGATTAGCTACCACCGGTCAAGGTGGTACTGAGGAAGGTCTGACAAGTCATGGTCTGGCAGAGCTACCAAAGTATCACCCACTAGGAAATGCCCTGGAGTGAGAACATCATTCTCTCGAGGATCCTCCGACAAGGTACATAGCGATCGAGCGTTTAGCACTGCAGATATCTGCGCAAACAGAGTTCCCAGCTCGAAGGTAAGCAGCTGTGTTCCCACCACATGATTAAGGTGTTGTTTTACACTTTTAATTGCAGCCTCCCCGAGGTCACCAAAGTGGGGACTGGCAGGGGTACTGAACCACCACTTGATCCCTCTCTGACTGGCCTCACTGACAATTTGTTGCTGACTTTCTTCGAAGGAGAGGCTTTTGTACACTTATTTAATGTTATTTCTGAGGCACCCGCCAGGTTGGTTCCATTGTCTAAGGATATCATCGATGGAAGCCCTCGAATGGATATAAAGTGCTTCAGTGCAGTAAGGAATGCTCTTGCAGAGAGATCGGTCACAAGCTCCAGGTGCACAATCTTTTATTAACCAAGCAGATAAACAAGCACAGAAAAACTTTCTGGGTGTTCTTCCTTCTCGCTTTAACTTTGGTAGCAAGGAATCACCTCCCAAAGTCAAATCCAACATTGCAAAATGCTCTACCCTGGGCGAATCGTGAGGCAGTGAGCAAGCCCATCAGTGGGGCTGATGAAGCTGCACTCACTTAAAAATATGTGACACAGTTGTGAAGGAGCATACGAATCAAAGTCCGAACAGAAATGATCCAGTATTCTCGACATATCACGTACAGAGTAGTTGATGGAACTGTGTGTAGGTTGGTGATGTAACAATGCATTATAATCAATTCGGACAGTCGGCTTTGCTTTGGAAGTAGGATGGGATGCTTACTTTCATCAGTCACTGGTGCACTATGCAGCCTGCCACCCCCCTGACAACACCCTTCGTGTCCAAGAATGGCACAAGGCTTTTAATGGGTTTGGAACATGGCTCTCCCTTTTCCATACCTCTAATCTCTTCCCTGACGTAATTTGCCTGCACAATCTTGACACAGTAATTACGGGCAGTGCACAGCTCTTCAGTTGTCTGCGACTTGCGAATGGAATGAAGCAGTTTTTGAAAATGGCTTTCGCTCATAAGATCCATGCCATGACTCTCTGAAGTCCAGAAAAGGAAGACGATTTCTGCAAGAAGCCGAAAGGTCATCGGAGTTCTGCATCTGATTGACATTTGCCCCCAAGACATTGTACATCACTGGCTTAACTTCGGGAAGAGATACTCTCTTGCAAGAATGCTGCAAAGGCCAACTCTCATGAGGTTGAAACAGCTTATGTGGTCCTGAAAACCATATTGTGTTCACCAGGTTGTCTGGAAGACAGCCATGTGAAGCGATATCAGCAGGGTTATGTTCCGACAGAACATGCCTCCAAGAACTAGGTGGTACAATGGACTGGATCTCTGCAACTGGGTTGGAGACAAAGGTTTTTAAACTGTGTGATGACAGTCATAACCAGGCTAGGATTACTGTTGAGTCTGTCCAGGCATTCAATGTCAGGTTAATAGCTTTTGAATAATAGAGTCTCACAACACATTGCCAAAGTTTATGTAACAAAACTGCTGCACACAGCTCTAACCTTGGAATCGACAGAGTCTTGAGTGGTGCCACCCTGGACTTGGCAACAAGCAGGTGCACTTCAGTGGTACCACCAGCTGTAACACAATGGGCATAAATGAGTGCAGCATATGCCTTCTCGCTGGCATCGCAAAACCCATGAAACTGCATGTTATGGTCTTGGACTGGAACGAATCAGCTCACATTAACCTCAGTGAAAGATGACAAAGAGTCCTTAAAACATGTCCACACTCTCGATATCTTTCCTCCAACTGGCTCATCCCAACCTAGGCCTTGAATCCACAAGGTCTGTAACATCTTACTGGATGTGACCACTGTTGTTACCCATCCACATGGGTCATATAGACGAGCAATAGTTGAGAGTATACAACACTGTCACTGGAAAGTCAGGGAAAGTCAATTTGTACAAAAGGTGGTCCTGTACTGGGTCTCATCGTAGGCCTAACACTTTCACAGAATCAGAACAACCAAACATACGAGATGAGTTCTCAGATTCATGTCGATGGTCATCTAAGAGTTCTTCATGGTTGGAGCACCACTTGTGCAGTTTGAACCCTCCTGTCGCCAAGAGTCCGATGAGCTGAGACTTTTTGCAGCTGAGAATCGGCAACAGTTGTAGTTCCTGTAACTATATCGCCAACAAAGACATAATTGAGTATAGCATGAGCAGCCAGTGGAAACTTATTACCCTCATCTGTGGCAAGTTTCTGCAGGGTGCGGAGGGCTTAAAAATGCAAAGAAGCCAGTTCATACGTGACTATGTTCAACGCGTACACATTTACTGGGCTGTCCACTGAATTTCTCGAAAAATACACTGGTACCTCCTATCAGTGGGATCAACAGCTATTTGTCTGAACATATTGCATACATTCGCAGTCACAGCAACTGGAAATGTTCGGAAGCTCAAAATATCAAATATTTTTTTCTGTAATTTCAGCCCAGAAAGTAGAAGACCATTCAATGATTGTCCATTTGTGGTCTTACAGGATGCATCGAAAACTACTCTCAATTTTCTGGAAACACATTCCTTCTTGACTACTGATTGGTGAGGAATAAAGTCTGCTGGCTGGCTGAACAATCTCACTTGTAGTAAGGGATACTTTATAACCATCACGTGTGAGTGTTAACTGTCCAATATATGTCATGTAACCCGAGCTTTCATACTCCTACATGAAGTCTTGGTAGTGCTGCTTCAGTTCTGGCATCTTTGTAAGTCGATGCTCTAGTACATTGAGTCTATGCAGTGCTGTTGAAGACGAGTTACCCAAATTACACATTGATGATCTGAATGGAAATCTCAGGACAAATCTGCCATCTTCGCCACATTTGTGGGTATTTATGAAGTGATTCTCGCACTATTAGGCATCGCTTCACAGAAACTCCACTGATGGAACCTCATCTACTTCCCGAAACTTCTGAAGGGCCAAATCGAGAGATGCATCCATTCGAAGAAATAAGGAAACTGACTCACTTTTAATTGCACATGGAGCATTGCCAGCAACTACTCAACCAAATGCTGTATGAAATACATATGGTTTTCCTTCGGTCTTGCAGGCAGTCATCACATCAGCCACTACATATGCTGCCAGTAACATGTCAACACAATCAGGTGAGGCGAATTCTGGATCGGCCAAGGACATGTCTTTCAGATGTGGAAGATTTTTTGTAACAATCTCAGCTGAAGGTAAGTTACCGGTAATGTTATTGAGAATCAACGCTCGAGTAGTAAGATGCAACACTGGCGTGTGAAGCGAGGTAATCTCACATACTACAGCCCCTCTCGAGTCTGTCCTAGCATGCCCTATGCCAGAAATGTTCAACCCTGCCTGATATCGCTTAAGTGTTTCACACACCTTTCGGTTATAAATTATGACTAGGATGTACTTTCCAATAATGCAAGCACAACCTGGTATTGGCCACTACTGTCTTTCACATTGATGCGAGCAGTCTTATGCAAAACAGTAGTCGGAGGACCATCCTCTTCTGAAAGACACGACTAACACATTGCGACAGTGCTACTATTACCTTTATCTTGACCAGCAGGGTCTGTAGTACCTTGACCTGTATCGTCACAACTTTCTGGTGACAAGTGAATCAAGGTGTGATGTGTTCGTTGGCACTGCTGAGAGCGAAACCTTGAATTACAATTTACTGCTGCATTTCCTGTTCGCAAGCAGTTAAAACACAACTTGTGGGTTAGCACGCACTCCCTTCTCTCATCTGTCGGCTTTGAAAGAAATATCTGGCATCTGTGTAGGGCATGAACTGCACCAAACTGGACACAACATCTGCTTGCCTGTATTGTCCCGCACCGAAACAATGTCCGTCTTTGAATCTGCTGACTTGCTATTGTTCCCATGGCTGATCGACCGACATTTGTTCCAGGAGGAAATTTCCTCAGAGTGTGGACTCATACAGGTGTTGCGAGCAGGAGGTTGATCGTCAGCAGCAAGCTGAATATGCTCCACATCTTTAGCCTTCCATTCCAAAAACTCGTGTAGCTTGGAATAAAATGGCACATCCTCTTCGTGGGAAAGTTCAAATGCCTGCCTGAGTGGTGTATCCAACTTCTCGAGCAATATATTTAGAAGTAGGAAATCCCACTTAGCTGCAGGAAATTTCTGAGCCTCCAACTCACTCAAATTTTCTTCCACTACCATAACAAACTTGGTTAAACCATCTTCTTTCTTACTGTCAACTTTTTGTAGATGCAAGATTTTCTGGACATGTAGTGTTGCTGAGAGTCTCAAACTATTGAACCCATTCTTTAATATTTTCCAAATTACTGAGTAAATGTTTTCAGTAATCGGTATATTGTGTACCAACTCTCTGGCCTCCACTTGTAAACAACCCAACAAGTAATCAATTTTCTGGACTTTGGTAAGGTGCGGAGCTTGACCAACAATTGAATAAAATAACTCAGCGAGCCTATCTACTCAGCTCTATTGCCACTGAATACTGGCAGTGGTAGAGGTGGTAGCACAGATGTTGGGATTCCTAACCTTTGCGAACCATCACTGCGGGTCGTCTAGTCACTAGTATCCTTCTTCAGTTTAATATACACCTTTTTTAGGTCACGGAAAACTGTCTCGTATGTTAGAAACTGTTCCTTGCACTCATCTAATATACTCGGGTCTTCTTGAGGTGGCTGGGCGCAGAAGGCAAAAAAATTCACCAGTAGTTCATCTCTCTTCAACATAACCTCTTCGAATACCAGTTCGAAGTCTTCCACCTTCGATGCATCTTCCCTAGATGCTTCGTTCAGCTCTCTGGCCTCATCCGCCTGGGCTAGCAGAAAATTGAAAATTACAAATTATAGCTGAGGCATTGCTGCAGCTGCCATTTTATTTAACGATGCGAATAAATGTATATCCCAAAAATAAGTTGCTCTGATGCATGAAGAGGACTGTATAATAAACGGCAGAATAATCACTTGCTCGTGCGTTAGCGAGAAACATGACTTAAATTCCTCTGGCTGGAGGAGATCGTTATTGCAACGTGTTTATTGACGAGTTTCGGCGCAATGTACCGTTAAAAAAAACCCCCGTCAATAACAACCGAAATTTTTGCGTTCGCCGTCACCGAACCGTTAAAAGGCATATATTACACTTCTAGCGTACATTGCTGTAAACAAAACTGCATCTCCCATAAATAATCCGGCCCGGAGGACCAAAAATGTTTAGGACAAGCAGTCGTGCTCATCCTCCATTCGCGCCACCTTGCGACACTACTGCCCTCTCATGGCAAACAAGCAGCTAACATGTGCCTGAGCGCAACAATGGTACAAGTCACATATTTAGAATACCATTACATCAGAAGTTATTTTTTGTAAGCATATATAATATGTATAAATTAATTCAAAACAATTTTGACAATTCTATATTTATATATACGTAATTATGTTTGGAATAATTAAAAATAATTTTATATTCACATGATTTATATGTATAAAATTAATAACAAATTATTTTATATTCCCATATTTGTATGTATAGAAATAATTTAAAAAAATTTATATTTATATATTTATATGCTTATTCATAATTATTTATAAAATTCATAAAAAATTATTTCATATCTCTATATTTATGAATACATAATTATGTGCGTATTATCTGCATTATTTCTACAGTCCAGCTTGAATTGATACGAATGTTTTATGGAGAAAATCTAGATTCTCGAAGCAGTTTTTGCTTATATATGGAACACAAAATGTATGTACACTGCGCATCCAATGTCGGTAAACGGCTAAGTATGTCTTTCTTAAAACTTCTATAATAATGTTTGCCATCACAAGATTCTCTGTAGGTGATGTCATCTCCGGGTATAGCATAGGACAGTGATAGCTTTGGAACACAGATATGAATGGCGCTATCAATATCTTCGCACACGAAGCTGGATTCTAGCATGACGGTTTCGTATGGTGTAAATTCTTTCCACTGTATACGGAAATGTATGTTCTCACTACATGTTTGAAAGTAAATCAATCTGTAAATATCTCCACACTCGTTTTTAAAGGTAATACCATATTAACACACAATGTAGGACTTCATGCCACTATTCGTGGCAAGTGCTGGGGTCGTACATTATTCATGGTGTTGACTCGGTGTTAGTATGATTCGAAAACATGATCACTTCTTCGGAACATTTTTCGTCACCTTGGTATCCAGGCTCCATGGTATCTGGGTTGGTCAGTGACAGGGAACGTGTTACTTGCGCTTTCAATGATTAGCCTAGGGAAAATGCATGTTGTTCTCTGTCGTGCAGGGTCATCGCGCTTGTTATGCAACGACTGTAAGGTAAACAACTCCTCCACTGCATGGATGTCTCTTTGTAACGTACATTGTGTAGTCGGGTTGGAAACTTGCCTACAGTAGTTCTCAGGCGGTGATGTATGTATCTTGCGTCACGGGCTGCCTGCAAAGCGACGTCGACGGTTTCTGAACTTGAAGTAATTTTTTTTTTAAATTAACTCACTTTCTTTTATCTGCAAAGTCAAAAGCAAGATGGCGATTGTCGAACACAGGTGAGAAACAAATGGGGTTTCATATATGCTAATGACCTTCTGTCTTGTGTTAGGTGTCGTGTTAAGTTTATAGTTTCTCTTGGTATCTTATGCATAGTTCCTAATCATGCATGTGCATACCTGCATATTTGTGTAATTGTTGGTAGATATGTAATGCGTATTTGGTGATTATGGTTATGGCTATGCAAGTGCGTATGGGCATAGGTGAATATTTAGTAAATATTTATTGACTTCTTCGCTATGTATGATTAGGCAAGTTCGAGTATGCTAATAATTAATCTAATTAAATATAATTTCTGTAATTTGTAACACTTTTGGAACCAATATGGTAGTCGAATGCAGGTTTTGGAGGTTTGCTGACAGTTGAACGAAAGTTAGTAATTGACCAACGAGAAGTATTGATGTAGTAATTAGCAATTGAGAAAACAATGAATCGAACAAAATTGAGTAAATGGTCGGCAAGCTTGTAATTGGTTGAATGATAGGCGAGATAAATAAATGACAGTAGAATGCACGTGAGTAATCAGTCAAATGCAGATGAGAAACAAGTACCCTTCGGTATATGTAAACGGTATTAGTCGCGAGCTGGTTTTCATATGGCGATGATAATGTGAAGAGAGTCTCATTGCACAAATAAAAAGTAAGTATCTTGAACGGGACTTGAATTCAGTATTAATCCACCTACTTGTTGTTAGAGTTCCCGTCCTGTTGGCTCTCCATCCTACGACGTTTTGCTATGTCTGGTAGTTCTGCAGGGGATAGGTGAAAGCGTGTGTGTGTGTTTGTGTATGTGTGTATGCGTGGGTGTATAGGCTGTTCACGTTAAATTGAGCACTTTTTAGGGCCTTCCCAAAAGCCATTAACCCATAATAAATATATTTTATTTTAGTCTCAGACGTTAACTTTTGAGAGTGATGAAATACATACACTATGTTTATTAGCCATATTACAATGTTTACACAAAAAAAAATGACGGAAAGATAGACATTAGTTGAAAGGAAAAATTTAGAAGGGCCTTAAAAAGTGCTCACTTTACCGTGTATAACCTATATGCATATTGGTGTGGATTGATGTGTATATGCATGAGTGTGTGGATTGGTTGTGTGTGTGTAGGTGTGTGTGCATGTGTGTGTGAAGTTAATGAAGTAACAAATTACCGTATCAAACAAAGCCTACACCTTTCGCTTATTCACATTTCCCTTTAATGGCTTCTCTGTGACATTTCTCAAATAATAGCCCTGTATCTAATTAATTTTACCCTGCGGGGGTTAGAATCCCTACGAGAGGCGCTTCATAAGCTATGGCTTAATCAACTATGCTACCAAAGCACCCCACCTGAACATCATTTAAAAATATTTAAAAAGTTAAAGTTTCAAACCAATTAAAACAGATAATATTCAAAACATGTTAATACTCAATTCAATTTAAATGTCAGAAAAAGCTTTCTTTTCAATAAGGATAAACTCCAAGAAACCAGCAAACTGGAAGAAAATGTCAAGGTTCACGAGAATATAGAAAACATTTAAGTGTATGACCGGTTCAACTATAGAAAGGAATAAATTGCAGAAGATGTTAAAGGTTATAAAATGCCAGAGTTCGAAGGTTAGAAATAAAAAAAAAATAAACAAGATCTCAAGTACTCGATATGGGACCCGATCCTTGTGCCAATCCACTCACTGTTCGTCAGAGCTCTCGTCGCCAGCCAACACAACTCCTGAGATCTCCGGTAAGCCTTCGCGGTGTAGGGGACACAAAGGGTGTAGGTGAAAGTGTGTGCGCAGGCGCATTACCCCCTCCACGCCTTCTCGGTTGTGAAGCGCCAGCCGACGGGTCAAGACGACAGTTGCTTCCCAGCTATTGGGACGTCAACATGTGTGGCTGTGCGACTATGTGTGTGGTTGCGTAAGTAAATGCAATTGCAGTTTTTCCTGGAAAATAACACTCATCTTTAGTTGTGAACCTGCAGTCGATGTGTGATTACGCACCTGTATTTCCTGGAAATTTGCAAAAATTTCTAAGTCGAAACTTGCTTAAATACTCCGACTGGTGTCGATCATGGAAGTCCCAAAAAATACCAATTCCAAGAATTATTCAGTGTTTTGCCCAGTAGTTGAACTCGTAATTATTCTTGTAGTCATTGATAATTACATGAGTACGCAAGTATGGGCTAGCACAGTTACATCATTATATGTTTACGTCTTACAAGTTCTTCCCCCCTCTCACTGACAAGACGAGACCAGCGAATGCAACAGTCATTAAGCATCAGTCAGGCAAGATACATTGAGCAATGAAACATCTATGGCGCAGTAGCTTTAAGTAAGTGCAATCACCACTTCCCTATCTCACTTGCATAATTCACTGCATAAATATTAAGTGACTCGCCCGGAAATCAAACGTGGTAATCCAAAATTAACATTACATTAATTACCCTCACCAGGAACACAACGCAAAAATTATTTTAGTTAAAATAAAAATAATAAAATAGTATTAAGTACTCAAAATATTGTGTGTCAAAGGGCTAATTGTTCAAAGGGATAAGTGTTCAAAGGGATAAGTGTTCAAATGGTTAAGTGTTCAAAGGGTTAAGTGCTGTGCCAGTTGTATTGGTACAACATTAATTTTTTTTGTTACTATTAATTTAATAAGTTTTTCATTAATTATTTCTTCACCAAAAATGACTGGTTTAATTAAAACGTGCTGCAGTTAAATTTATTGGATTTGTTTATGCTATTCAAAATGCAAAACATTTAGGATCTATTTAAATTATTTTACTCTTGCCCTGGTTTTGTTAACATGAAGAGGCAAATTGTTTGATGTAAATTTAAATAATTTTACTATGTGATATATGTCTATGTTGTGTCCAAAACTAAATTTACTTAGTAATTTAATGAGTATTTGGTATTTACATTAGGCAAATATAATTTAAAGTAACCTAATGAAATTATTGTTAGTTATCTCTGTTTTATACTTCTTTCTAAATATTGTATTACGTATCGATTAATCACACCAGACTGGAGTTCTGAGCACGATCAATTTCGTATGTATTCCTGCTCGCGAGGTTATTGCCTCCTTGTTGAACTTAACCATACAGCATGTAGTTGTTCTCCGAATATTTATCAACTTCTGTACTTTCTTCTTTCCATGCAATTGTTTTTTTAACCCGCCGATAAACGTAAGTCAAACAATTGATATTTTGTTTTGCCGTTATTGTTTTTTTTTTTTTTTGTGTGTGCCGAGCCACATTATTTCTTTTCTTTGATATATCTTGTAGCGGTGCACGCGTTGGAGTTTCGTTCTACGATGCAGTAGATCGTGGCCAAGATCCCTCCTGGGATGATTTCTTCACAGCCTTTATTGATTTCTTCTTGAGTGCTGCTTCTTGGCCTACGCAGCAGACAAAATTTGTATTCTCGCCAGCACCAAGTAAAATCTAACAATTTTGGTCACATGCCACGTGCTCCGAGCTTACAACTCTCATTAACACGAACTGTTCATAGACTGGTTGAATTAAATTTTTCTTAACACTGGTAACTAATTGACATAATTGTGTTTTTTTGGGACTATGAAACCTGTAACCTACAAAATTAAGAAAATTTTATATGCCCTTATGGCTAATACTTGCAAACGGGTACCCAAAGGTGATTTCACTTGCTGTCTTGCTGAAAATAGCATGTTTTTTTTTTAAAGTAACTTGATTTGAAAAGAGAAGGCCTTAGTGGTGAGAGATATTGAATACTCAAATTCCTTTGATATTTAAGTTAATTATTAAAATATTTATTTTCTCATATAAAATGCTCAAGTATATATGCCTATGGTGTATGCCAGACGCTATTATATATATATATATATATATATATATATATATATATATATATATATATATATATATATATATATATATATATATGACAAAATCTCAGTGAATATATATATATATATATATATATATATATATATATATATATATATATATATATATATATATATATATTCACTGAGATTTTGTCATTGTACAATTTTCTTTACTGAAGTTTTCTCCTCTTAAAATATAAGTACACTGCTGTGGTTAATATGTATTTAATCGTTGTTCTATGTGGATAACAAAAGCAAATGACACCCAACAAACTATTTTATTGATAACATAAATATTTCTACAAATCAGTTTTTTGTAAAGACCGGAGCACGTCATTAACTTAAGATCTGCAAACACTACTACAGCAGGAATCTGTATCCACCCTTCCACATGTGTCATCCTTGTGTCGTGATGAGAGTACCTATCGGTGCTGGAATCAACTAAATGAGGGTGTTACAGAACAGTGTCTAAAGGGTTAACTACCCAAAGGGGTGAGTACCCAATAGGTTAAATGCCCAATAGGTTAAATGCCCAAAGCGTTAAGTTTTCAAATGGTTAAGTGAAGTTATGTTCGGTGGCAAACTTAAAACAAGATCGCAAACTCAAAAACATGGCAATTTAAAAAATGAGCTGGAATGATAGACCAGGAATATAGAAGATGGAATGACATAGCATGAAAAGACCAAATGGAATTATAGAGCATGAAAAAACAACATGGCATGATAGAGTATGGAAAATAACATAGAATCATAGAACATGAACAATGGCATAATGGATACAAATTGGCGATATACTGGTTACAGATATGGTGGTGTACTGGCTACAAATATGGCGGCATACTGATTACAAAGACGGTGGTATACTGGCTACAAATATGGAGGAGTACCAGCTACAAATATGGCCACGTACTGGCTATAAAGTTGGTGGAGATGGCGGAATCCAAGCTGGCAGTCGTCCCTCGTCCTCCACCATACACAGTGTGCCAGAACATACATTATATATCTACTCTCCTCACCTTATTTGTGGGCACTTTGTTTAATAATAATTTGAATTTGAACCATTGTATACCAGGCATTACCAACGTAAGTATTTTCACTCTGGTTTTTAATATAAATGAATGTTTATAGATCAAAAATCACTAGCAAAAGTTTAATGTGACCAAGAATTTAGATATTTCTATGGAACAGAAGCATAAAAAGCTTGTGATGCATGACATATTTAGGAAACCACCAAACAAGTCATACACAGGGCGATTTTACAAATGTCTGATTCAAATAGTGTGAAGAAACTGGGGATAGATTACAGTACAGTGATGTTTCCATAACAGACGCGCATGAACCTCTCCGGCCCGCCTGCTCGCCATGTTTTGAACTGGCCAGACAAAAATTGTTTGTAATAAGTAGCAATGTAATATTATTAGCGCAACTGAATATGTAAATAGTTTAATACGAAACATTTATTTTGCGAATAGCGCACCAAAACTAGGTTTTAATAACTTTTGACTTGCAAACTATTTCGTCAACGAAATAAATATGTTAACATTTAGACGATATGTACATCAGAGTTCCATTTCGTTAAAAATGCAATACTTTTTAAATTCATGACAATAATATTTATACCGTATTATTAACAAGAAAAAAACAAACAGGTTACACATGGGGTAATTTTTCAAAGATTTGTTAAAAAAATTATAATAATAAACCGTAAATGGAGTATTCATGGGCATTATAATAAAGGCAAAAAGCCTGGCTCAATCTTTCATACCAAGCATGAGAAAGTAGTTATTTCAAGTAAAATATCGCTTCGCGCACCGTTTATACGAAACCAATTGTCTAAAAGCATTGATATTATCCTGACATGCCGGCACAACTGTGTGATAACGACCATTTAATTCTTACATGTCGGCGGTCACATTAGGGGCAACTATTTCCAATACACGACACAGGAAATGTGTAGGGTTCGACGTGTTCCAAGGGAAACGAACGTGGTCAGTAGATAACACTGAGTATTTGCGATTTTCTTCACAAGTTAAAATAAATTATTTCTGTAATTTCAATTTAATATCACTTAAGTATAATTTAACAACGGCAAGGCCTTAAGAGGACTATGTAAGGGAACATTTTCTTTTAATTCGTTATATGAGCGAATACACGTATTTCGGTAAATAAATATTCTGAAAATACGACTTTTGCCAGGAGAGGCAAAGAAACAATTATCTATGGCGCTACTTTTGTTTTACTCCAATCACATTACATGTATTCATGGAGAAAATAATTTGTGGACATTGTTAAATATAGCATTTATAAAGCTTGCTTATGCAGTTTCCTTAAGGGGTAAGAGAATAGTAAGACTATATGGGCGGAGTTTAATCTGTGGGCTTTGATCCCGTGTAATGAAGTCCCACTGTTACTGATATAATTGATATAGTACCGTATCACGACGGAAACACTGCACGACTTGCTCTTAGGAGCGATGTTAGGGGCGCGTGTTAGTGCCGCCCGTATCGCTCCCTCACCCCTTGACCTTGTACGCGCAACCACGTACTTCTATTATTCTAAAGGTAATGTACATTGCTTATGGACTCGCACTTCCGTAACTGTGTTGGCCAATCACTTGCTCTGTGCGCGGTAAGCTTGCTCCATCAAACACTTCTTACAAATGTGCGAGAATATAAACCGAGAAAGTTAAAAAATACGAGAATAAATATATTTCGCGTTTTGAGTACGAAAGTGTTATAATTTATGGCGGCAAGAATTCCTAAAGCCGGCTCTACACGATTCCCATTTCCGTAGCAGTTCTCATACCCATTTTCTGCTAGCGTTTCTGCTCCCGTGTAGGTTACAGTCCAGTCCCCCTCCAGAAGGGTCTGGCTTCGTGTATAACAGTTTTCGTACTCATGGGCATGCCCGCAACGGTAACAGAACGTGTTCTAAACTTCTGCTATTCCCACGGAGCTGCGACAGACAAGATAGAGGACAACCGAGTAGCAACCTCGAGGCGTATATATCAGTTAACGAAAAAATCACGGGTTGTGTAAAACGTGTTTATGTTCAAAATGAAACTTAATTAACGCGTAAGTAACGGGAAACGTTTCAATTAACTCCCACGGTCATAATAAAACAATAAATGCAACTTTACAAAACCCGTGTTAAATGTGGACTTTTTAAATATATATATATAAACTTTTACACGACTTGCTTTGAAAGTTGTGTCCGTAGCTCAGTGGGTCGGTGCGCGGGTTTGTGCTGTATAACATTATGTTTTACTGTTAAAATATCCGCTGTGTATTGAATTTTTTTTAGTTATTTTTGTGATAATTTACTGTGGTTTATAATTTAAGTTATTAACAGAAAACGATTATTTCCAGAATACTTTTGTATAAAAGCATTAATACAAACAAATAATACAAACCAAAGCTAAATAAAAAACCTCAGGCAGATGATTGCACTGTGCAGTTATTTGCGTATTATTGCTTTTATACAAAGACATGCTAGAAATAAACGTCAAAAATGTATCACATAAAATAACTAAAAATGTTGTTACATGACGGAGATTTCAACTCTAACCAAAAGCTTTGTGATGGAAACCCGCTCACTAACCCATACAATGTCTAAGTATCCTGTGTAAAAGCGTATTTTCATATATGCAGCAGGAGTGATGTTAACCCCCACACAAAAAAACTTTATTATTAATATTGTGATATTTTCCCCTTCATTTAGTCTCCTAACCGCGAAAGCTTGTTTAATTACGGAAAGCACAAGATTGGTTATTAAGCTTGTTAAAGAGAAATATTTTAATATTTTAATAATGTTTTAATTAGTCGGGTAAACGTCCATTGTACATAAATGTGAAAACAGTACCTTGCTTTTACACATAAGCAATGGTGTTACTAACATTATTTTCCACACAGCAGTAGTCCAGTACTTGTACTCAGAAATTTAATTAAATACAGTCTTCAGGGGAAAAAAAAATAGCCTTTGTACTTTTTGGATGTACATACCACAAAGCTCCTGCATATAATATTTTAATGCATTTCTGGACCTGCCAATTGGGGAATGTCTGCCATTTTCGAGTTGTTTTTGCCTGCCATTTACAATTTTCTGTTAGCACTTTAGGTAACGTGTGGATATGAACTGATGCATTCTTTCTTCTCTTCTGCTACAGACACTTGTATGCCTTGTTTTGTGCCCATGAATATAAATAGATGGAAGTAGAAATTGCGTATCGTGTAGGGACGGCTTAATCGACCATAAAAGGGGTCCACCTGGGCAAGCTAACGAATTTGCTTACTTGCTAGACATATGTACTTGTCTAATAATAGGGGTCGCAATATCATCGCTGATGTTGGCACATAGCTGATGTTACGTCGATAACATTTAATTAAAATTAAAGCTTCATCTATACATATTTAACTATTTGTTACTGTCACCTAATTTTTGGAACTGTTCACTTTTTATGAATTTCTGGTTATGTCATGGTGCACCCGCCAGAAATTCACATTCCTTTACTTTACATTCACATTACTTTTTGTCAAGTATTTCTTGTTTAGTTAATTTTTTTTCTTGTGTCACTAAAGAACACCCTTTATCTCATAGTGAGTAATTAAATGTAGCATACCGGATGTCCCAAATGAAAGTTTACTTTCATTGTACGTCAGTAACAGAAAATGTGAATAAATGAATATGAGTGATGAGATTTGGGCGGCTCTTAACAGCGAGATATTGAGAGCCGATGAGGGCGATTGAAGTGAATATGGAGCGGCGCCGGAACGAAGGGGCGGGAGAAACGGGAGATTCCCGAGAAAACCCGCCGACCAACGGCATCGTCCGGCACGATTCCCACTTGCGAAAATCCGGTGACCCGGCCGGGGAATGAACCCGGTTTACCCTGGTGGGAGGCGAGCGTGCTAATCGCTCAGCCACCGTGTCCCCTAGAAAATGTGGTGTGTGGACATAGCTGGGTGTGTGCATGCGTGTGTCTGTGTGTCTGCTGTTGACAGTTCCATTCGCAGAGACGAGCCGCACAGCTATAATATTGTAGAGGAAGTAGCGCAGGTGACAAGGTTTTCTTTTGAGCAACGAAAGTTTATTGTTCAGTATTGTTGCATAGTGATTGCGTGATTGAGGTTCAGAGATGATAGAAGGCACAATTCAAAACTTCGCCACAGTCATGTGCAACAACGTCATAACATGACAGGTTTGAGAAGGACGGAACTGTGTGTGATGTGAAGAAAGGACGGTACGGTAGGAAGAGAGCGACAACGTTCCTCCGGGAAGTTGAAGACCGTACGGCAAGCTGCGTGTGATACATGTGTCAGAAAATCAAGAGCGAATCACATTTTAAAGCAAGTGAAGTAAGGCCCTGTAAATCAAGTTTATTCACGCTGTGAATAAAGACGATCCAGATAGGCGTGTCGAATTTTGTGAGTGTGTTGTGGACATGAGCAACTACAACGAACTTTTTACTGACGCGACTGTTTCGTCCGCTGATGCAACCATTAATTTGAATGGAACTATCAACAGCCACTGTGCCGATGAAGATCCCCATACTGTAAAGGTAGGCGCACGCTATTCTGCATCGAACGCATAGCAGGAGTCGCACGGATCTATGTCATTAAGGACACTGCGCATATTGTATTCGCAGCATCAGCTATTCCGAACATGGTCCTCCCCGTCAAGACGTATTCTTCAATGTGTAATCTGCATACCTTTTTCCCCTCCCTCCCTCCCTCCCTCTCTCGCTGTCTCTCTCTCTCTCTCTCATGATGATCTGCAAGGGATGAAGAAAAACCGGTTTTAAATACCGCTTCAGTCGCACAAGAAACACAGTAGAGGATACGTTTGGGACCTTGACACGAAATTTCAGGATGTTTGAACGTCGATTGTGTGTATCTCATGAACATGCAGTTCTCCTTGTCATGGCTACGTGTTGTCTGCACAACTATTTAAAGGATAGCACATGTCACTGGACTGAACGTAATTTGCAAGTGTATTTACCGGACATGAAGGGACTGATGCGTCAGAATAGAATAGGTAGCCATTCACGCCATGATGCTTTACAAATAAGGGGACTTTTAAACAATACTTCAGCTCAGATTTAGGATCAGTTTCGTGGCAACATGCAAGAGTTCGGGCTGGCAAACACTTACGTATGTGATGGGTTCATTTAATTTGCACTATTTGCTATAACACTGTTACGTTTTTAATATATGTGCTGCAATAAATTATTAAATTACATTCACTTACTGGGCTGCTGCATTATACTCCTGATTTCCTCCAAGTTATTGTACTATGTTGCTGGAAACCATTGGGCCAGCTTCTTATCAACTCTATCCAGATGAAGATTACTTTTCTCCAGTAGAATGTTGCACCGCCACGTTATCATGAAGCCGTGCGGTCGCTTCTGGATGAAACATTTTATATCGATCAGGAAGTGTTGAGTATTCACCCAGATCTCCAGATTTAATACCGTTTGATGTTTATCTGTGGGGAACTCCGAAGAGCACAGTGTTGTCTGCCACACGGCCAGGGACACTGGATGCCATGAGAGACGGGGTTATGACCGCCTGTGAATCCACTCCCACAACCGTAATTACTGGTTTTCATTCTGTTTTACGGCCTTACATACGATGTCTTGCTGATGATGACGGACATCTTGAACACTTGCAAGTGTTATCAACTTTTGTACAGATGCAAAATTCTACTTATAACGTCAAATACAAGCAGCAGCTCCATCATATTGTCTTCAATAGTTTCTCTCTTATTCCTGTCCAAATAGCGCAAACCTTAACATGGGGCACCCAATAGATTTACAAAACTCTAGAGCTGTGTATTACATCCTATATTTATAAAGACAAAAGTTTTCTTCACTAATTTGTGAATTCTGAGCAGCACTGAGTTCTTCTATGTTGTTCGCATTGTTGATAGGTCGCCTACGTGCCTGTTAGCAGTGCCCCATTATACGGTACGGCATTGTCTCAATATCTCGGCGTCTGATGCTTCCGCGCATGCGGTTAACTTCATCAGTGTCACGCCTTCTCATTCGACCCGCGCCAGACGACAAGTGAGTGGCGGCTGCGCCAGGCCGTCTGCTTTAGAGCGCTCCTCCTTGCACCGCCTGCCACTCGCAGCCCACTTTGTTTAACACGTGCGCCATCTCAGTACTGAAGTGGGGAGTAAGGGGAGATGAAATAGAAAACATATTGTTATGTAAATGATGACAGTGTGAAAACATAACACAAGGGTGAATGTACAACTAAATTAAATTATAGCAATTTAAAAATATTAAGGGCGCCTTTACAGATGAATAAATGGAGAATATTAAAATCAGTAACGTTTTCAAGCAAAAATAAGTAATAAGGACTCGTGTTAAACAACCTCCTTAAAACTAGCGGTTATTCAATTATATTATTCTAAAGAACTAGTGCATCTCAACTAAGCACTTTACATACAAAGAACATCAGATAATTCAAATATTCTACCATTTTTAATAAGGAGATACAAACTATTTCTATTGAAAAATTACAGGTTTTATATTTAAAAATATTTAATGATTAAACTAGCAAAGCGATGATTATAACTGCTGCCAGTTGTGTAAAATAAATTTAATGAGTTTAGTTTTAATGGTTTGAAAAACAATTACTATTTTCCCCAAACATTTTTTATCGGTATAGCTGATTGTGAAATCATGTGCAATCGAAATTTTAATAATCTTGCACTGTTTCTTGGATATTGCTAATAAATTAAATATGTAAGTGTTCGTCCAGTCATAACTCAGTCCTTTTTAGATTCACGATATCTTGTCCCAAGTCTCTAGCCTCTGGGCATTTGATTAGCTTGCTACTGTAGTTTGAAACACATTCCTGGCTTTAAGCAGATACAGCCTTCAAAATAGGATATTGCAATCTTACATTAATTTGCGACGACTAGTAGACTAAAAGTTCTCGATGCCTTCGAAGCGCAGGGATCCAGAGCAGTTCTGAATAGGATTCAGGCGGACTCCCCGGTCCATCTCATCGCAATCTAAGTAGAAGCCTTTCTCAGCAGTGGAACGGAACTCCAGGCCGATGAGACATCATCCTTTTAATCAGTTTCTGACTCTCCTTCTCCGTCGTGGAAACTACCTCATCCAGTCGTGCAGTCATCATCTCCAGAACGTAACAACTTTTTACTTCTCCAGCCAAAACGTTCTACTCAACATGTTCCAAACCAAAACAATGACAAAAGCCCCACTTAGCAACCATTCGTAAGATCGGCATTTTACATGGTCATAAAATTGTTCTACATGTCGACACATAGTGTATGAGAAATTTAATAGGACTTCATCAGCTTATATGTGCGTTGAAAACAAATCAAACATTTAGTTAAAAACACACGGCAGAGTGTGGATAAACTCTGCAGTTTCAACTAAACATCTTACCACGAAGTTCAGCTCGTGACAAAGCCTTAATAAAATCATGTTTTAAATTGAAAACATACCTGGATGGACATTTTAAGGATACGTTAATTTATGATGAAACAAGTAAGATAAACGAATAATGGGCGAGATGATAATTGAGGAACAACTGTAAGGGAACTCCTTACATTACACCGTCGCGCTGTGGCTCCTAGTGTAGAGATAGGTCAGAGTGCGATGAAAAACACGTGCTTCAAGAATTTGTACGTATCAGAATAAAAAAAAAGAAGATATTTTTACGAAATGTTGGATGGTCACTGCGTACATGCCATGTAGGGACATACTCTACATGAAGACGAGTAGGAAATTGCGATATCGTATTTCGTACCATGTACTTACGACTTTCAGTCAATGTATTTGAAGGAGAAAATGAATAACATTTAAAAAATCGGTTACATTTATTACAATGTTTTATTTATAAAGAAAGACTTACGTTTTTATTTTTCTTTACTCATTTAAAAAGTAGTGTTATAATTTGCTCAAAGTCAGTCGGCTAAACCAAGTTAGCTTAGGGATAAATGCCTTAATAAATAAAACAGTTAATTATAATTTTCTAAATTTATTTACAATAACTAAAAACGAAATGCTCTCCACCCAGCATCTCACAATAAATGTATAGTATTTGTTGTTTACAATTAATAAAGTCAATCAATGAAATTTACAATTGCCTCAAAGAAAATAATGCAATAAAATAATTAAAAATCAGTTCCAATAGACAGTTTATCAATACTTATTCAATTATTTTAGAAATTATTTGTCCATATTTGACAGTTCCAATATTCGCAATTAAGTCCATATCACATGTCCATAAAGTCCCACCTCAGTTTAGTCCATATTTCACCAGTCCGCAGTGTTATAGAGTTCTCCGAGTGCCCCAATGCGCAGTAGCCTTCACTCGTCGGGTTTCACACGCTTTTGTCCAATCACACCACAAACATCACGTCCGCCGTCGCCTCGCAGTCTGCCATCGTCGTTCGTCCACTTCGCCGATGTCTCTCGCTGCACCACGCGTCGCTGGAGTCTCGCACTCAGCCAATTCTCTTCCACAAAAAGACTCCTGGCTCTTGGACTACTGCAATATTTATAGGGTCGCAGGCCATCGCCCAGAAATATCTCTAAATGCCGCGTTGCGCCGAGGGTCCTAGTTCCCAGAATATTCTTGCCCATTCTCTAAACTCATCGGCTTCTACAGCAGGGGGAGAATGAGGAGCTATGACACCAGCCAGGTCGCCACTGCCAGGCGAGCGGAGGGGCAGCGAGCGGGTTTGCCCGTGAAGAGGGGAGGGTCGAGCCAGACCGGTAGTGGAGCTCGCATCCAGTGAGATCATTAGTGTGTAACAGTACATTGAAATTGTATTTTTAATAAATTGTATTTCGATTTTACATTTTATTATCATATTTTATGTTATATTGTTGACAAATTCTGTGCAGTATGTACTGGCAGAATAAGGATGCAAATGTAATTGAGAGAATCTTATTTGCTAATAAATCGTTACTTCAATAAAATCAGTATAATGTTTAACAGTGTGTGAATGGTTAGAGCATAACACCAGTGGATTCACTATGAATCACATATTCTCGAAAACGTGTTGTGGAGGCGTCGCTGAAGCACACAAAACTGATGGTGACCCGGCCTATACCAAACTAAGTGGCGCATTACTAGAGAAATTCGCGAGTTTAATTACCTGTTTGCCAAACTTCACATTCTTATATACTCTCATACAGATATAAACTGTTTACTGGTTGCTTGTTGTGGTTTTAAAAGGCGGTGGTTGGGCACACAATTTATTGCATTTTTGTTATTGGCTTATTTATCTCCAGGAGTTGTCAAAGAACACGCCGACAAATTACAGGCGTAACATGAACGCACATGTGTGTGAATTCCATCTTGTCTAGAAATGAACCCGCGAAATTCTCGGCCCTTCACGCGTTTCTAACATACTGGACTCGCATTCGGGAAGAACCTGGGTTCTATTCCCGGTCCAACCATCCTGTCTGCTGTTTTCCACGGTTTCTCAAAATCACTCCAAGCGAACACTGGGATCGTTTCGTACTACAGGCCTTGGCTGCTGTAGCATGAAGAGACTTAGTACTAACGACGCGAAGTCTGTTTGTCGTCAAAGGCTTCCGCAGGGCAGGGCTTGCATATGCAGATGCTTTACCTGACATGAGCCTCTACAAACTGCGCGTGTTCCTCTGCTACTCGTCATATTTTTGTTCGATTAGTTCGGTAGAACGCTTGGCTGATTTCTCTATGGAGTTATATTTGTGTTTTAAATATCTATTGACGAAAGCTACTCTTAGTTTGTTCTCGTGCATGTTGTGGCGGTAGCTTGCGACATATGCGTACAGCAACTCAGTCTCTACATTCCTCCAGCTCGAATATCTTTTCCAACACAAATATACACCCTCCGTAGTGTTGATTTGGATTTGCCAAGTGTGACAGAGAGATACCTTTTGACAAATTATATATCGAAAAATTCCCGACAACAGGTAAAACTGATTACCAACGGTCATCAAGTAAATACAAAATTTACTTTCAAACTCCAAAATTAAATACAGTAATAAATAGTAAAACCCTTTGAAGTACAGAAATTTCAATAAAAAATATTCTTTCACAATTACATTTTTTTTTAATGTGCGATACAAAACCCCGTAGGTCAAAATATGACTTTATTAGGCCAATTAGAAGCCCCTCTTTTTTTTTAAGGAACGGAGTTTCGTTCTGAATAAGCCCCTCTGTACCTCTCCTCTCAAAAAGGAGAAAACCAGCTTTTTATTTCTTCAGCGATCCGTTCAGGGAACGTTTTATATCGTTCATGTTGCATAGAGTGAAGGCACTAGGGTCGCTATACCAGCCTTTTAAAAATATACGTCGAATATACTGAAGGTTCCAGTTATCTTGATCACCCACAGAAACCTGTACAGGAGCTTAAAATGAAAAAGGGTTTCACACAAAATTCGCATAACTGGAAGGGGGAAATAATACTGCTGGGGAGTCAGCCTTATAGCACTATTTATTCGTGAGATACGAGTACTAACATCAGTCTTTTAAATAGCGTCATCTATCTATTCGTCAAAAGTTCAATGAAGCTCGTCAAGAACTATTCAAAATGTATTACAATGCAACAGTCTAATAAACAGTACGTAAAAAATACGCCACGGACATTGGGACTCATAAAGGTTCATGAAGACCTGTTATGTAAATCCTTGCGGCACGATTGCGCCGCATGGTACAGTACAGTATCACTTTGACGCTCTACATTTGCTGAAGAGGTAATGTAAAATGTGCAGGTACCCAGAGTTGCGTACCCAATTACACAGAGGTTGCGCTTAGAGGAAACAAAGGAACACACATAAAGTGACGTATAATAAATAAAACATTCGTGTGAAGTCGAATACAGTAAGGCGAGAGTTGTTGTAACGTAAATGTACTCCAACAACGAGAAGGTAGAGATGATGCTCATTTATGGAGAATGTAATTTAGCAGATGAATCTGTTCGTATTATGTTACACAGCAGTGTAGTATGGTCGAGTCAGTTGTACTGAAACACACACACACAGTTATGTCATTACCATTATCAATAACTTGGTGTGCTCACTCGTTGTTCATTCTTTTGAAGGTCGGCGTAATGCTTGTCAGGCGAAGCAACTCTACAGAGAGCGATACTCCCGTATCGTCGCGAAGCTGTGTGAAACGGACAATTTGAACCCGTAGCAATGTAATTGTCGTAGAACACTCGCACAGATGAAGCTACTGAGGTTGATATTGTCGCTGTCGTAGCAGTTCCAAAAGCCAGCACACGCCAACTTGAAGCTGACATTGTCATTCCGAAAACGAGTGCACATCGCATTCTAAACCGCCGTACGTTCCACCCCTATAATTTAAACTTATACCAAGAATTGTACGGGAATGATTTCCAGAATGGTGAAGGGTTTTGTCAATGGGCACAGCATTACATTATCGCCAACCCGAACTTATTTTCGTAAGTTTTCTTTACCGATAAATCGTCGTCCTCCAACTCAGATCAAGTAAATACGAGGATCGTGTATTACTGAGCCGTCGAAAACCTACGATGGCTTTGGAAGGTAGACCACCAGCGTCAATGGATAGTTAACGCCTGATGTGGAATGGTTCGCAATGAGGTAATAAGACCTTATTTCGTGTATGGTGACCAAAATATCAGGGAGTATGCCACCTTCATACAAACAATTCTTCCTGGTCTGGTGGAGTAAATACCTCTAAGGAACATAATGATAATGTGGTACCAGCACGATAGATGCCCAGCACATAATGCCGTGTATGCACGTTGTGTTCTGTATCGAAAATACCCTGGTAGGTGGACTGGTCTTGGAGGACCAGTTCAGTGGCCTGCTCGGTCTCCTGACATTAACCCTCCTAGACTTTTTTCTTTGGTGATACCTTAAAGGTACTGCCTATCGAGATATTCCAACAACTCCAGAGAACATGCAGGAACATATTGTGCGTGCTTGTAATGCTCTTCAGTAGTCAACACTGGAGGATTCAGCGTTTTCATTCATCCAGCGACTGAACTTGTGTACTATTTTCCCCTTCCAGTTATACAATTTTTGGGTGAAACAGTTTATCACTTTGGGTGGTCAAGATAAATGGGACCAACTTTATCATTATCTACAGATTGATTTGTAATATTTTGCATTATTGGGGTTTAGATATGTCTTTAATTCTGCCCACATATATTTTAAATTTTTAAGTAGGTATTTTAATGTACATAAACAAATATATTTTTGTAATTCTAATTTGTTTTGGGCGAGTCGGAAAAAATGAAGGTTAAAAATGCAAATAGCAAAAAATTCACATCTTGTCACGCATTTCATTTCTGACAACTATTACATTCATTATATTCAATAATTGGGGCGATGGATTGACAAACCATTTTTTCTGCTACTGGCAATCTTGGCTGTTCTGGCATCAGGTAATTGCGATGACGGAATGGATGCGAGGAAGAATTTCCCTTGTCATGTGGTCAGTGGTTGTTTGAGAGCGCCCTGAATAGTTTGTCCCTCCTACACGCTTTCTCCGAGTGGAAGTTTATATTAAGTACAGGCTATTCATATTAAAAAGTGCACTTTTGGAAGCCCTGCTTAAAATCTACCTGTATGCTCGTTATGCATTCTTCCAACTTATGTAACATTTATATTGACATAGGCCTCATCACTTTTTTCATGCGTCGGTCAGGTGAAGCTGTGAAATTATTAGAAAAGTAAACATTTTACAAATCTGTTAATTTCTACACTCCGGTGCATCAAAAAAAAAATAAAGCGAAAAAAATAATTTAAGTTATCATAAGTGGACACAACACTTTTTATTCGACGTCAAGATACTAAACTACTTCTCATATATCGTTACCAACTTTACTGGGCGTATGTCACTCAGGGCGCTCATTAAAATATATGCAAGTAGGGGCCGTGATTTTTCTCTAAGGTTGTTTTCAAAAGTGCTCACTTTATCGTGAACAGTCTTTAGTATTAAGTAGTTAACAGCTATATGATTCGCAATAACTAGTTTATGTGTTACTATTTAAATGTACACTCATTTAGTTTTATCAATAAATTAAAAAAAATATTATGATTAAACACATTTAAGCTCCACGCTGAAAATTAAGGAAATTTGGCCATTAAAAAAAAGTATTAACCTATATTCCCTTGTGCAATCTACTAATACTATATTTAAACACTGAAATATTACACTTTAAAATTGATTCAGTGCTCCGAATCAGGGAAAACAGCGAGGTCTTGAGAGCCGACGCAGGTGATTGAAGTGAATGCGCCAGAATGAAAAGGTTGGGGGAATAGGAGATCCCCGAGAAAACCCGCCGAACAACGGCATCGTCCGGCACGATTCCCACTTGCGAAAATCGGTGACCCGGCCAGGGATTGAACCCGGTTCGCCTTGGTGGGAGGCGAGCGTGCTAATCGCTTAGCCACCGTGGCCCCTCATTTAATAATTAATTAATTATTCTGACTACTAGTGAACTGCAATGAGCTGGCAGTGAAACCTCACTACATCTTACTGATCCATCAGTAGACGACAGCTCAGTAAATTAACATTCAGTTAAATTATTCTTTTGCTTAAAATTACTGATTCAGATTCAAAGTGTACAAGTGATTATTTTTCCTAGTATAATAGAGGTCAATTATATTTTTGTGACCCCGAGAAAAGCCGCATTTTCGTCTCCTTGGCCAACAAGGCTCTCTCGATAATCACACGCAGTGTCAATGCCAGTCTACTGCCGACAACTTTCGTCATCCTTCACAATAATTATTCACCTGTTCTCTTTACTGACAGAAATACTAATCAAAAATATTAATTGGCAAATTTTTAAGGTAAGATGTTATGTCGGGCATATAATGAATATTAACTCTGACAAGGACATATGTGCACCTTATGGAAAAGAGAGAAAATAGTTTTTTGTTGTTTACTTATATATATTAACGTACTTCTACGATTACAAAACACGTCGAAAATAATAGTCACGATCTATACCCTCATACAATTTCCGCTTTAAAATATGAGCCTCCATCTATAATTCCGCAACTCCTTCGCTACAATAGTAAGCGGAAAATCCTCTCATTTAAAGTGATTTTCAAAACCTTACATACAATTTCACTCCAGTGTAGGGAAAAAATGAAAACAGTAAACTCTATATCAAAATTTTTAACTTTTTAAGAAAAATTCTTTTTTCTATAAAAACCTGCCGGTCTTTGACATACTTATTCAGGATGTTGCAATATTGCATGTCAATATTTCAAGGAAACATTCCTCGCATCTTTAGGATGAAAAAAATGTTATACGAACATAGGTCCGCGAATGCTTCGTTTCTTCACTACAACCTGTGATACATAACGGTCCATACACTGTTCGTTATAGATTACGGGCTGTAGAGAAGAAACGAGGTGTTTGCGGACGTATGTTCATGTAACATTTTTTCTTCCTCCAGATGTGAGGAATGTTTCTCCGAAGTTTTGTCATGCAATATTGCAACATTCTGTATTTGTGTGTCCATGACCGTTGACGGGAGCCTATTTCTCTCGTCCTCGGCCACAACCAGAGTTTATACACCTCTTCCACACATGTGGAAATGAAGGGTATAGATTGCTCCAGAGTTACACATTAATAATCACTTCCGGTCCAACATTTCCGGCCACGTCGCATCATCGAAGATTGGCCCACAAGCTGAGCCTTATGAAACAGTGACGCCACAACGCAAGTAGCGCCCCGCAACAGCCGAGCTAGGGTTAGCCTTTCTTCTGCAAACGGACGGCGTGGTCATGCTGCTGTACCCCTGGTCTGTGCTCAAGCGTCGGTTCCAATCGAACCTCGAAGTCAACCGTTGTCGGCTAGCAGCTACGTCGGGATCCACGTTTTCGCCCCGGCCAGCCAGCACAGCCTAACAGCGATGGAAATTATCATCCAACGTAGGGTTGGACATCTTGTCTATTTTCTGACACAGGTGGGTAAAAAACGTAATTTTCGATATAAGAAAATCTTTGGTGCCTTACATGAGATGACCAGGCGTCTCATCTTGTTAGTTAAGTACCTATAATCAACAGAAAGTAATTGCGTAGTGGTAAATCAATATCAAAAAATTTAATGTGCCATTTGTTACAGAAAGTTTAATAACATATCTTGTGCATACGATATAATCTATATGTCAAAAGAACTGAAGATCATCAAATAATTTTTAAGTATATTCAAATACGTTTTCTTCTTCCTGCAGTCTTCAGGTACGACTTAACCCCATCCTCAAGAAATATCAGCCTTGTTACGAACTAGACCACAGGGACAGAAGATGTTAACCCCTCACTGCGTGTTTGGCTTGAAGCTAAAGCGAGTGGAGTGCAGGGTAAGGCGACCCAAGTGCTCAGTGAATCGCTCCAGAATATTTTAAGGGCAGTAGCATAGCTGTTAACCTTATATTTAGCCGTTATGGTCGCCTCCAAAATTTAGTGAAAAGACAACTCGGACAGTACAGGCGTTGGTGTTATAGGCTGTTCACGGTAAAATGAGCACTTATGAAAGCCCTGCTTACGATCTACTTGTATGCACGTTGTGTATTCTTCAGCCTTATGTAAAATTAACAATGTCATCGGCCTTATCACTGCGTCAGTCAAGTGAAATTCTGATATTATAAAAGTACATATTTTATAATGTGCTCATTATGATATTTCGATACATAAAAAAATATATTAAAAAAACATGTAGCGAAAGAAGTCATTTAAGTCGTCACAAACGATTACCTAACCCTTTTTATTTGACGTTAAGATATGGAACTACTTCCCATCCATCTTTAGCAACTTTACCGGGCTCTTGTCACTCAGTGCGATCGTCAAAATATGTGCAGGTAGTAGCAGTAACTTTTCCTAAGGTTGATTTCAAAAGTGCTCACTTTATCGTGAACAGCCTTTACCACCACTGATGTCTTGTATCACTTCACCAGATTTCATTACCTCACATGTAAACTTTGTTTTAATATATATATATATATATATATATATATATAATATTTTTGATTATCTAAAGTTTTTGTAAACACCGGATTTTTAGCCTACTTATCGACCGAAGGAATGAAATGCTTATGAGAACACTTTTCTGTCCGTGTCTCTGCGCGTGTGTGAACCCCCCACTCCATCACCCTGCCAAATTCGGTACATATATAGTGCTAAGAAAGGACACCGGACTTTTATAATTTTATACCACGCCGGGCACCTACTTTCAAAATTAAGGCCATTTTAGAATTTAGGGCGATATGTAATATCTCGAAAACCATTTAACCGATTTCAACAAAGTTTTTTATGCTGACAGCACGATTTATAAGCATTATATTAAGGGGAGAATATTGTTATTGGTCCGCCATTTTGGAAGATACCAATCCATGAAAAATTAATATTTTACGTTATATCTCGTAAACTACTCAACCTATTTTTGCCTAATTTTGCATGTAAGTAATACTGTGATTTCCCAGGTAAATGTGAGTAATTGAACGTAATTAGACTCATTTTCAAAATGGTGGCCATATAAATATTTTATATTTTAGGTATATTTGGTATTACAGTGTTTGACCAATTACAACCAAATTTTGTACGCTAACAGTATCTATAACAAGCATCATATAAGGTCATGATAGGTCAAGTAAATAACATTTAACAAACATTATTAATCACTTATTTTCAAAATGGCGGCTATACGAATATTTTAGAATTATTTGGTATTACTTCCACACCATTTTGCCAATTTCAACCAAATTTTGTATGCTGACGGTGTGTATTACAAGCATCAAATATGCAAGACACCCACTTTATCCGCCATTTTGTAAGATAATACTAAATGAATTAATTAAGCTTTTGTATAATTTCACGGGAAACAAATGATAGATTCGTACCAAATTTGGCTATCAAGTACACTATCTACCAAAAAAGTAATTGGGGTACTTGTCCACAATGTTTGCTCGGTGGTTGTCACCCCGTTAGAATCTCGTAGGGCCACCTCTTGCGGCTATAACAGCAGCCACCCCCTCTGCCATACTCTCTACGAGTGTTTGCAGGACATCCACGGGGATTCGTCGCAATTCCTCTTGCAACAATTCCACGGTTGCGCAATGGATTTTGGCCGCGCCTGACGAGCCCTCACCCAGCGATCCAATTCCTCCCAAAGATGTTCTATAGGGTTGAGGTCGGGGCTCTGGGCGGGCCAGTCCAATCGGCGAAAATTTTTGTCGGCGTACCACTGCATAGTAGCCCTTGAAACATGGCACCTGGAATTGTCATCCTGGAAGTATCACGGGTCCATTCCGTAAAAACGCCACAATGTTGGGAGCATTTCATTATCCAGAATGTTATAATACGCCTCTGTGTTCATGCTACCACGGACAAACACCAGCGGTCCTACGCCGAAGGCCGTGAAACACAAGTCAACTGACGTACTGAACTACCTATCTTCACGTGTGCCCATTTACTTTTTGGTAGATAGTGTAGTACTGCCGAATTTGATACATACGAATAGGTTTCAAGTATGTCGGACAGTTATTCTCAAAATGGCGGCCATCTAGCTATTTTAGAAAATTTTGCCATATCTTCGAAAATATTTCATCAATTCCGACTTAACTTTGTATGCTGGGAGTATATAAAACAAACATCAAATGTGTCAACACGGAGCATATTTTGTCCTCCATTTTGAATGATAGTGTCACACGCATAAATATAGTTTTGATGCCGTATGTCGGATAATTATTAATCGCTTTCTTTCAAATTTAGAGAAGTTGTACTGTGGTAGGCTATATTAATTTTAATGAGTGTGTGAAGAGATTTGGGCGGCTCTTAACAGCGAGGTCTTGAGATGAGGGTGATTGAAGTGAGTATGGAGCGTCGCCAGAATGAAGTGGCGGCGGAAACGGGAGTTCCCCGAGAAAACCCGCAGACCAACGGCATCGTCCGGCACGATTCCCACTTGCGAAAATCCGGTGACCCGGCCGGGGATTGAAATCGGTTCGCCTTGGTGGGAGACGAGCATTCTTAGCGCTCAGCCACCGTGGCCCCACTATTAATTTAAATGTTTTAAATAAGCAAGTTTCTTATTTTCTGAATGGCGCGCCGTTGATTGTAAGCTATCTTTATTTTATGACTTTTTTAAAATTCCAATCCCGGGTAAGTCACTCGTGCATTTTATTTGTCTTTTTACTGTATCACATGTTTCTGTTTCGTCTCTAATAATATCGCTGTCAATGAGACGTCAACGATTACCCGCCATCTAAACTTTTAAGAAATCCACTACAATTTATTTGCATCCATGAATAGAAAAGTAGGCTCATTAGTTATTAGTAACTTCTGGTTTTGGTAATAATGACAAGAGTGAAAGGCTCCACAATTACACGCAGTTCGATATAATCTTCTTCGCGAATTAATCCCTCCGACCTGTTGCGAACTTCAGACTTGATTTATTGCTGGTTTTTTCATCGTTTCTCTGGTGACAGTCTACCCACACTACAGAAACCTCTGGGTTGGTAAATGTATAATATTTTAGGTAACCACTGATCTCTCTTCCCTTCTAGACAGGATCTCCAACTTGTCGATATTTCAATATTTTATCATTCGAACTGAGAGATTTTCTTATGTCTTCGTTTCGTGTTCTATCCCTCTTTGTCTTATTTTCGAGACTTGGATTAAGGTTTTGTTCTTAGCGAGAATTCACGATTAAACTCCATTCACTCCTACTGGTATTGTCAACGTCTTGTAAAATTTCAGAATCGTTTCTCTTCTACATATGTTTCCTAGAGTTCTACTTTTTACGCCACCCATTCTGTTGATTTTTCTGAAGTACGCACGCCGCGACCAATCGATATATCGACAGCGACAAGGCCGGCTATTAGGAGGACCTTGGTAGAGCGGTCGATACTCCGAGGAACACCCACCAGATCGATCTACAGGTGCGAGGTTCCTCGTAGTGTCGGCTTGCGCTCATCCATGCACCTGTTACACCTGGGGTTCACGTGCTACGCATAGACACGTGTAACTTTCAGTGTACGTACGTTCGTTTTATTCCATTTAGGTGGCGTGTTAGGATGTATCATGCAAGCCCTCATAGGCGCCGAGTACAGTTTGCGTGTGGTGCGGTGGGGGGTATTCACCCCTCCTCTCACTTTTACCATGCAGGGGAGTCACCTCCTTGGGTTGATAGACGGTCGTCGGTAACTACTTCCATTTGTAACAAAGATTTATAGCTTATTTTAAACTACTTGCTTAGTACGTTTTAAAATACACTTTATGTGTAGGTATTTCGCAGTAAAAAACAAAAGAGCTTCAGTAGATTTTGTAAAAAATTCTAAAAGTTGTTTACATTAGGGCTACCAGCAGCAATAGGGGACGCCAAAGGACATGGCATCCCGTAAGGCCCATCATCACAATCAGGAAATACTCGTTTTGCAGATTCCTCCAATAATTCTGTTAAGTTCATTGAAGTATCTGGATTTTCCGAAGAAATACTTATTATTTCCGTTTCATCAAACTTTTCTCTTTTAATAGTGAGCCTTTTTCGGATTCCCAAAAGCGGCGATTGGCTTCTACAACAGTAACCCTAATAAGAAACCAATCTTTGTTTGGGGTAGGGTCATTAGATATAAACCATATGGGCTTCTTCCATGCAATAACATTCCCCAAAATACTTTTCACTGGTAAACGAACGGATATTCCTTCCCATAATCTCTTAATAAAACTGTCACAATGATATTCATGCGAATATTCTTCAAAAACAATAACATCATAGTACCGTTCGTCCAAATCTTGGAATGTGAATTTCCCAACATCGGGATATAAAATTTGCGCTTCTTGTAAGATTCTGTTGCAGCAACTTGCCTTTCCAACACTGGAAGGACCTCACAAATAAAACTCTTTTTGTGACAATGGCCAAAATCCATCCAATCATTATGCCACTCTACAACATAATTATACTATCAAATTATCGTTATTTCAACAATACTAATCCTTATGACTCGAATAGAACGAATGTATTCACAATAAGTATTATGTATAAATTTGTGAAATTGCTTGTTAGGGAGAGAGAGAGAGAGAGAGAGAGAGAGAGAGAGAGAGAGAGAGAGAGAGAGAGAGAGAGAGAGGAGAGAGAGAAGCGAGAGAGAGCGAGAGAGGAGAGAGAGCGAGAGAGAGGAGAGCGAGAGAGAGAGAGAGCGAGAGAGAGCGAGAGAGAGAGAGAGAGCGAGAGAGCGAGAGCGAGAGAGCGAGAGAGCGAGAGAGAGAGAGAGAGAAAATAAGAATGGAGTCTAGTACGGTTACAAAACGTATGATATTTGCTCCCCCCCTCCCCCCTCCCAAACCACGGAATCAAGAATTTAGCGCCTATGTAAGCTCTAATGCTTCGTGATCGTGAAATAAGAGTTGTTGCTCTCGAGCTAAGGAAAGCCGAGACTTGACGTAATGTATGCGTCTGTAGAGCGGAGCGTGTGGTGTGACTGTGGCTGTGGTCCGATGCTACAAGTAGACTCTGGGAAATACAGCTGCGATAAACTATCGTAAGCGAAGAGCACTTGAGAGCTATCTAGCGTGTAGTAAAATGGTTTGACAAATAATTGTTATGTTTATGAAATTGTTATTTTAAGGCTGACAATTTACACATTTTTGCTTGTCAAATATGGGGAACTTGTATTATTTATGTAAAATAACATTGTTATGACATGTTGACAAATTTTCCAGATTTGACATAATTGTTGTATATGTCACATCTGTCACGTTTTATGAAATAGGGACCAGGATACACTCCAACTGATACAAAATTACTTTCCTTTCTGTCGCACACTGTACAATAGTAAATAACTCGATGAGAGCATTTCCTGCAGTGACAGACAGATAATTTTAAGCTCTCGTTTCTGTGATAACACTGACAAAGGCAAGTCAGAGCAACCTGAACGTATTTCTGCTGCCAACATGAACAGCACAATGTACTACTAATGAAATAATTTTTGGGGGGTAATTGTTTTTTTTTCTCGCTCCTGTGTCTTCGCACTCATACAACGAGTTCCTGTACAAATATTGTAACTCTCCGAATGGGACAGAAAAGTACAACACGGGAGCATGTACAAACCCAAGTAGTGACATATGCTGGCCCAACGGTTGGCATTTGGTTGAAAAGGTTGTCAAAATGCTGGGTTAGAAAACATACATAAGTACAACGTTGGCCCACGTAATATGCCAACCGAACATTTTTACTCGAAAATTTTTATGAGATACCTTAGAAAAACATACATCAACACCTCACTATATAAAAAATGCGAGAACATGCCACAAGGAAAGTTTTTGAAAACTTTAACATAGTTGGCTAAATGTTAGCAACAAGTTGGTAGATATACAGTTGGTAATTGGTGTTAGTCTTTATGTTGGGCCAACATTGTACAACCAACACTTTGATGTCGAAGTTAGGGAATAGTTATTCTTGATGAAAGCAATGCGTATTTCCTGTATTGTATGTTCACGATACTGACCTTGTTTTTCTATGATATATGTTTAGTTGGTTTTATGTTGGAAATGTTGGGAACCAAACGGTTGGCGTTTGGTACTTTTTCGTTAGTTGGGCCAATGTTGTGTAACCAACACAATGGTTAATGGTTCGCTGATTGTTGGTAACTAGTTGGTAGACATGCAGTTGTTAATTAGTATGTATTTTTATCTTGGACCAACACTGCAAAGCCAACATTTAAGTCAATATTAGGGAATATGTATTATTAATAAAAACAATGCCCCTTTCCTGTATTTAATGAAGTGCACATATTTTTCACATAACTGACCATTCTTATTTGAAATATTTATTGTCGGTCTTATGCTTGGATAAGGTTGGAAACCAAACAGTTGGTAATTAGAACGTTCTCTTTAGTTTATTGACCGGTTTGGCCAATGTTCTCTAAATAACATATTTCCAACAATACTCAACAATGTGTGTGGGATGAAACAATTATCAATAATTGTTCATGTTTGTTTACCAGTTAAGATTTAAATACATGTTATTTTTGTTTAAAAAATATTTTTATGGCCATGGATGGCTGATTGTTGGCAGCACGTTGGTAGACATACAATTGTTAATTGGCATGGATGTTGTATGTTGGGCCCACATTGTATATTTGAAGTGGAATATAATGATACATACCTATTTCTGCACTAGGGATAACTTGTTACAGTATTCTAGTGGATAGAAAGTTACCATGGATTAGTGGATAAAATGTCCGGCTGCTAATCCAAAGGTATTTTGTTCGACTTCAACATCTACCAATGGAATGTTCAGGTTGTAATATGATGTGGTATGTCATAAGTAATAATAGTGTTAATGCGATTTTTTATTTATTTTTTGTTTCTGGGTAGAATTTATTTAAAAACACTGATAACCAACTTTGGTAGAACGTTGTTTATTAATTGGCGTTATGTATGCAATAATGCATCTTCGCTAAACATTGCTAACTGTGGATAAATGACTGTGAATGCCTTTCTGAAAGAGAAAACATATTATTTGGCAAATGATCAATTACAACTAAAAACCTACGTAATACCAACGTTAGCGGTTGAGTTTATGTCATATTAGATTGATGATATGTAATATACACACGATAAACCAGTGTAACGTCCACAGACAGTATTGTGGTCTTTTGATTGATATGGCATATGTTTGAAAGAAAGAGAATTAGGAAAGTGTGCAGAAAACCACACAATTTCATTGCCCCAATAATCTAGGTTGAGCGTCAAATTTCAGTTGGCAACCAACGCAAAAATACACCCTGGGCTAATGTTGCCCCGGGTGACATTTTGAAATTGGGCCAACTTACGTTTTCCGAAGTTGGTCCAACGCCAGAGCCAAACGTTGGGCCAACAAAAAGTTGCTACTGGGGAAGGCGAGGCTGCTGACAACAGTAGCCGGGATAATCTCGGCATCCGGAGCTTGGAGTTGACAGTTGCCCTGCAGTCTTCGCTAGGTCACCCCGCCCCTCGCGTTGTGAAAGTTAAGTCTCTTTTAGTTTACGCCACGTCGGAGTTTCGCCAACACGTTCTACGAAACTATCTACGACATCATTGTCTGCGCATGGAAAGAAAGCGCGAATGGGGAAGTTTCATTTCCCATATATCCGTGATATCGTTCCTACAGTTGCTCAGGAATGAGTCAAATGAGTAGGAAAGTGTCCAATTTAATACAGTAAGTTCGATCAACATTCCTATATTTACTGATTGGTATGTGGTATTAATTCAATGCCATACAGTAGTACATTTATAGTAACTTACAACTTTCCGAAGCCCTACTGAAGATCTATTTTAAGGCTATTCAACCGCACAGCGCAAATAATGCTTAAATTAAGTCTGGACTGACAATTTCACCAAAGACACAACATGCCTTATTTTTTGCGCATTCAGTTTAACAATATTTTGCATGAGAACCATTTCTTACTAGGCATTACCAACACACCTATTTTCTCTCTATTTTATTCACATTGATTATAAATGAAATATTATGAAATGTAAATAAAATAAGTAGAAGTACACCTTATAAATAATAAGATAATTTAATTTTGACAATAGTATAAAACGCCTGTCCTACACGATATATTTAGGAAACAACTAAACACGTCGTACATGGAGTGATATTTGAAAAGTTTTATTCAAACAGTGTGAAGACACTGGGAACAGACAATATGTGTAGACTTCCATTAAAATTGAGGAAGTTTACTTAGAAGTATTGTTAAATTGCACACTTTTCCTGCTGAGCCCAGCGTAGCGCGCACACTGTTGTTATACTCAGCTTTTTTGGGCCAGGAGCAGCGTTGCCAACCACACAAAAATTTCCGTACACATACGAAAATTCCGTCGTTTAAAAATAAATGCACAGAAAATTCATTAATGTACAGTCCGTACACAAAATACATATAAGTAAATTTTCACATGGGTATGTTTTGTATGCTCAATTCATAACACTAAAGTTTACATGATAATAATCTGGCTAAAATTTTGAATAATAATCCCATTTCAACATATTAAATCTGATAAATTGTTTTTAAGGCATATCAAAGTTCACATAGTTCAGTTGAGAAATAACGTATGTAATTTAAAATAGATTTGTTGATCTGTTTAAACCCTTATGTTTGTATATATAGCTGAAATTATATGTGATATAACATTTCTCTTTGTGGCTATAGTGGCTTGTTATGTAAATTCAATTAACATTACAGTTTAGCATGTGTGTGTCTTACTATATATATATATTGTCTTGTATACAATTAGGTTTCAACGCATACAAATACGGAATTTAATTATTAATAAAAACAGTATGCAATTTTTTAAAAATTTCCCGGTACTCTTTGTATGCATGCATGGAAATTTTGGTGACGGTACGGAAATATACATTCTGAATACAGAAATTTTACAAGTAGTTGGCAACCTTGGTCAGGAGAGGAGTTCTTTGTCGACTGGCAGGGGAAAGCAGATCGATGACATAAGAGGAGAAATGCCTCGTCTATGAAGTTCTGTAGCACCCGTTGGCGAGGGTTCGGGTTTCTGGGCCTGTGCGTCAGGAGTTTGCGCTATGGCCTACACGCTGGAATAGCGTTCTGGAGCATTCGTGTTCGATTCCCTGTCCGACCATCCCTTTTTCGGTTTTCCGCGAGTTCCCCATGTCGGTTCTGCATATGGATTCACGGGATGCCGAACGACACTTAATTATGTTTAATGAATGAATTTCCTCGTGTGTGTGGGACAGAAAACCGCTGTTGCGGCGAAGAGTCCGCGACGATAGTAGAGGTGCGTTCAAATTGAAATGTTTTTAGTTGAGAGAGGAAGAGATTAAGGTGGCTCCTAAAATCAACGTGTTGAGAGTTGATGAGGGTGAAAGGAAGTGAGTGTGGAGCAGCACGGGAATGCATGGGCGGGGGAAACGGGAGATCCCAACCCGCTGATCAGCGGCATCGTCCGGCACGATTTACACATGCGAAAATCCCGGTTCTTCTAGTGGGAAACGAGTAGTCTGACCTCTACACCACCGCGGCCCCCCAAAACGGGGAGTTGGCCTGGAGCGATGAAGGAAAGCGAAGCAAGGACGTCTGAACAACTTGCCGTACCTGGGCTCTCCCTAATGCCCCTTTTTATAGTCCATTCCGGTTTCTTCGGCATTTTTGAACCAAACCTTTGAAAAATCTCCGCATGCATGGCGTGTTTAGTTATTTTCTTAATACATCCTGTATCACAAGCGTTTTAACTTGTGTTCATAAAAGTTACTTTTTTTTTCTGTTAAATAGAAATGTTATTAATATCTTATCTATAAATTATAATGTTTCATTGATAAATAATTCAAATAAAAATAGGGAGTAAATAGGTATGTTGGTAACGTCTAGTGAGAAACAGTTCTTATACAAAATATTATTACAACTGAGTGCGCACGAATGTGGTGCGTTGTCCTCTGGTGTAATTCTCCAGACTTGTTAAGCTTAGTTTGCAGGAGGTGAAGGAATATCTGCAAGTAGAACATTAGCAGGCTTCATAAAAGGTTTAAGTAACCTTGAATGGACTATATACTGGGTTCGTCACTGCACGAAAAATTTGATGAAACAAAAGGTGTGCTTATTCGT